>CM050517.1:2045480-2415480 GCA_027563665.1 Antrozous pallidus | reverse complement strand
CTTTAGCTTTTTCTTATCTGTGAAGCACTTTATCTGACCTTCAATTCTGAATGCTAGCTTTGCTGAGAAATCTTGGTTGTATGTAGGTTCTTGTTATTCATCACTTTGAATATTTCTTGCCACTCCCGTCTGGGCTGCATAGTTTCTGTTGAGAAATCAGCTGACATTCATATGGGTGCTCCCTTGTAGGTAATTAACTGTTTTCCTCTTGCTGCTTTTAATATTCTCTCTTTGAATTTTGCTCTTGGCGTTTTAATTATGATGTGTCTTGATGTGGTCCTCTTTGGATTCCTTTAGTTTGGGGCTCTGTGAGCTTCTTGGACTTGTAAGTCTATTTCTTTCACCAGGTGGGGGAAGTTTTCAGTCATTATTTCTTCAAATATGTCTTCAGTATCTTGTTCTCTCTTCTTCTTCTGGCACCCCCATAATTCTGATGTTGGTACGTTTGAAGTTGTCCCAGAGGCTTCTTACACTATCCTCAAATTTTTGGATTCTTTTTTCATTTTGCTTTTCCGGTTGAGTGTTTTTTGCTTCATTGTATTTAAAATCTTTGACTTGGCCCCCCGCCCAGCTCGAATCGGGACTCGCCTCCCTCCGAGAAGATGCGCCTCAAGAACCAGATAATTAGCACCATGGAGCCTCAGGTGTCAAATGGCCCGGCATCCAATACAAGCAATGGACCCTCCAGCAACAATAGAAACTGTCCTTCTCCCATGCAGACAGAGGCAGCCACAGATGACAGCAAAACCAACCTCATAGTCAACTATTTACCCCAGAATATGACCCAAGAGGAATTCAGGAGTCTCTTTGGGAGCATTGGTGAAATAGAATCCTGCAAACTCACGAGAGACAAGATTACAGGACGGAGTTTAGGGTATGGATTCGTTAACTGTATTGATCCAAAGGATGCAGAGAATGCCATCAACACTTTACATGGACTCAGACTCCAGACCAAAACCATAAAGGTCTCTTACGCCCGCCCGAGCTCCGCCTCAATCAGGCGTGCTCACCTCTATGTCAGCGGCCTTCCCAAAACCATGACCCAGAAGGAACTGGAGCAGCTTTTCTCTCAATATGGCCGTATCGTCACCTCACGGATCCTGGTTGATCAAGTCACAGGAGTGTCCAGAGGGGTGGGATTCATCCGCTTTGATAAAAGGATCGAGGCAGAAGAAGCCATCAAAGGGCTGAATGGCCAGAAGCCCAGTGGTGCTACAGAACCGATTACTGTGAAGTTTGCCAACAACCCCAGCCAGAAGTCCAGCCAGGCCCTGCTCTCCCAGCTCCACCAGTCCCCCAACCGGCACTACCCCGGCCTGCTTCACCACCAGGCCCAAAGGTTCAGGCTGGACAATTTGCTTAATATGGCCTATGGCGTAAAGAGATTCTCCCCAATCACCATGGATGGGATGACAAGTCTTGTGGGAACATCCCTGGTCACACAGGAACAGGCTGGTGCATCTTTGTCTACAACCTCTCCCCTGATTCCGATGAGAGTGTCCTCTGGCAGCTCTTTGGCCCCTTTGGCACAGTGAACAACGTCAAGGTCATCCGTGACTTCAACACCAACAAGTGCAAGGGATTTGGCTTGGTCACCATGACCAACTATGACGAGGCCGCCATGGCCATCGCCAGCCTCAACGGGTACCGCCTGGGAGACCGAGTCTTGCAAGTTTCCTTTAAAACCAACAAAGCCCACAAGTCCTGAATTTCCCAACCTTAATTAGTAAAATATATATCTATAAGTATATACGAACAAAATACATGTGTGCACACACAGAGATACACACACACACATGCACACACATACACACACAAGAGAGAGAAACAAAACTTTCAAGGCTTATATTCAACCATGGACTTTATAAGCCAGTGTTGCCTAAGTATTAAAACATTGGATTATCCTGAGGTGTACCAGGAAAGGATTTTATAAAGCTTAGAAAAAAATACAAAAAAAATACAAAAAAAATACCTTTGATGCATTGAATGTTCTTTCATAGCTGTCGTTGTTGAATATAATATACATAGATAGCGATGTGCAGGGATTTTTACCCAGCCAGCTAACTTTACTACCTTCCTTGAAGGTGGGTCTTTTTAAGATGACCATTTGCTCATTTGAAGAAGAAAAATAAAAAACAAAAAAATAATAAAAAAAACAATTTTTACAAAGAAATGGGATTCAAAGAAGGGAAAAAAAGATTTTTCTTTTTTGTCAAATGTTGATCCACTCACATTGGTAAAAAAAAAAAAAAATACCCACACAAATTAAAGAGGAATAATAAAAATTGCAAAACTGAAAAAAAACTTTTGCAAATTTTTTTATTTTTCCTTTTTTCTTTTCTATCATGTGAACTAAAACAGTCTTCTGTTAGGGGATGGGGCCAGGGGGATACCTGATGACATTAACAATTTAATAACATTAACATTGTTGCCAAAGAGGTGGTCTCTTTGCTGAAAATGAGTTTCAAGAAAAATCTATTTTTATAAAATATAAAGAATTTTTACAAGAGAATCTGGATTTGAGAAAAAAATATTTTGACTGGCTAATTTAGGGGAAATTGACAACTTTGTCGCGTTCATACTGCACTGGTAACTTTTTAGAGATCAAGATGTGTGTTTTAAACTGGATTCGTAGACTGTTTTTTGAAGGATGGGCTATAAACAGATGATCTTCATATCTTTTCATAGCATGTAATAATAATTAAAAAATTATTAATTGCTAGGGGAAAGGAGTGTTCGTTCTACCCAGGGTACCACCATTCCCCACAGTCAAAACCCAAAAGCAAGGAGATGAGTTGAAAGACAGTTTTTCTTTAAGTCATCAGTATGGGATGTCAGCAGAATAAAAATTTAAAAGATTACTTTTCCTTTGATCTAAAACTTTCTTAGTTTGAGCAGTAGGTGCTATGAAATTATTTACATATCTTAGTATCATAGTTCAATGTAATGTGTTTAGGAAAGGAAAACAAAAGATACATTTCAATTCATTAAGGAATTTTCAAATTCACTTTGTAGCCCATGCTGATAGAACTGGGCTGTGTTGGTACATATGAGACACTGTTTATGTTGCTTGAAACACTTATTTATTTAATCGCTGATGTGATGATGCCTATGGCCGAGATCAAATATAGCTAGATTGGCTAGACTACTTATTTGTTTACTTAAACTATGGGAAGAAGCATATTATTGTGTCATTCTGTTGTGTGTGTATGTGTATATACAATATAAATATATATATATATAAAGTTATTTTTCTTTGGGTTAATTTATTATAAGTTGTAACACTTGGCTAGTTTTGTTTGTAATGTCTTAAAATGTTTTCTTATGCTATTTAAGTGACAGTTAAAGAGGTATCAAGGTAACTTGTGTAGAACTATTGTTTGGTATATTGTCATGTTTGTTGTGAATATTTTTTCTTACTGCACAGTAGAAAAATAAAGACAACTGGGTCTTTATTTTAATGTAATTCAGATTGGGGGAAACAAAACAGAGCTAAGGGAACAAAATGACTGAGGGAGCATTCTCCCACGTCCAGTGCACTGATCATTTTAGTACGTTTGTGCTTTGTACGGTTCTATATTTAAAACAAAAACAAAACCAAAAAAATTACAAGGGTTCATGCTCTTCCCTGGGTAATAGAAACAGTTACTCGCTATGCATAATCTAGTTGATAGTTAAATTTGCTATTGCTTTTCTTGTCTTGTTATATAAAACCTTTTCAATACAAGTTTAGTCTTAATGGTAATAAAATGTTATGGTTATTTATAAAAAAATAAAATAATAAAATAAAATAAAATCTTTGACTTGATTCTTGTGTTCCTCTCGGATGCTGTTGAGTATTTGTATAATATTTTTTTATTTCAGTCAGTGTATGTTTAATTTCTAGTTGGTCCTTTTTCATGTCCTCGAGGGTCTCACTAAATTTATCGGCCTTTTCTAAGAAATTCTTGAAAAACCTTATAACCGTGGGACTGAACTCTATATCCGGTTGTTTATTTTCCTCCATTTCTTTCTTCATGATCTGCTTTTTGCCTCCGCATTTTCGCTGCTTTCCTGAGTTGGTGGGTAGCTTTGTGTGCAAGGTGTCCTGTATGTCCCAGCTGGTCGGCCTCCCCAGTTACCTGAGGTGGACACTCTTGGTGCGCCCTTTGTGGACTGTGTGTACAGCATTGTTGTAGTTAAGTCTTGATTGTTATTAGTATCACTGGGAGGAATTGACCTCCAGGCCAGTTGGTTGTGAGGATCAGCTGTGTCTACTCCAGGATAACTTCTGTGCTGGAGACAGCCTTAGGAGACAAGACTTGCAAAATTGCAAAAGCCTCTGAGCTCAGCTTGGATGGGGCAGAGTCTCAGGGATGAGCAGACAGTCTTGGCTTCCCATTAGCCCTGCCCTAGGAGGCCCCTGTGTCTCAGTGTCGCTCGGTAATCACTGCAAGCACCTCTGAGAGAGAGCCGCCCTCGCGTTTCACCCGCTGTGAGGCAGTTCACTTTCTCCCCCAGTGAATCTGGATTCCCAGATTCTTGCCCAGAACTGGAGTTCAGCACAGTCGGGAGCTTCCGTTTCCCTCCTGCTAGAGAAAGCCAGCAGCACACTCAGCAGCCAGTCCTCTCTGGGCACACTTGCGTGCCCACCTACAGACCTCTGCCTTTTGCAGCTCCCAAGGTTTCTGCCTGACAGTCCAGATTCCCCCTGTATGAGTCTGGGTCCCCAAGGTCTCACTCGGAACTGGGTTTCAGTGCTATTGGGACTGGGGTTCAGTGCAGTCAGAACTGGGGTTCAGTGCAGTTGAGAGCTTTTGTCTCCTTCCTACTAGAGAAAGCCAGCCAGGCACTCAGCTGCCCATCCTCTCTTCATGCGTGTTTCCATACCTCAGCCTTCTGCAGCTCCTCTGATTCTCCGTGTGCTTTTCTCTTTCCTTCTAGTTGTAGAATTTCCACTCAGCCAGCTTTCCTGTGCTTCTGGATGTGCGTTTTGTCTTTTGTAGTTTTGGAATTGTTGTGTGAGACAGCAGTTTAGGTGTTTACCTATGCCGCCATCTTGGTTTCTTCTCACTCCTGGTTTGTTTTTTGGTAAATGATTTTTAAAGGGGCTTTTTCCCAAGGAGGAACCAAGATAGCAGCATAGGGAGACACCTATCCTGCTGCCCCACACAATTCATAACTACAACTAAAAGACAAATAAGACATCATCCAGAATCACAAGAAAGCTGGCTGAGTGGAAATTCCACAACTAGAAGGAAAGATAGAAGGACACTGTGACTCAGAGGGGCTGTGGAGAGCAGAGTTTCAGACACGTGTGAAGAAAGGTGCAGAGCCTTGCGCACCGGCAGAAAGGGCAGGCGGCTGGCTGAACACCCAGCTGGTTTTCTCAAACAGGGAGGGAGACAAAGGCGTCCCACTGCACTGATGCCCCAGTTCCGGGCGAGTCTTGGGGAACCCAGACTCATAAGGGTGAAACTGGACCGTAAGAAAGAAGCACACTGTAACAAGGGAGCTGCAGAGGTCCGATAGCTCACTGTGTAAACTTGGGAACTGCAGAAGGGCGCGAGCATGCAGAGAGGATTCGTGACTTGCTCTCTTATTTGGAAGGGAAAAGAAAGAGAGAGAGAGAAGGGAAACCACTGGACTGCATTGTTTTCCAACCCTGGGTGAGACTTTGAGTGTGCAGACTCATTTGGGGAGAGGCTGACCTGTCTGGCAGCGGGCAGAACTCAGCTGCAGTCTTCTCTCAGAGGTGCATGCAGCGTTACTGTGGGGCACAGAGACCCAGGCGCCACTTAGGGCGGGGCTGGTGGGAAACCAAGGCTGCCTGCTCAGCCCGGAGACTCTGCCCATCCAAGCTGAACAGCAGCTCTCCCAGCATAAACACAGCTGATCCTCACAGCCAATTGGCCTGGAGGCCAAACCTTCCCTGCCACACCAAAACAATCCAGGCTCAACTACAACAGGACTGATCAGCCCCTAAAGGGCTGCACCAAGGGTGTCCACCTCAGGTAACTGGGGAGGCAGAGCCACTGTCCCCTAGAGGACATCTACCACACGAAGCTACACGACCAACTCAGAGAGGCAGCCAAAATACAGAGACATGGAAAAAATTACATTTGAAAGAAATGGAGGGAGAAAAACGACTGTACATAGAGTTCAAAACCACGGTTATAAGGTTTTTCAAGAGGCTCCTAGAAAAGGCCAATAAATTTAACAAGACCCTTGAGGATATGAGCGAGACCGTCGAGGATATGAAAAAGAACCAACTAAAAATTAAGCATACACTGATTGAAATAAAAAATATTATACAGAGACCTAAAAGCAGTCTAGAGGACCGCAAGAACCAAGTCAAAGATTTGAAATACAAAGAAGCAAAATCCACTCAGCTGGAAAAGCAAGAAGCAAAAAGAATCCAAAAAATTGAAGATAGTGTAAGGGGCATCTGGGACAACCTCAAGCGTACCAATATCCGAATTATAGGGGTGCCAGAAAAAGAGAGAGAGCAAGATATTGAAAGCCTATTTGAAGAAATAGTGACCGAAAACTTCCCCCACCTGGTGAAAGAAATAGACTTAAAAGTCCAGGAAGTGCAAAGAAACCCAAACTATAGGAATCCAAAGAGGACCACACCAAGACACATCATAAGTAAAATGCCAAGAACAAAAGACAAAGAGAGAATATTAAAAGCAGCAAGAGAAGAAGAGTTAATTACTTACCAGGGAGCACTTATCTGACTGTCAGCTGATTTCTCAATAGAAAATATGCAGGCCAGACGGGAGTGGCAAGAAACATTCAAAGTGATGAATAGCAAGAATTTACAATCAAGATTACTCTATCCAGCAAAGCTATCATTCAGAATTGGAAGGCAGATAAAGTGCTTTGCAGATAAGAAAACGCTAAAGGAGTTCATCACCCCCAACCAGTATTATATGAAACTAGAAGTCTGGTTCACCAAATTCAAGCATGGGGCCAGGGGATGAACCTTAGCACAGCCTGAACCCTCTCCAATCTGGGACTCCTTGAGGGATGTCCAACTGCACGTTATGGCCCGATCCTGGTAGGCAATTGGACATCCTTCTCACAATCCAGGACTATTGGCTCCAAAGTGCTCACTTGCCTGCCTCCCTGATTCCCCCTAACAGCTTCTACCTGCCAGCCTGATCACCCGCTAACCACTACTCTGACAGCCTAATTGATATCTAATTGCTTCCCTGCCAGCCTGTTTGTCCCCAACTTCCCTCCTCTGCCAGCCTGGTCACCCCTAACTGCCCTCCCCTGAAGGCTTGATTGCCCCCAACTGCCCTCCCTTGCAGGCCTGGTCCCTCCCAACTGCCCTCCTCTGCTGGCCTGATCGCCCCCAACTGCCCTCCCTTGTAAGCCTGGAACCTCCCAATGGCCCTTCCCTGCTGGTCATCTTGTGCTGGCCATCTTGTGTCCACATGGGGGCAGGATCTTTCACCACCTGGGGACAGCCCTCTTGTGTGTTGGAGTGATGGTCAATCTGTGTATTACTCTTTTATTAGATAGGATAGAGGCCTGGTGCATGGGTGGGGGCCAGCTGGTTTGCCTTGAAGAGTGTCCCAGATCAGGGTGAGGCTTCCCTTGGGGTGAGTGGCGGCCTGGGCAAGGGGCCTGTGGAGGTTTGCAGACCGGCCACACCCCTCAGTGACCCAAGTGGAGGCCCTGGGATCTGGGATTAATTTATGTCTACAATTGAAAATTTGTAGCCTATACCAGCCAAGCCTTCTGCTCGCTCCAGGGTGGCAGCCATTTCTGTTTGAGACTTTGTAGTCTAGAGTGGAGTCCTAGGCCGGCAAACGCAAAGGCAGACTGAAAGCTCAGCTTCTTCTGTTGCCAGGGAAACTGAAGCCTCTGTTTTCTCCAGCTCAGTGGCTGCTGCCATTTCTGTATCTTTTATAATTGAAACTTTGTAACATTGAGTGGAGGCCTAGGCAGGCAAAGGCAGGCGGAAAGCTTGGCTTCCTCTGTTGCCAGGGAAACCCAAACCTTCCTCCTGCTCTGAGTGGTGACAGCCATCTTGGTTGGGGTTTATTTGCATAATCTGCTCATGATTGGCTGGTGGGCGTGGGTGTGGCCATTGCTTGGGCGTGGCAAAGGTATGGTCAAATTTGCATGTTACTCTTTTATTAGATAGGATGCTGAAAGGTATTCTTTAAGAAGAGGAAGAAGAAAAAGGTAAAAATAAAAATGAACAACAAATACACATCTATCAACAACTGAATCTAAAAATCAAGTGAATTAGAAATCTGATGAACAGGATAAACTGGTGAATATAGTAGAACCAGGGGCCTAGAGAGGGAATGGACTGACAATTCTTGGGGGGAAAGGGGTGTGGGAGGTGCAAGAAGAAACTGGACAAAAATCATACACCTATGGATGAGGACAGTGATGGGGGAGGTAAGAGCAGAAGGTGGGATGGGTAATGAGTGAAGGGGAGCTATGGGAGGGGAAAAAAAAGAACATTGTAATTAATAATCTGAACAATAAAGATTTGTTAAATTAAAAAATATATACAAAATGACAGCCAACAACAACAACAAAATAAGGAAGGAAGGAAGGAAGGAAAGAAAGAAAAAGAAAAGAAAGAAAGAAAGGGGCTCTTTCCCCAGGACTAAGGATTGTGCCAGGCCTTTTCCAACAAGGAGGGGACTACTATTAGAGGATTCAAGCAGCTTGGGCATGAAGCATCTTCAAGGGAGGAAGCCTTTAAAGGACTTCCCAGTGTAGGACTGCAAGTTTCTCCCTCTCTTCTAAATGAGCAAATACCAATCCGTGGCCACCAATTTTACTGCTTGTCTGGCACAATGATTTATGACTGTACAGAGTGAAGGAAGAGGGGTGCTGGTTGTGAAGCCTACGCATAAACCAGAACCAGGCGTGCACAAACAAGCCCTGTGAGCTCAGGGCAGCATGGCAAAAGCCTGTAAAACCTGAGCAGGAATCCAGGCTCAGCATCTTTGCTGAACTGGAGTTTATTTTTAACCTTTAAATAATTTTAGGTAAACCAATACTTTTAAGTTTCCTCATGTGCCCCCCCCCCCCCCCAAAGACAAATACTACCTAAACTCAGTGTGGTGGAATAAGGGTTAGTAAACATAAAAGGCACATAAAAGCACTAAAACATTGGAGTCCTTGCTCAGGCACCCAATTCTCAACGACACCTTTCTAAGGTACTCAGCAGAACACTTAGAATGTAGTTAACTACTGCCAGAAATGTGGCATTTCTTTCCCAGCATCCTTTCATAAACAACTATAAGCTGAGACACCGGCCAAACCCTTTCATTTAAAAAATATAAGATGTAGCTCTGGCTTGTGTGACTCCATGGTTAGGGTGTGGGCCGGCACACTGGAGGTTCTCGGGATTGACTCCTGGTCAGGAAAGTACTTGGGTTGCATATTCAATCCCCAGCCCTGGTTGGGCCACATGTGGGAGGGGGCTGAGTGATGTGTCTCTCTCAAATCATGTTTTTTCCCCCTCTCTCCCCCCTCCCGCTCGCTCTAAAAATCAATGAAAAAATGTCCTCAGGTGAGAATGAACAAAAGATAAACATGACAAGGAGGGAATCAGAGTGGCTAATGCACTTGTGCTTGACTGAGCAAGCTAGCCCTCAACTCACATCTCCTGACCGTGAGTTTAAGCCTCCCTTTCCCTTTGATGTTGAATCCAGATTAAATATCAGGGCTTCGATATATCAGATGTATTTTCAGAAATTACTAGCCATGATCTTTCCATCTAACTGCCTCTCCTCTGCCTGTTTGGGGAATAAGCCCAAGTCCCTTTTGAGGCCACCCCTACAAGGGGTCAAACCTCTCCACCCATCTTGAGGTACCCATGCCAGTAGCCCTTATTTTTTTTGTGGACCCACAAACTCAATCCACTGTAAATAAGCAGGTTTAATTTATTTATTAGTTTTGTTTTAAAATGTTTTCATTGATTTCACAGAGAAAGGGAGAGGAATAGAAGCATAAATGATGAATAATTGATCAGCAGCCTCCAAGCAGGTCTTATTTTTTTTTAATCTCCTAAGAATACCATTTGTCTAAAAGAAAGCTATCATAATGCAATTAATACTCTTATTTGTTCAGATTCCTAACCTTTTCTAAGAGGAAAATTACCATTGATTTTAGATTTTATACAAAACACCAACTGTGCAGACCCTTCTGACTTCAAAATAAAACAGAGGCAGACAAGACATCACTCTACTTATTTCGAGTTTATTTACTTTGAAGTAAACAGTTGGAAAAAAAACGAGTTTGGTATGTGTATTAAAAAAAGGACAAAAGAAGGCAGTATAAGCACATCTCTACATTCACCAAGGGGAAAAAAAGAAACTTCGTAACTTCACAAAAACACACAGTTCACCTTTGCAAACAATCCCAAAGTTCAGAGTTCCTGAAAGGCAAATACTTAAGGCAATAATGCAAAGCCTTGCATCCGATCCCTCTCCTAAGGAACGTGAGCAATCTGAGGGGCCCTAATCCACCTCCTCAATGGTGGGGCCAGAGCCAGAACCCGCTTTGGGGGCCTGAGCCCCAAAGCCAGCAGCTCCCGGGCCACCCACCCCCTGGTACAGTCCGCTGATGATGGGGTTACACACCTGCTCCAGCTCCTTCCTCTTGTGCTCAAACTCCTCCTTTTCCGCCAGCGTGTTGGAGTCCAGCCAGGAAATGACCTCCTGGCACTTGTCCAGCACCTTCTTCTTGTCGGCCTCGCTGATCTTGCCCTTGAGGCCCTCGTCCTCCACCGCGCTCTTCATGTTGAAGGCATAGGACTCCAGGGCGTTCTTGGCAGACACCCTCTCGCGCTGGACCTCGTCCTCGGCTTTGTACTTCTCGGCCTCCTGCACCATGCGCTCGATGTCCTCCTTGCTCAGGCGGCCCTTGTCATTGGTGATGGTGATCTTGTTGGCCTTGCCGGTGCTCTTGTCCATGGCTGTGACGTTCAGGATGCCATTGGCGTCGATGTCAAAGGTCACCTCGATCTGGGGCACGCCCCTGGGGGCCGGGGGGATGCCGCTCAGCTCGAAGCGCCCCAGCAGGTTGTTGTCCCTCGTCATGGCCCTCTCGCCCTCGAACACCTGGATCAGCACCCCCGGCTGGTTGTCCGAGTAGGTGGTGAAGATCTGGGTCTGCTTGGTGGGGATGGTGGAGTTGCGCTTGATCAGGGCAGTCATCACGCCCCCGGCTGTCTCCAGCCCCAGCGACAGGGGCGCCACATCCAGCAGCAGCAGGTCCTGCACGTTCTCAGACTTGTCCCCCATCAGGATGGCTGCCTGCACCGCCGCCCCGTAGGCCACCGCCTCGTCCGGGTTGATGCTCTTGTTGAGGTCGCGCCCGTTGAAGAAGTCCTGCAGCAGCTTCTGCACCTTGGGGATGCGGGTGGAGCCGCCCACCAGGACCAGGTCGTGGATCTGGGCCTTGTCCAGCTTGGCGTCCCGCAGGGCCTTCTCCACGGGCTCCAGCGTGCCCCGGAACAGGTCCGAGCACAGCTCCTCGAACCGCGCCCTGGTGATGGACGTGTAGAAGTCGATGCCCTCGAACAGGGAGTCGATCTCCAGGCTGGCCTGCGTGCTGGACGACAGGGTCCTCTTGGCCCTCTCGCAGGCGGTGCGCAGCCGCCTCACGGCTCGCTTGTTCTGGCTGATGTCCTTCTTGTGCTTCCGCTTGAACTCCTCCACGAAGTGGTTCACCAGCCTGTTGTCAAAGTCCTCCCCTCCCAGGTGGGTGTCCCCGGCCGTGGCCTTCACCTCAAAGATGCCGTCGTCGATCGTCAGGATGGACACGTCGAAGGTGCCCCCACCCAGATCGAAGATGAGCACGTTGCGCTCCCCCTTGCCCGTCCGGTCCAGGCCGTAGGCGATGGCGGCGGCCGTGGGCTCGTTGATGATCCTCAGCACGTTCAGCCCCGCGATCACCCCGGCGTCCTTGGTGGCCTGGCGCTGCGAGTCGTTGAAGTAGGCCGGCACGGTGATCACCGCGTTGGTCACCGCGTAGCCCAGGTACGCCTCGGCGATCTCCTTCATCTTGGTCAGCACCATGGACGAGATCTCCTCGGGATAGAACGCCTTGGTCTCCCCTTTGTAGCTCACCTGCACCTTGGGCTTGTCCCCATCGCTGATCACCTGGAAAGGCCAGTGCTTCATGTCCGACTGCACCACCGAGTCGCCGAACTTGCGGCCGATCAGCCGCTTGGCATCGAACACGGTGTTCTGCGGGTTCAGCGCCACCTGGTTCTTGGCCGCGTCCCCGATGAGCCGCTCGGTGTCGGTGAAGGCCACGTAGCTGGGGGTGGTGCGGTTGCCCTGGTCGTTGGCGATGATCTCCACCTTGCCGTGCTGGAAGACCCCCACGCACGAGTACGTGGTGCCCAGGTCGATGCCGATGGCCGTGGTTTTGGCCATGCCGGCGCCCTGCTCGCTCGCCGCGCGCTGAGGTTCGGGCCTTTCCTGGAAGCGGCGGTCCCGGCCGGGCCCGCGACGGGGACGAGAAGCTCGGTCTCTTCGGAAGCGGGAGGCTGGCCGCGGGCGGCGGAGGCCGGTCCTCGGAGCTGCGGGACTGCGGAGGGCGGGTCGCGACCACCGGCGAGGAGAGCGCGGGTCTGGCGGGGCGGGGCGGGGCGGGGCGGGCTCGCTGCTGCCCCGCGGCGGGCGCTGGGTTTATAGCGCCTCGTTGGGCCCCGCCCCTCCCGCCCTCCGCCTCCGCTCACCCAATCCCCGGGCTCGGCCGGGCGGCGGGTCGGGAACATTCCAGGGGGTTCCCCGCGCGCCCTGCCCCCGGGCTCCCTCGGACCAATCAGCGTGCTGGGGGCCGCCCTCCCAGAACTCTCCAGACGCTTCTGGGGCTCGCGTCGCTGGCGCAGTTCTGGTGGGGAGGAGGGAGCGGAGCGGGCGGGGTCAGGGCCGAGCGTGGTTGGGCCGGAGCGGCGGGCGGGGCGGAGGGACGCGGGGAGGGGGCTGAGAGGGGCCCGCGGAGTGACCGCGGTGACCCTGGGAACGAGGCGGCCGCTGGTTGGAGGGGTTGACGTCGCTCCCCGCAGTCGCGTTACAATGGACAGGCTGCTCTGACCTCACGGGTAGTTTGGAAGCAGGATGAGAGGCCTGAAGCCGCTCAAAGCTTTAGGGAGGGCGGGCGGGTGGGGGGTGGGGGGACACCGGCTGCGCAGCGTAGCTGTTGAGGGAGTTCCCACCGACTGGGGCTTCGCAGTCCGAACGTTACCAAACTGGAGCGAAGGCGACGGGAGAATAGGTGAACCGGGGTGGGGGGGGGGGGGGGCTGTTTGTAACGGGGTAGGTCCTTGTTTGAGGAAGTCCGGGAAGCCTCCCTGGTCTCTAAGTCTGAGGTGTGGGGTGTTGCCAGCCACGGGCGGGGGGTCCTTGGAGGAGCTCAGGTGCGCGGGATGGACGCTGCCTCTGGGAAGGGGCGGAGGAGCGGGTCTGTTATTATCTCTAGAGAGCAGGATTGTTTTAGGTAAAAGGTGAGACTGGAGCCCAACACCTCATTTGACTTACCCCCGCAACACCTCACCTGACTTACCCCCGCAACACCTCACCTGACTTACCCCCGCAACACCTCACCTGACTTACTCCCGCAAATCCGTAGTAGAGGGTAAAGGAGCCTAGGATGGCAGCTAAACCTAAGTGTGGTGATTACTGTGTCTGCAGAGACCAGAAGGTAAATAATTTTAGTCCAGGGGGAGTCAACCTCATAATAAAGTATATCAGAGACATGGGGCAAGGCAATTGTGTCAGGACCCGTGAAAATTGAAAACAATGATACCCACTGCCTTCCCACCAAGAATGCTTTTGTCTCTCAAAAAAGCATGGAAGCCCTAGCTGGTTTGGCTGAGTGGACAGAGAATTGGCTTTTGGACTGAAGGGTCCTGGGTTCGATTCCTGGTCAGGGCCACATGCCAAGGTTGCAGGCTTGATCCCCCTTAGGGAATGTGCAGGAGTCACCCAACCAATGATTCTCTCATCATTGATGTTTCTCTCTCTTCCTCTCCGAAATCAATAAACAGATTTTTTTAAAGCATGGAAGGTTGTCTGGAAGAGATATTTGTGCACCAAAAAGATACTTGTACCTGGGTTCATGGCAGCATTATTCACAATAACCATGAGGTAGAAGCAGCACAGGAGTCCCCGGAGGGAGTCAATGAATAAAATGTGGATATGTAACGCAATATTCAGCCTTGGAAAGGAAGGAAAATCAGACACATGCTATAGTGTATAATCCCACTAATCCGTGGGATTCCAAAGTAGTTGAATTCAGAGACAGAAAGTGGTGTTTTCTGGAATTGGGAATTTCCTTTCTGTGTCTGGGCTCTATGGTTCTTTCTGGGCTGCTTTTTAGCAGTTTGAGAGTTCTGAGCATCACCTTCTGCTTGAGCTCCTTTGGGGCAGGATCTAGGAGGAACTTAAGGCTGAGACTAGACTTCCAACGGACTCGCCAGAGCAGCTCAACCCAGCCTTGGCCCAGGCGTTTTCCCAGATGCCCAATGCAGATTCAGTCGGCATGCAGGCTGTCTCAGAAGTGCTAGCAAAGAAATTTAGTAATTTGACTCTCAACCCTAGCACCAAATTCCTTTCCACCAAAACAGTTACCCTAACAGTAGGATGGAGAAAAATGGGGTTTGGGCTGGGGCTGAGTCAAATCACGAGGAGATGTGCAGTGAGGACAGTGGCAAGGGTTTGGAAAGAAATGAAAGAAAGGTTGTGATGAAGGATGAGGACTAAGGCTATTATATACCACGTATCTGAATCAATTAGGAGGCCCAAGATTTAAATGTAGCTGTAGTTATTGGCTGTTACATGGAGATCCTTCTAATGGTATTATCATTGAGAATTATGACATGAAATCAATTTAGGTATAAACCTTATTCTTGTACTTATTTGAATTGTAACAATTTTTTTTATGTGCTGTTTCCATTTTTAGTAGCAAATGTGTGTAGAGGGCATCTTATTAAAATTTTGAGACATAGCCTAAAAATAAAATAAAAAAGAAAGTGATTTCCAGGAACTGGTGGGAGTAGGAGATGGTGTGCTGCTTAATGGATATAGAATTTCAGTTTTTGCAAGATAAAGAGTTCTGGAGATGGGTTGGACAACAATGTGCATGATCTTACTACTGAACTGTACACCTAGAAATGGTAAATTGCATGTTATGTATATTTGAGCACAATTAAAAATAACACACAGACTAAAGAAGAACTCTGACAAGACTTTATCTCACTTTTTCTCAACAGATCTCGGAAAACCATGGCTGCTGCTAAGGGACTAGCCATCGGCATCGACCTGGGCACCACGTACTCGTGCGTGGGGGTCTTCCAGCACGGCAAGGTGGAGATCATCGCCAACGACCAGGGCAACCGCACCACCCCCAGCTACGTGGCCTTCACCGACACCGAGCGGCTCATCGGGGACGCGGCCAAGAACCAGGTGGCCATGAATCCTCAGAACACTGTCTTTGATGCCAAACGCCTGATTGGCAGAAAATTTAATGATCCTGTAGTACAATCAGATATGAAACTATGGCCTTTTCAAGTAATCAATGAAGGAAGCAAGCCCAAAGTACTGGTATCCTACAAAGGGGAAAAAAAGGCTTTCTACCCGGAAGAAATCTCTTCAATGGTGCTGACTAAGATGAAGGAGACTGCTGAGGCTTTTTTGGGCCATCCCATCACCAATGCTGTGATCACCGTGCCGGCCTACTTCAATGACTCTCAACGCCAGGCCACCAAGGATGCAGGCGTGATTGCAGGTCTCAATGTGCTAAGAATAATCAATGAGCCAACAGCTGCTGCCATCGCCTATGGCCTAGATAAAGCAGGTCAGGGAGAGCGACAGGTTCTGATCTTTGATCTGGGTGGAGGCACATTTGATGTGTCCATCCTGACCATAGATGATGGGATTTTTGAGGTGAAGGCCACGGCCGGGGACACCCACCTGGGAGGGGAGGACTTTGACAACAGGCTGGTGAACCACTTCGTGGAGGAGTTCAAGCGGAAGCACAAGAAGGACATCAGTGAGAACAAGCGAGCTGTGAGGCGGCTGCGCACCGCCTGCGAGAGGGCCAAGAGGACCCTGTCGTCCAGCACGCAGGCCAACTTAGAAATTGATTCACTTTATGAGGGCATCGACTTCTACACATCCATCACCAGAGCCCGCTTTGAAGAGCTGTGTGCAGACCTCTTTAGGGGCACGCTGGAGCCCGTGGAGAAGGCTCTTCGGGATGCCAGGATAGATAAGGCGAAAATCCATGACATTGTTTTAGTGGGGGGCTCCACCCGCATCCCCAAGGTGCAGAAGCTGCTGCAGGACTACTTCAACGGGCGCGACCTCAACAAGAGCATCAACCCGGACGAGGCGGTGGCCTACGGGGCGGCGGTGCAGGCAGCCATCCTGATGGGGGACAAGTCTGAGAACGTGCAGGACCTGCTGCTGCTGGATGTGGCGCCCCTGTCGCTGGGGCTGGAGACAGCCGGGGGCGTGATGACTGTCCTGATCAAGCGCAACTCCACCATCCCCACCAAGCAGACCCAGATCTTCACCACCTACTCGGACAACCAGCCAGGGGTGCTGATCCAGGTGTTCGAGGGCGAGAGGGCCATGACGAGGGACAACAACCTGCTGGGGCGTTTTGACCTGACTGGAATCCCCCCGGCCCCCAGGGGCGTGCCCCAGATCGAGGTGACCTTTGACATCGACGCCAATGGCATCCTGAACGTCACAGCCATGGACAAGAGCACCGGCAAGGCCAACAAGATCACCATCACCAATGACAAGGGCCGCCTGAGCAAGGAGGACATCGAGCGCATGGTTCTGGATGCTGAGAAATACAAAGCTGAAGATGAGATCCAGAGAGAGAAAATTGGTGCAAAAAATGCCTTAGAATCCTATGCTTTTAACATGAAGAGTGCTGTGAGTGATGAAGGCTTGAAGAGTAAGATTAGTGAGTCTGATAAAAAGAAAATTCTGGATAAATGCAATGAGGTCCTTTCATGGCTGGAGGCCAATCAACTGGCTGAGAAAGATGAGTTTGATCATAAGAGAAAGGAACTGGAACAAGTGTGTAACCCAGTCATCACAAAGCTCTACCAGGAGGGAGGCACTGGGCCTACCTATGGAACAGGGTACACACCTGGGAGGGCTGCCACAGGCCCCACCATTGAAGAAGTAGATTAATTTTATCTGAAGCTGGAGGGTCCTAGGGTGCCTCTGAGGTGAATTTGTTCCCTTCATCATCAAACATTGCTATGACTCTTGAATTGACTGGACCTGAGTCTAAGTTACCATCTTTTTGGAATTCTAATGGAGGAGTCTCATGTGCCATCTTTTTACACTCCAATGTCCCGTTTGTGACTTTGGAATCAGGCTCTTAGGAAAACTAGGCCCCTCTCTGAACCATTTGGTGATCTGTCTGATATTTAGTTTCAGCCTCCCCAACTTTCTTCTTCCTGTGTGGATGGTCATTTGTCACTCAGTAAATTTGTTCCTGAAACAAATTTCTTCTGGTTTCATTAGACTGTGAGTGTATCTTGAAAAGTAAAGAAAAGGAAAGTTCATGGAGAGAGCATGTGTGGTCTGATTGTGAGCTAATTGTGAATGATTAAGTTGGTAAGGACAAAGTATTTGACTTTTCATGAGCTAATTGTTTCAAACAGGAACATGTCTTACCCATTAGACACTTTCAGCCTCAGCTGGAGCAGTTGCTGATTACTACTTGTCCTATATAATAAAAGCCTAATATGCTAAGTGTCCAGTTAACTGGTTGGCCATTCAACCAATCAAAGTGTGATATGCTAGTTATATGTTAAGGATGCTCAACCACTTGCTATGACATGCACTGACCACCAGGGGGCAGATGCTCAGACCAATAGGTTAGCTTGTTGCTGAGGTCTGGCAGATTGGGACTGAGCTAGAAGGACCTGACATGGCCTGGAGCCCTTCTGTGGTTCCTCCCTGGCTGGTCAACCTCCTATGTCCCTTCCCAGCCTGATCATGCTTCAGTGGGCTCCCTTGGCCTGGCCTGTGCCCTCTTGCAATCTGAGACTCCTAAGGGGATATCAGAAAGCCAGTTTTGGCAATATCCCTCAGGCCAGGCTGAGGGAACCCATGGGTGCACAAATTCGTGCACTGGGCCTCTAGTATTCAATGATAAACTAGTGCAGGTGCTTAGGATTCAGCTTCTGGGCTTGGGTGCAGGCAAGCAAACTTCTCCTTGATGTTACCTACAGGTGGGGTCTAGATCTAGTATCTGTGCACTGAGTCCATTATTACATCTTTTTTAAAATTTTATTTGTTTTTGTTGCTTTTAGGGGGAGAAGGAGAGGGAGAGGAAACATTGACTAGTTGCCTCCTGCATGCCCCCTACCTGGGATCAAACTGCAACCAGGGCCTGTGCCCTGATGGGGAATCAAACCAATGACTTCTAAGAGCATAGGCTGATGCCCAACCGATGGGGCCACCCTGGCCAGGGCTGCTACTACGTCTTTATGTGTATAAAACATTATTACTACGACACACTCCTGACAAATGAGGATTTAGTATGGCCTTATTCCTTAAAAAAATATTTTCACCTATTTATTTATAAAAATGTTGGTGACATGGGCATAGAAATATGTGTAATTGCGTTTGTAACCCTTTGTATGTAAGTGGGCATATTTGGATGCGATTGTTACCAAACTCAAGGGGTTTTCACCACTGAGGTGCCCTGTTCAAGAGCGAGACATGCTTGTCACAGGGTAGTTTTACTTGCAGCAAATCAAGGAGATGAGATTCATATCCAAAGCTCTGTCTCTTTAAAGGAAGCTTAGTCATTGCTTATGTACACTATTGGGTCAATTACATGTTGATTTCTTCTCTGCAGTGCTTTATTAGGTTGAGTTTCCTGTCCTCTTATGCTGCTTATTGCTGCATCTGCAGAATACTGCTGTATGTTAACATTTAACAGGAAATAGCATTTAGAATTGTCTAGACCTTGGGACCCTTGTTCTACCTAACAATGAGGATGGCTATTTATTTCCATCCTCCAGGCAGTGTGCTTAGTTTCACTCAGTCCATCACAGGACAGCTCGAGACAAAAGTGTGTAAGAAATGTGGCCTGAGATGGGTCCTTGAAATATATTGGGAGGGAACCTTTAATAAAACCAAGATTTTGTGCTCAAGCTTCTGATCTTGGGGGACTCATGTTTTTGTTTTCTAATCCTCACTGGAGGACTTTTCCATTGATTTTTAGAGTGGGAGAGGGAAAGAGAAATATCAGTGTGAAGGAATACATCAGTTGGTTGCCCCCTGCACAGCCCTGACCAGAGCCTGTCCGGGAGGAACCAGCAGCCGACACCCTTGACCGGAATCGAACCCGGAACCTTTTGGTCCTCAGGCATACGTTCTATCCACTGAGCCAAACCGGCAGGGCAACGCAACATTCTTTTTAATTTTTAAGGAGGTGTAACAGATATAGAGATTGGAGAAATTCTGGTCTCACAAACTCCCCAGCAGCTTCCAATAGGAAGTATCTGTAGGGTCGCACTGCGCGGCCACGGGGTCTGAGCGCAGGGAGACGCTTCCTCGGCGGCCCCAGCCGGCCGCGCCTGCGCGGTGAGCCCGCGGCGGAGGCTGTCGGGAGGCAGGAAGCGCCGCGCCGCCCCGCCCCGCCCCGCCGCGCGCTTCGGCTGCAGGTCCCGGTGCTGGCGGGCGCCCCGTTTCTGCACGCCGAGCTCCCGGAGGCGCTCCCGCCCCGCCTCGCGCCGCCCCAGGGGCCGCCCCGCGCTCGGTTCCCACCCGGCCTCTCGGGCACCAGGTCCTCGCTTTCCCGGTCCGGCCGGCAGCCCGCCGCGCGAGCACCATGGTAGGTACTGTGACGTCACAAGGAGGCGCCCTCGGGGAAAGCGTGAGGGTCAGTCGGTTGGGGGTGCCAGCTGCGACCGGGGTTTTCTCCGCCCTTCGTTCCTGCCCCGAAGTTCGCTGAGAAGACATCTGGGAACACAAGGGCTTCCCCCCTTTTAGGGGAAAGTTTAAGAACCCGAGGTAGTGTCGGCAGGGACCGCGGAGAGGGGAAGTCAGACCTCAAGGAGCATTTCCTCGACGGAGACCAGGCTTGGGGAGGTTTCGGGGCGGGAGGGGGGCTGGAGCGGGAGAGGGATTGCCGAGGGGTTGGGCAGGACCCAGGAGAGTTGGCGGACTGAGCGAGCTCGAGAGCTCCAGGGCTCAGGGAAGAGCGAGCGGTCTTTCGGGCTCTAGCTGTCCATCCCGCCGTCCAGTCTTCTCTTCTGTGAAGCTCAGACCTGCCAGGTGAGGGGGCGGGGGTCTGACACCAGTGTAGCAGAAGGCCACTCTCCCTGCCGAGTCTCTTCCCATTTGATGGTTTCCCCTCTCTCGCCCAATAGCTCTTCTATTCCTTTTTCAAGTCTCTTGTGGGCAAGGATGTGGTCGTGGAACTCAAGAATGACCTGAGGTAGGTACCTATTTCAACAAGTCTGTAGGGAGTGGATGTGCCCAGAGCCCTGAAACCTATTGATTTATTCATACTTTTTATTTATTTATTTAAAAATATTTTTATTGATTTCAGAGAGGAAGGGAGAGGGAGAGATAGAAGCATCAATGAGCGAGAATCCTTGATCGGCTGCCTACTGCATGCCCCCTACTGGGGATGGAGCCAGCAGCCTAGGCTTGGGCCCTGACTGGGCATCGAACCATGACCTGTTGGTTCATAGGTCAATGCTCAACCACTGAGCCACACCAGCTGGGCCCTGAAACCTCTTTAATTGAACAAGTGTTATTTGAGGGCTGGTAAGGTGGGAGAGATAAAGAATGACTTGTGTCTTAAGCTGACAATTGAGCTGTGGAGTTGTTTCTTATATTTGAAAAATAAAATACAAAGAAATACATATGTATGCTTATAAAACCTTACACAACCAGTGGACCCCTGGACTGGTTGACAGTTTGGTCACTATGATACACACTGACCACTAGGGGGTAGGCACTCAATGCAGGAGCTGCCCCCTAGTGGTCAGTGCGTTCCCACAGCGGGAGCACCTGGAGTGGTGGCAGCAGCAGGTGCAGTGGGGCTGGGATGAGCCAGAGCAGCACAGTGCCCGACCTGGGCTTGGGCTCCTCCCTGGCCGTCTGCCATTTCAGGCACTACTGTATCCCTGGGGGTCTCAGCCTGCAGGTTTCAGCCCAATCCCAGGTTGTGAGAGGGCACAGGCCAAGCTGAGGGACCCCACCGGTGCACGATTCTGTGCACCAGGCCTCTAGTATTATATATAAAGAGTACAGAAGGTCAGAGACTGGAGGCATCACTATTTTTTCTGATTTAATTATATACTATTTTGACCCAAGAGTCAGTTCCACAAGTAAAGATGCAGGTACAAAGACATCTGTAAGTTTTCTTTGCAGTAACCAAAAATGGAAAACAAATAGTATCAATAGGGACTGGGTTAAATTGTGGCGCTTCTATATTCCACAGCCGTCACACCTGAATGAGATGTGTTGATGTGGAAAGTCATTGCAAAATAGTGTATCTGGCATAATCTCCCTTCTGCTCAAGAAAATGTAATGGATAAGCAGGAGACCAATCCCTTCTGTCTGTATTGCTTTTCCATTCTTACCCCTTATATCAATCATCTTTCAGAATTGGGAATTAAATGCTGTATCCTTGGACTTTTCCTGGTCTTTCTAGCCAAGTAGACCCTTCTACCAGAGTCTTAATTTTCTTCGTAGTGGGTGCTTCTCAAATTGTGATTTCAGGAAAATATATTTACTGTTTATGGTCTGTCCTTCAGACAGGGCCCTGGACCATGTTTAAGCTCATCATTGTTCTTAATGTCAACAATAGGCCTGGCTTAATTAATGCGTGCTGAGAGTAAAGTAGCTAACATTTGAGAACCTCCTTTTTAGTAGGCATACGTTTAACTCATTGAATTCTCTTAACACCCCTGTGACATATACTGCTATTGCTGTTTTACATGTGAGGAAATTAAAGCTTGGATAGGTTAAGAAACTTGCTCAAGTCTATGCAACTAGTAAATGACAGCAAGGACTGAAATCTAATTCTGTCTGGATTATCTTTCTTTTTAGAGCAAGAGGAAAGGGGAGAGACACATCGATTTGTTGTTCCACTTGTGTATGTGTTCATTGGTTGATTCTCGTGCGTGCCCTGATGGAGGGTCAAACCTGAAACCTTGCCGTGTCAGGGCGGTGCTCTCTAACCAGCTGAGCTGCCCAGCCAGGCCTTTTTAAAAAGTTATAAACAGGATCATATTTTCTATGCAGTTTTGAAACTTGCTTTTCACTTAGCAGATTGGATATTTCTCATCAATAAAGGTGATGTTTAACTTTCTTAATGGCTGCATGGCATCTTTATTAACCAAGGCCTTGCTGTTGGACAGTCAGGCAGTTTCCAGTTCTTTAAAACAATTTTTTTTTATTTCCTTGCCAGTTTAGCTCAATGGATAGAGTGTTGACCCATGTACTGAAGGACCTCAGGCTCGATTCTGGTCAAGGCATGTACCTCGGTTGCAGGCTCAATCCCCAGCCCTGGTTGGGACACGTGAGGGAGGCAACCAATCGGTGTCTCTCTCTCACATTAATGTTTCTTTCTCTGTCTTCCCCTCCCTCCCACCCTCTCTAAAAGTCAATGGCAAAATATCCTCGGGTGAGGATAAACAAAGTGTTCGTATTGATTTTAGAGAGAGGAAGGGTGATGGATGGAGAGAGAACATCAACATTGATAGGCTGCCTCCTGCACAGCCACCTCCCATCCCCCACCCCCAGTCTGGGATTGAGACCGAGCCCGGGCGTATGCTCTGACCAGGAACCGAACCGGTGGCTTCTTGGCCCACAGATTGACACTCGTCCACTGAGCCACACCAGCTGGGCGGCTTCCAGTTCTTAGGGAAAAATCCTTTAACTGAAATGCGCATTTCAAATACTGATAGGGGGACAGGCAGTTTGACTCAGTTGATTGGAGCATTATCCCCTATGCCTGTGGTGGGCAAAGTGCGGCTCTCGAGCCACATTCGGCTCTTTGGCTCTTTGGCCCCTTGAGTGTGGCTCTGTCACAAAATACCATGGCCTGGGCAAGTCTATTTTGAAGAAGTGGCGTTAGAAGTTTAAAAAACTTGGCTCTCAAAAGAAATTTCAATCGATGTACTGTTGATAATTGGCTCTGTTGACTAACGAGTTTTTTGATCACTGCCCTATGCCAAAAGGTTCCAGGTAGGACACTTGCAGGAGGCAACGTATTGATGTTTCTCTTTCTCTCTCCCTCACTTCCTCTCTGAAAATCAATAAAAACTGCCCTGGCCAGTGTTGCTAAGTGGTTGGAGTGTCAATTTATGAACTAGGAGGTCAGAGTTCAATTTCCAGTCAGTGCACATGCTTGGATTGTGGGGCTCAATCCCCATCCATGGTGGGGGACGGGGGGCAATGATTCCCATCATTGATGTTTCTCTCCCTCTCCGTCTCTGAAATCTATGAAAATATATTTTTAAAAAACAATGGAGGTAATATCATCAGATTAAAATAAAGAAAAAAATCAATAGAAACATATCCTTAGGTAAGTATTTTAAAAACAATGAAAAAAGTAACACCTATTACCCGATTGTCCTTTAGAAAGTTTGAGTCACTGTTTTCTCTCCCCAGCAGTGTCTTCCACATTTCTGTGAGACAATTGCTTAATGGACGAGACACGGACCTGGCAGGGAGTGGGAGGAGAGGGACTTGTTCGTTTATGGCGTGGGCAGTGCAGATGGTGCCGATGGCATAGAGATGCGGGCGTAGAGATGCGGGCGTAGAGATGCGGGCGTAGAGATGCGGGCGTAGAGATGCGGGCGTAGAGATGCGGGCGTAGAGATGCGGGCGTAGAGATGCGGGCGTAGAGATGCGGGCGTAGAGATGCGGGCGTAGAGATGCGGGCGTAGAGATGCGGGCGTAGAGATGCGGGCGTAGAGATGCGGGCGTAGAGATGCGGGCGTAGAGATGCGGGCGTAGAGATGCGGGCGTAGAGATGCGGGCGTAGAGATGCGGGCGTAGAGATGCGGGCGTAGAGATGCGGGCGTAGAGATGCGGGCGTAGAGATGCGGGCGTGGGAGACAGTGCTGGAGCCCAGGCCAGCCCGAGGCCGTTCTGTGAGATGACTTGTTTTTACTTCCCTCTCTTCTCCCCCCTAGGCCTTCCACATGGCAAAACACGTGTGTGTTAGCTCTCAGGCTTGTTGTCAGACCATTTTTGTGCCAGATGCCTCGCTGCCAGTGAACTGAATGAAACGCCACCACCTCATAGGGTTCCTGAAGTCGCCTCGCCGCTGCACACGGCGCTGGAGTGCTGTCAGAGGCTGCCCAGCAGCCAGGAGTGTGGCGACCCAGCACAGGCGGCGGGCCTCAGACACTGGGTCTCAGAGACAGAATTTTACAAAATAGGGTCCAGCGGAGAACTGCCAACTTTATTTTTGGCAAGATAAGGACATTTTAAAAAACTTCCATTTGCAATGATTTCATTTTTAAAAATTTAATACCAAAAAAATAGGACAAAGAACAGCTATGTTTAGTCCTGGCCAGGTAACTCAGTTGGTTAGAGCTTCATCCCCACATATGAGGTTGCAAGTTCGATTCCTGGTCAGGACACATAAAAGAATTAACCAATGAGTGCATAAATAAGTTGTTTTTTAATTAATGTTTCACCTGGCTCAGCGGTGCGGCTCAGCGGTGCGGCTCAGCGGCTGAGTGTCCGCCCATGAACCGGGCGGGAGGCCACAGTTCGATTCTGTTAGGGAACACGCCCGGGTTTGGGGCTTGGTTCCCAGTAGGGGCATGTGGAGGCAGCCAGTCAATCAGTGATCCTCTTATTGATTTTTCTATCCCTCTCTCTGAAATCAGTAAAAACATATCTTTAAAAAAAATTAAAGTTTTTGTCCTAGCCCAGTGGTGGGCAAACTGATTGGTCAACAGAGCCAAATATCGACAGTACAACGATTGAAATTTTTTTTGACAGCCGAAAACTGACTCATGGACCACGAAGTTTCAATTGCACTGTACGTGCCGCACGTGGTATTTTGTGGAAGAGCCACACTCAAGGGGCCAAAGAGCCACATGTGGCTCGTGAGCCGCAGTTTGTCGACTACTGCCCTAGCTGATTTGGCTCAGTGTAGAGTGTGTCAGCCTGTGGACTGAAGGGTCCCAGGTTCAATTCTGGTTGCAGGTTACAGGTTTGATCCCCAGTAGGGGGCGTGCAGGAGGCAGCTGATCAGTGATTCTTTTCTCATCATTGATGTTTCTATCTCTTCCCTCTCCCTTCCTCTCTGAAATCAGTAAAAAAGTTTTTTTAATTGATGTTTCTTTCTCTCCCCCTTCCTCTCCCTAAGATAGATTTTAAAGTTATTTTTAGGGGAAAAAATTGACAACCTTCAGCATACAACATACACAATACTACTGGCCTGTGTTTCCTCTTTTGTCATGGACTTCTGACACCTTTGAGCACGTGTCAGTCAGTGTCTGGGAACCAATGGTTCTAAGGAACTTAGCATCTGATGACACAGGATGGTGAGGAGGAAGGTGGCCAGGTTGGAGGGTGGCCTGGATTGAGGTGTAAAGTAATAGGATCTTGGTTTGTAGAAATCAAACTTGAGTTACAGAAATACTAGACATCAGCAAACGCTAGGGATTTATGGAATGTGCAGGGTGGAGACCGTTCATGGGACTGGAAGTTGTGAGACTTAGGGAAATAAGATGAACACCATCTGACAGAAATTTTAAAAGTTGGGAGAGAGCATTGCTCACTAACATTTCAGTGTTTCTAGCATTGGGGAAGGGAGAGGGCATCTCTTGTCCCTTCAAGAGCAATGCTAGCTGCTTTATCTACTTTATATGTGGGGCTCTGATTCCAAATCCATAAATGAAAACAGCTGATGGTCTTGGGTCAGATATATGCTGAGGCCTTGTTTGTTCTAAAATTGGGCAAGTTACACACCCTTTCTGAGCCCCTGGATGGTAACAGCTACTTGGTAAAGTTGCTAAAGTTATAAAAGTGGCTGTAAAAATTATACATGCTATACAGAATACAGGAGAAATATAAGATGGTAATTCTCAAGAGTGGATTGGTATAAAGATGTATAATCTAAAATTATATACTTCTAGAGAGTGGGGGGAGAAGGCAGTCCTAATCTATAGTGACAGAAGATTTGACTTTGGATGGTGAGCACATGGTACAGTATACACATCTTGTAACATAGAAACTGACAACTGAAACCTGTGTTCATGTTGACCAATGTCACCCCAATAAAGTTAATTTAGAAAAATAATAAAACACTGTTCTGGAAGCACTGTCTTTCCTACCTTAGGGCTTAGGAATGCTCCCTTTTGTTTCCACCTATCCTGGTTTTTTCAAGTCCTTGTTTTCCCAAACCATGTTCTTAGCTCTCAAGTCACCTCTGTGTTGACTTTGGTGTAAACTAATTTGGTCTTCCTTTCCTCTGCCCCTGACAGCATCTGTGGGACCCTCCATTCTGTGGATCAGGTGAGACAAAACAATAGCCCAGGACTGGTCTTAGGGAAAGACGAGGGGAGAGCTTAAGGATGGGGTACTTATATCTTGTCTCTAGGGCTAACTTCTTCTTCTTTCCATAGTATCTCAACATCAAACTAACTGACATCAGTGTCACAGACCCTGAGAAATACCCTCACATGGTGAGTGAGGGATGGTGGGAAAGAGCAAATATCTCTAAAAACAGGCGGCCCCTGGGTGGGTAGAGGACATTTTTAAGAGTGTTTTCACCTTTGCCTACCTTTGTCCAGTTATCAGTGAAGAACTGCTTCATCCGGGGCTCAGTGGTCCGCTATGTGCAGTTGCCTGCAGATGAGGTGGACACGCAGCTACTACAGGATGCAGCGAGGAAGGAGGCCCTGCAGCAGAAACAGTGATGACTCCTCCACCCCCTTTTCCTCTTCCATTGGTGATCCTTGACCTGGTGTCCCAGCCCAGGACCCCTCCTTCATGCTTGATAGGTTGTGTTTATTAGTTTTCAATAGTGAAGATGCTTTTTTTTTTAAGGGGGATGAGTAAATGAGAGGACTAATTAGTGGGGAGCAGCTGTCCTCAGTGAGAAGGGAAGATAAGTTGTCTGGGGAACTGCAGTGTTCCCTGGTCCCCAGCACCTACCTGCCTGCCCAACTCCTTCCCCAGAGATGGTGGGAGAATCTAGATCTCTCCAAGGCTGCATGCGATTCATTTTGGGGATGGAAGGAATCTGTCCCGCATCGGGAATAAAATGTATGGTGCAAGTTTCTGGGGTGTGTGTGTGTGTTTTGGGAAGGAGGCTGGAGGGTGGGAAAGGGATCTTAAATTCATCAAGCTCTTGCCCTTCATTACCCCGGCCAAGAACCCACGCAACGGCACCGTCCCAGCATTACGTGCCGCTACTCCGGGTAAACCGGACACTAGTCCCCAGCGGGGCCGCCCCGGGTTTTCCCAACGCCCTCTGCCCACGTGGCCTGCGCAGACCGCACCTGCCGGGAGTGCCTGATCCCTTCGCGGGTGACAGGTCAGATGAGACATCCAGATGCGGTCGATGCTGCTGATTCCCCCTCAACCCAGCCAGGTCGGCCCTGTGTCTAGGGCGCAGTCATTCAGACAAGTGACAAGTTTTCCCTGGGCGGGGGGGGGGGGGGGGGGGGGACACACACACACACACACACACACACACACACACACGACAAGACTCCCGCTCCCGCCGCCCGCGGCGCGGCTTCCGCCGCCTGCGGCCGGTGGCGCGAGGACCCGCGCGGGGTGCCCGCGGCGGCGCCTGACCGGAGCGCCTGACGGGAGCGCGGTCGTAGGGCGCCCCCGTCCTGTGCCCGCGCCCGACCGGTGCACCTGCCCGCGCCCTTCCTCCGAGCGCGGGGACGGCGGGCCCGGGCCAGTACCCGGGGGGCGGCTGCCCACGCAGGCGGGGCCCGGCCGCCCTCACCAGGACCCCGGCCGGAAGCGCTCGCTGTCACAAAGGGGCCACACGTGGGTGCCGACGGCTCGGGCGGCGGTCCCAGAAGCCAGGGTCGCACGGAGAACTGCCCACCGTCCCAGCCGCCCGACCCCTCGTCCCCGGCCGCCAGGCCGGTCCAGCTTCGGCCGGCGCCGGCTCCGTCTGACCCCCAACCCCCCCCCGCCCCCAGTACGTACCTGCGACCCGAGCCGCGTCCTGCCGGAGCCGAGGGGCTCCTCCCGGCGCCCACTCTCCGCGAGGACCGCGGTCCCGGGCCGTCCCCGCTGTCACCACCTCTCCACAGCCAGACCCTGGGCTCTTGAGACCTGACCAGACCCATCAAGCCCCTGGGGCCTCGGCGCCTGCGGTAGAGGAGCCCATGAGGGTCCCCTCTTTACTCAGGTAGGACCCCAGGTCCCTCAGTCTTCCGTCTCTCCTTCCCCTAGGTCTTTTCCACCTGGTTCGGACCCAGCAGAACCATGTCCATCCTCTACGTCTCCCCGCACCCCGATGCCTTCCCCAGCCTCCGGGCACTCATAGCAGCGCGCTACGGGGAGGCTGGGGAGGGGCCGGGCTGGGGAGGCGCCCACCCCCGCATCTGTCTTCAGCCGCCTCCGGCGAGCAGGACCCCCTTCCCCCCACCCCGCCTGCCCGCCCTGGAGCAGGGGCCCGGTGGGCTCTGGGTGTGGGGGGCCACTGCTGTGGCCCAGCTGCTGTGGCCCGCAGGCCTGGGGGGCCCTGGGGGCACCCGGGCAGCCGTCCTCGTCCAACAGTGGGTCAGTTACGCCGACACGGAGCTAATACCAGCTGCCTGTGGGGCAACGCTGCCCGCCTTGGGACTCCGCGCCTCTGTCCAGGACCCTCAGGTGAGTGGAGAGAAGGTGGGGACGCGAGGTTTAGGAGAAGCAAGAGTTGGGATGGATATTGAGACAGGAAGATAGTGTGTTGGATGTGGGAAAAGATTGATCCAGTCCCAGATCGCCACCTGGTAACCTCTCTGAGCCTTGGTCTTCCTTTTGTCTCTGAAAACTTTAGTTTTCATGTTGAGACAATTAAAAGAAGTGTGCAGAGCACATGGTCAGGCGCTTTAGAGTGATTAAAAGTTTGATGAGTCTGAAACCCACAATAGAAGTTACTATGGACTGCAGGGAAAGAGGGTGAGGGAGAGATGAGAAGAGGCAGGAGGGCCAGGAGGGAAACTGATGCCAGGAGGCGGCGGAGGTAGGAGACAGGAGAGGAGGGGAAGGGAGAGGGGAGATAACCACACCAGACTGTAACCACGGCCTCGGAGCACTGTGCCTCTGGTCCTTATCACACACTTGGTAGATACTTAGCATTTCTTTTTTTTTTTTAATATATTTTATTGATTGCGGAAGGGAGAGGGATAGAAAGTCAGAAACATCGATGAGAGAGAGACATCGATCAGCTGCCTCTTGCACGCCCCCTACTGGGGATGTGCCCGCAGCCAAGGTACATGCCCTTGCCGGAATCGAACCCGGGACCCTTCAGTCCCCAGTCCAACACTCTATCCACTGAGCCAAACCGGTCTCGGCGATACTTAGCATTTCTTGAATGAATGAATATGTGACTTAGACCCAGGCTGGCTCCTCATATCCTGATTACACTATCTAGAATAGAGGCCCCTCTCTTTAGAATTCCTTGTCTCCCTCAACCTGATTTATTTTTCTTCATAGCACTTCAGGAGAAAAGTAGGGTAATATATTATATATTTGTTTATTTATTGTCTCCCAGTTAGAATGTAAACTCCCATCAGGTCAGGGGCCCTGTTCAAATTCTCCCATTCCTTGGAGAGGTATGTGGCATGTAGTAGGTGCTTAATAAATATTGTTGAAGCAATTATTGTGTTGCCTTATTTAATCTTTAACTTCTTGTACTTAGTATATTGCAACTGACACATAGTAAATGTTCAGTAGGAATTTTCTAAATGAATGAGGCAACAGGGGTTCTTTTAAAAAATATATTTTTAGTGATGTCAGAGAGGGAGAGGGAGAGAGAGATAGAAACATAAATGATGAGAACCATTGGTCGCCTGCCTCCTGCACACCCCACACTGGGGATCGAGCCCACAACCTGGGCATATGCCCTTGGCCGGAATTGAACCTGGGACCCTTCAGTTGCAGGCCAGCGCTCTATCCACTGAGCCACACCGGCCAGGGCAGGGCTCCTTTTTGTTATGACCGCTTCAGAGAAGGTGAAACTGGCCGCAGAGGTCATGATTTGTGGGAGTGGAAGGAGGCCAAGCCCAGCCTCATATCTCTTCCCCTTCCTGGTAGGCCGCACTGGGGGCCTTGGGAAGGGCCCTGAGCCCGTTGGAAGAGTGGCTTCGGCAGCACACCTACCTGGCCGGGGAGGCGCCCACTTTGGCTGACCTAGCGGCTGTCACAGCGTTGCTGCTGCCCTTCCGACATGTGAGTCACTGGGGCTGGGGAGGAATGGGGCACTTCCTCTCTGACCTCACCACGGGGTAACTAAGGATAGTTGGTTTCTTTTCCCCTTCCCAGGTCCTGGACCCCTGTGCGCGCCGGGTCTGGGGGAATGTCACTCGCTGGTTCACCACCTGTGTCCAGCAGCCAGAATTCCGGGCCGTGCTGGGAGAGGTGGTTCTGTATTCAGGGGCCAGGCCGCTCTTCCAACAGCCAGGTGAGGAGGAGGGGGTAGGAGGGGAGGGGTTCCTTGTGGTCTCCCACGGCCCCTGGAGCAGGGGCCTGCGGAAGGGGCGGGGGGAGTCCCCGTGGGGAAGCGCTTGGGCAGTGGGAATAATGGTCTGAGACACGCAGCACCTTCACAGAGGGCCCCCCGCCAGGCGCTGAGGCCACTGCACCTCCAAAGACACCTGCTCAACTCAAGAAAGAGGCAAAGAAACGGGAGAAGCTAGAGAAATTCCAACAGAAGCAGAAGATCCAACAGCAGCAGCCGCTGCCCAGGGAGGTGAGAGGCTACGGAGGGAGCTGGAGGGGATGCTGGGGTCATAGTGGGGGGTGAGGGGAGAGGCTGATATTTGAATCTATATCTTTCCCTCCCAAGCAGAAGAAACCAAAACCAGAGAAGAGGGAGAAGCGGGATCCTGGAGTTATTACCTATGCTCTCCCAACCTCACCTGGGGAAAAGAAAGGTACTGGGTCGGGGGGGCTCCCCTCCCCGCACCCTCCTCAACTGCTGCTGCTCCTGTTTCCCCTTTCTGCTTGTCCCGGCTCCCACCACTTTTCGTGGTGAAGATTTGCAGAGGCCCAGGCCCTTCTCTGCTGGGCCCCCTCCCCATCCTCTTCCCAGCGGCCCAGCCTCCACACTGACGCCTGCCTTCCTCCCCCCAGATGTCAGTGGCACTATGCCCGACTCCTACAGCCCTCAGTACGTGGAGGCAGCCTGGTACCCGTGGTGGGAGCAGCAGGGCTTCTTTAAGCCAGAGTATGGAGTGAGTGGCACTGCCACCCAGCCCTGGAGGGGGAGGGTCTGGGAGAGGTGACATGGAGTCTTAGCATGTGCCCATCCTTCCTCCCCTATAGCGTTCCAGCGTGTCGGCACCTAACCCACGGGGCATCTTCATGATGTGCATCCCACCCCCAAACGTGACAGGCTCCCTGCACCTGGGCCACGCGCTCACCAACGCCATCCAGGACTCCCTGACCCGATGGTGAGCTCCTGTCTTCCCAACTGCTGCTCTCCGCGCCTTCTCTTCCCTGGCGGCCCTCCTGTCTCTCCTTCCATTTTGGCCCTCAGCTCTGCCCCCTGGTGGTGGTACACTTGTCCCTGTCATTCCCTCCCTCTGATCACTTACTGGTAGCATCCTCCCCTAGTCAATACCCAACACTTCTCTCCCCCCTCTTGGGATATGAGACAGGGCTTGGCCTCCTTCCACTCCCACAAAATAATGACCGCTGAGGCCAGAAATAATATTACTTTGAATTAAACAAGAAATACGTGAAATATTCTTGTTGAAAGAAATGTAAAGCTTCAAATCTCCTTGACAACCCCCTCCAGACCTACTTCCCAAGACGTAGCCTTCATTATCACTTTGTGGATCTTTCTAGATCTTTCCTGTCTATTACTTACAGGTACATGTACCCACAGAAATGTATAGTTTTCCTTTTGGGTGGATTTTTTTTCTGTCATGCTATCTTCAGCTTTCTTCTTACACTGAACAGTTTGTTTTAGAGATCTTTCCTTATCCACAGACTGACCCATTCTCTTTCACTGCCCTGCAGCATTCCATACTGTGACTATACTATATGGAGTCACTTGCTAAAAAAAATTAATGGTTGTTTCTAATTTTTCTCTGTTGAAAATTCTTGAATGCACGTTCCTGCTCAAGCTTTCTCAGGCACAGACAGCTTCGCTGGCGTAGCTCCGGGAAGTGAAACTGCTATGTCAGAGGGGCATGCCTATGTTAAGTGCAAACAGAAGCTGCCACCTTGCCCTACAAAACAGCTTTACCTACTTAATCTCCCTGTGAGGATATTCGTTTACCCATGACCTTACTAACTCTGGGCATTATCTTCATTTTGCTAAGATGGCCAAAAAATGGCACCTGTGTAATTTCTGTTCACCAGTGAGCTGTGCCGCTCCTGTGTCTGGGCCGGTCTGGCTTCCCCTGTGTGAACTGTATGTGCTTCTCTGGTTTGCCCATCTTCCTGTTGATTGATTCTTTGTTGTTGTTTTCTTTTTTAATTGGTTGTTGGATGATTCTTTACATATTCTGCATATTGTTTTTTTGTTTGTATATATTGTAAATGTTTACTCCTGTTCTAGCACTTGCTTTCCCTTCCCCTGCCTTATCAACCTGCCCCACTGTCAATAGTTTAATTAATTAACAGATACAAAGTTAATATTCTAGGTGACAGACTCATTTAAAAAGCATTTAAGTCCTGGCCGGTGTCGCTTAGTGGGTTGAACAAGATCCCATGCGCCCGCAGGTCACTGCTGCCATTCCTTGTCAGGGTGCCTGGACCCCAGCAGGGGTGTGCGGGAGGCAGCCTGTTCTATTAATGCTTCTCTCCCTCTCCCTTCCTCTCTAAAATCAATAAAAACAGTCTTTTTAAAAAGCATTTTAAAACAGCTTTTTATCTTTGGAAACCAGGATTATTTATTATATTTTAACTTTTGGGACATTTTTCTAGAGTCCTGCTTACTAAATTAATTTAATCAAAAAATATTTCAGGACATCACTGTGTGCCAGCACTGCTCTGGGTACTGGGGGATAATATTAGATTTAGTATTTTGTACGGAACTGAGAGCTGGCAAAGAGTTTCATTAAATACATATAACAAGAAAGGCCAAGTTATTTACATGAAAATAGTTAACACTTCTTACAAAACTCTTAGGGTAGCCACATTTCTTCCTAATGAACATGATTTAAATAAGATGTTAGAAAATATCATTGCTTAAATGAAGTAGATTTATATCAATATTTTAGAACAGAAAATAATGTGAAAATAAAATAATATGAAATACAGCTTTAAATATCTCCACCAATAAGAGTTGACTAACTATACTTTTTCTTTTCCTTCCTCTGGCAGAGAATAGGGTGCTTTTCTATAAATATCCTTGACATTGATTTAATTTTCGCTAATTTTATGTGATTTCCAAGACATACTTTTAGTGAAAAGGTAGTTTTATCCTCCTTTCTTGTGCTTAACTTCTTTGATAATAATATGTAACAGTATCTTGAAATTCAGAAAATGTTCATGTCCTTTATTTAATTATTTATTTTTAAAATATATTTTATTGATTTCAGAGAAGAAGGGAGAGAGAGGGAGAAACACCAATGATGAGAGAGAATCATTGATTGGTTGCCTCCTGCATGTCCCACATGGGGATCAATCAAGCTCTGACCAAGAACCGACCATGACCTCTTGGGTCATAGGTCAACGCTTAACCACCGAACTGCTCTGGCCAAGCTGTGCGTGTCCTTTATGCATGTAAGCAGCTTTTCTATCAGTTACCTGCAAGAGAATGGAGTTGCTGCGATCCCTGTGCCCAGGGAGATCTGAACATAATGAGATAAACAGACTAAAAGAATAAATACAGCCTGGCCAGTGTGCAGAGTGGTTAGACCATGTACCTGGATTGTGGGTTTGATCCCAGGCCCTGGTTGGGTGCATGTGGAAGGCAACCCGTCAGTGTTTCTTTCCCTCATACTCCCTTTCCCTCTCTTCCTCCCTCCCTTCCACTCTCTCTAAAAATTCAATGGGAAAAATATCCTTGGGTGAGGGTTAAAACAGAACGTAATACAGTTTGATGACTCACTGAAAACGAGATGTGTGTGGACAGAGGGTGACTGTTTCTGTCATTTCCTCTCCTGGGGTGCACCTAGTGCTGCAGGGAGAGAAGGCCCCTGTGCTCCCACCGGGCTTCAGGGGGGCTGCAGGCCATGGTTTCGCTCCCATTCCTCTGGTTAATGCCCTAAAACATTGCTAGCTTCCTATAATTCTCTCTAAAATGGTCTACCACTTGCTTTTTTTATATATAATATATTTTTATTGACTTCAGAGAGGAAGGGAGAGGGAGAGAGACATAGAAGCATCAGTGATGAACGAGAATCATTGATCGGCTGCCTCCTGTACACCCCACACTGGGGATTGAGCCAGCAACCCAGGCCTGTGCCCTTCACTGGAATCGAACCCAGGACCCTTCAGTCCACAGACCTATGCTCTTTCCGCTGAGCCAAACCAGCTAAGGTTGCCACTTTGCTTTTTAACTTCACTGAGAGGTGTTGCTATTCTGAGGTTTTGCGTTTTGCTGTAATCAGTTCAACGATGTCCTTAGACTTCATCTTGTGTGTCTGGTTTAGGATGGCCTCTCCTGCCTCAAGTCGCACACATGACCACCTGTGTTATTGACTTCTTCATTTAACTTTTGGAAAATTACGTCATTTTCTCAGACTTTTCTTACAGTTCTGGTTTTCTTTTTCCCCATTTTTAATTTTATTATTTTTTAAAATAAGTCTTTATTGTTCAGATTATTATAGGTGTTCCTCTTTTTGTTTCCCCCGTAGTTCCCCTCCACCTGATCCCCAACCCCATGCCCTTACCTCCCACCACTGTCTTCATCCATAGGTGTAAGATTTTTGTCCAATCTCTTCCCCCTGAGAATTGTCAGTCCACTCCCTTTCTATGTCCCTGATTCTATTATAGTCATCAGTCCATTCTGTTCATCAGATTTTTCATTCACTTGATTTTTAGATTCACTTGTTGGTAGGTATGTATTTGTTGTCATTTTGTTCAATTTTTAAAAAATATATTTTATTGATTTTTCAGAGAGGAAGGGAGAGGGATAGAGAGTTAGAAACATCGATGAGAGAGAAACATCGATCAGCTGCCTCCTGCACAAACACACACCCACACACCCACTGGGAATGTGCCCGCAATCAAGATACATGCCCTTGACCGGAATCGAACCTGGGACTTTTAAGTCCACTGGCCAACACTCTATCCACTGAGCCAAACCAAGTAGGGCTGTTGTTCATAGTTTTTATCTTTACCTTCTTCTTCTTCTTTTTCTTCTTCTTCTTAAAGAATACCCTTCAGCATTTCATATAATCCTGTTTGGTGGTGATGAACTCCTTTAGCTTTTTCTTGTCTGTGAAGCTCTTTATTTGACCTTCAATTCTGAATGATACAGCCTTGCTGGGTAGAATAATCTTGGTTGTAGGTTCTTGCTGTTCATCACTTTGAATATTTCTTGCTACTTCTATCTGGCCTGCTTAGTTTCTGTTGAGAAATCAGCTGACAGTCATATGGGTACTCCCTTATAAGTAACCAACTGTTTTTCTCTTGCTGCTTTCAAGATTCTCTCTTTGTTTTTTGCCCTTGGCATTTTAATTATGATGTGTCTTGGTGTGGTCCTCTTTGGATTCCTCTTGTTTGGGGTTCTCTGCGCTTACTGGACTTGTAAGTCTATTTCTTTCACCCAGTAGGGAAAGTTTTCTGTCATTATTTCTTTTTTTTTTTTAATATATTTTATTGATTTTCTACAGAGTGGAAGGGAGAGGGATAGAAAGTCAGAAACATCGATGAGAGAAACATTGATCAGCTGCCTCCTGCACGCCCCCCACTGGGGATGTGCCCACAGCCCACCGCACATGCCCTTGACTGGAATCGAACCCGGGACCCTTCAGTCCACAGTCCGACGCTCTATCCACTGAGCCAAACCGGTCTCGGCGTCATTATTTCTTCTAATAGGTTTTCAATATCTTGCTCTCTTCTTCTGGCACCCCAATAATTCAGATGTTGGTACACTTAAAGTTGTCCCAGAGGCTCCTTACACTGTCTTCCTAATTTTGGATTCTTTTTCTGACTGGGTGTTTTTTGTCTCCTCATATTTCAGATCTTTGGTTTGATTCTTGGAGTCCTTTGATCTACAGTTGAATTTCTGTATATTCTTTATTTCAGACAGTGTATGCTTAATTTCTGACTGGTCCTTTTTCATTTTCTTGGCATTCTCATTAAGGTCCTTGAAGGTCTCATAAGCACCCCGGAAGTCTCATCAAGTTTCTCGGCGGTTTTTAGAAGATTCCTGAGTAACCTTGTAAATGTGGTCCTGAACTCTGTCCAGTGGTCTGCTCTCCTCCATTTCTTTCATTCGTGACATGTTTCTTTGTCTGCATTTTGGGCTTCCCTGTGCTGATGGAGTGGAAGAGCTGCAGTGCTGGAGACACGCCTATGGGGCAGGGCCTGCTTCAGTGGGGCTTTGGTGCTCACCAGTCTGCCTCTCGAGTGTGTCATTATGGATTCTGGTGTCGTCTCACACTGGCCTCTAGATATGCTAGCTTCTGGATCTCCACTGGGGTGCAGGTCAGCTACTGCCTGAGGGGACCCAGCAGGGGCTACAGGGAGGTCTGCAGATTTCTCCTGGTCTGACAGAGCTGCAGTTTAGGTTAAGCTGTGGTAGGGCAGGCCATTTATATGCAAATGCTGCTGCGCACAGTTTATCGGGTTTGCAGATGGTGCAGGGCGGGGTCTCGGAGTCACTAGGGCAGGCAAACAGCGATGGCTGCCGGTCAGCCCTTTCTGAGTCTGCAAGAGAACCACCCTCACTTTCTGACCCAATGGCAAACCATCCAGCTTCTCCGGTTCTGTTTTTCTATATTGAATTCTTTAATCTGACTGGAATTTATTTATTTATTGTGAGTCCTCACTTAAGGGTTTTTTCCATTGATTTTTAGAGAGAGTGGAAGGGACGGGGAAAGGTGGGGGAAAGAGGGAGAAACCAATGTCTCTCTTGCGCACATGCCCCGACCAGGTCAGGGATTGAACTGTACCCAGGTGTGTGCGCCAGATGGGAATCAAACCCATGACCGTCAGCCCTGGAGCTGTGCGGTAACCACTGGGACACACTGGCCAGGGCTGACTGTAATTTGTTTTTGTGAATGTTGGGAAGTAGGGAGATGTTTTCCCAACTAAGTAGTTAGTTGTTCCAAAGCAATTTTTGAATTGTTTTCCTTTTTCATATTGATAGGAAATGCCACCCCTGACAGATACTAGATTGGCTTGGATCTGTTTCCAGTCAATGTTTTGTTTCCCTTCGTCTGTAACTTTGTTCCATGTGGTAACTAATTGCTTGAATAATCATAACTTTCTCATATGTTTTGTTATCTAGTTGGGCAGGAGCCTCCTCTTTGTTCTTTTGCCAAATTGCTTTGGCTGTCCTTGCCGTGTCCTCCCCAGATTGAAATTTTAGAATTGAGGTCCCTCTCTAGCACCCTTTGTCCTCGAGAGCCCATTGCCTCCCTCCCCCAAAGCCCTCCAGGCGTCAGCTGCCTGCTCACCGCCCCGCACTCTTCCCACAGGCACCGCATGCGCGGGGAGACCACCCTGTGGAACCCCGGCTGTGACCACGCAGGCATCGCCACGCAGGTGGTGGTGGAGAAGAAGCTGTGGCGCGAGCAGGGGCTGACCCGCCACCAGCTGGGCCGGGAGGCCTTTCTGCGGGAGGTCTGGAGGTGGAAGGAGGAGTGAGTGTGCAGCCCCGCCTCCGGCCTGGCCCCTGGCCCTGTCCACATGAGACCTCTGTCACCTGCGACCCTGGTCACAGGCTTCACAGAACCTCTCACAGAGGCTGAGGGTCAATGGCTTCAGGTTGAGGTCCATTTGAGAGAATGAGGGGTCCCCACGCTGCCCCGCCAGCCCCCCCCCTGGTGTCTCCCTGTAGCAGGCTGGAGTACTGATCCGCCTCCTGTCCACTTCCAGGAAAGGGGACCGGATTTACCACCAGCTGCGGAAGCTTGGCAGCTCCTTGGATTGGGATCGAGCCTGTTTCACCATGGACCCCGTGAGTGGCAGGGGTCGGGGGGAGGCTCCCCAGGGGGCCCCCATAGAGAGCACCTGCTTTCCCCTCCCCCGGGTCAGACCCACACTTAGGAAAGCACTGAGAGCTGCAAATCTCGTTTCTGGTCCCGGGTCATGGCCCTCTGTGCTCCCGTCCCTCTGGCGCTCACTTCCGCCGGGTGCACGTGCTGGCCTCGCCGTCCGGGGCGTGCGCTCCCAGGATGCCTGCACCGCGGCCTGCCATCTGCACAGCACCAGACCCGTGTCTGTCCTTGTGCCCAAAGCCTCTCCGTGGTCCCCTCTGCCCTCAGGAGCGTGTTTCCCCCTGAAGCCCTCGGAGGGGTCTAGGTGCTGGGCAGTGGGACTCTGGACCTGCGCCCTGTAAAGTCTGCCTGGCTCCCTCCTGCTCCCCCAGAAACTGTCCGAGGCTGTGACAGAGGCCTTCGTCCGGCTCCACGAGGACGGCATCATCTACCGCAGTACCCGCCTCGTCAACTGGTCCTGCACCCTCAACTCTGCCATCTCCGACATTGAGGTGCGCCCCGGCCCCGCTCTCCAGCCCCCCCTGCCCCAGGCCCGGGCTGCTTTCCTAACACCCCCTTCCCAGGTGGACAAGAAGGAGCTGACGGGTCGCACCCTGCTCTCTGTGCCTGGCTACAAGGAGAAGGTGGAGTTCGGGGTCCTCATCTCCTTTGCTTACAAGGTCCAAGGCTCAGGTAGGAGGCAGGGGGTCACCGGGATTCTGTGCCGGATGGGGTAGGAGGCAGGAGTCACCGGGATTCTGTGCCGGATGGGGTAGGAGCCAGGGGGTCACCGGGATTCTGTGCCGGATGGGGTAGGAGCCAGGGGGTCACCGGGATTCTGTGCCGGATGGGGTAGGAGGCAGGAGTCACCGGGATTCTGTGCCGGATGGGGTAGGAGCCAGGGGGTCACCGGGATTCTGTGCCGGATGGGGTAGGAGGCAGGGGGTCACCGGGATTCTGTGCCGGATGGGGTAGGAGCCAGGGGGTCACCGGGATTCTGTGCCGGATGGGGTAGGAGCCAGGGGGTCACCGGGATTCTGTGCCGGATGGGGTAGGAGGCAGGGGGTCACCGGGATTCTGTGCCGGATGGGGTAGGAGGCAGGGGGTCACCGGGATTCTGTGCTGGATGGGGTAGGAGGCAGGAGGGGCCAGCGTGGAGACCATAAGGTCGTCTGTCATCCCAGAGAGCGATGAGGAGGTGGTGGTGGCGACAACTCGGATCGAGACAATGCTGGGAGATGTGGCCGTAGCTGTGCACCCCAAAGATCCCAGATACCAGGTGTGGCAAGGACGCTACTGTGGTGGGGGTTCCTGGCTGACAGGCCCCCTCGAAGGAGTGGGGGTTGATGAGACGGTCACCTCGGGCTCCTGTCCAGCCCACAGAGGGCGTTGGGGCTAGACAGCCAGGGCCTGGGAGGAGGGCAGGCTGCCTTTGTGTGTTGAGGCCCCTCTGTTCCCAGCACCTGAAGGGGAGGAGCGTGGTCCACCCGTTCCTGTCTCGCCGCCTCCCCGTGGTCTTTGATGATTTCGTGGACATGGAGTTTGGCACAGGTGAGCCAGGGACTGTCCTGAGGGGGAGAAAGGAGCCACGAGGTGCGTCCTTCGTCCCACTGAAGGACAAGAACACGAGTTCACCCGAACAGACAGGCCTGGCCTGGGTCTCAGGACTGTCACGGGGAAGTGGAGGACAGGCGGCCTTCAGCAAAAGGGGGTGCACGTGGGAAGGGACTCACTGAGTCCTGGCACCCCCACGTTCACCCCAGGTGCGGTGAAGATCACCCCTGCACATGACCAGAACGACTATGAGGTCGGGCGGAGGCACGGGCTGGAGGCCATCAGCATCTTGGACTCCCGGGGGGCCCTGGTCAATGTGCCCCCCCCTTTCCTGGTGAGACTGCCTGGGTGTGGGGCAGGTCCCGAGGCGGCGGGGGTGAGGCACGGCACGAAGAGGCCTGTTTCTCCAGGGCCTGCCCAGGTTCGAGGCTCGGAAGGCGGTGCTGGCGGCGCTGAAGGAGCGGGGCCTGTTCCGCGGCGTCCAGGACAACCCCATGGTGGTGCCGCTTTGCAAGTGAGGGCAGGGCCGGGGGGGGGGGGGGCTCCTCGGGGGGCCCACCCACCACCCACCTGTGGGCACCTGCAGCCGGTCCAAGGACGTGGTGGAGCCCCTGCTGCGGCCGCAGTGGTACGTGCGCTGCGGGGAGATGGCCCGGGCGGCCAGTGCAGCTGTGACGCGGGGCGACCTCCGCATCCTGCCTGAGGCCCACCAGCGGACCTGGCACGCCTGGATGGACAACATCCGGTGCGTTGGCGCCGGGGGGTCTGGGGGAGGCTCGGCGGCACTGGCCAGCACCGCCTCCCCTGACCCCTCGCCCTCTGCAGGGACTGGTGCGTCTCCCGGCAGCTGTGGTGGGGCCATCGCATCCCAGCCTACTTCGTCACGGTCCACGACCCCGCCGTGCCCCCGGGGGAGGTGAGCGCGGCCGCACCTCTGGCGGGAGGCGGGGTCGGGCAGGGCGGGACGGGCGCCCGGATGCTCATGGTGCCTGTGGCAGGATCCCGATGGGCGGTACTGGGTGAGTGGGCGCAGCGAGGCCGAGGCCCGTGAGAAGGCAGCCAAGGAGTTTGCAGTGTCCCCTGACAAGATCAGCCTCCAGCAAGGCAAGGCAGGGCCTTGGGGGTGGGGGGCAAGGACCTGGCCTCTGACCCTCACCTCTGCCCTCTGATCTCTGACCTCTGGTTTCCCTCAGATGAGGACGTATTGGACACCTGGTTTTCCTCTGGCCTCTTCCCCTTCTCCATCCTGGGCTGGCCCAGCCAGGTAGGTCCTTGAGGCCAGCTCAGGCGGGGCAGGGCCTTGAGGTGGGTGCTCAGTTCCCCATCGTGCTCTGCTCTGCCCCAGTCAGAGGACCTGAATGTGTTCTACCCGGGGACCCTGCTGGAGACGGGCCACGACATCCTCTTCTTCTGGGTGGCCAGGATGGTCATGCTGGGCTTGCAGCTCACCGGCAGGCTGCCCTTCCGAGAGGTGCGTGGCCGGCTGAGGCCTCCTGGGACCTGCTGGGTGACTGTGCTGGGCTTCCCAGGGGAGGGACTCCAAGCCCATGAAAGTGTGGGCAGGCTCGCGGGACACCAAGGGCCTGAGGTTCGGAGTGGGGCTGGCGGGGAGGCGGAGCCTCACAGGCCCCTCCCGCCTCAGGTCTACCTCCACGCTATCGTGCGAGATGCCCATGGCCGGAAGATGAGCAAGTCTCTGGGCAATGTCATTGACCCCCTGGATGTCATCCACGGAGTCTCCCTGCAGGTGGGGCTGGGTGCCGGTGGCCGGGGAGAGCTTGTGGGGGGCTGTCTGGCTGTGGCCATGCCCTGACCCCTCCTTCTGCAACCTCAGGGCCTCCACGACCAGTTACTGAACAGCAACCTGGACCCCAGTGAGGTGGAGAAGGCTAAAGAAGGGCAGGTGCGTAGGAGAGGCCAGGCCGGGCGTGGACAGAGGGAGGTGGGGCTGGCTCCGGACTCGGCCTGGCTCCTCCCGCAGAAGGCAGACTTCCCGGCTGGGATTCCCGAGTGCGGCACCGATGCGCTCCGGTTTGGACTGTGCGCCTACACGTCCCAGGGTAGGACCCCAAATCTCTCCACCCCTCTTCCTCCCTGAGGCCACCCTCTGCTCTGGGCAGGGCTGGGAGGGCGTGCTGAGGACACTTCCCCGCAACAGGGCGCGACATCAACCTGGACGTGAACCGGATCCTGGGCTACCGCCACTTCTGCAACAAGCTCTGGAACGCCACCAAGTTTGCCCTTCGAGGCCTCGGCAAGGATTTCGTGCCCTCGGCCACCTCTGAGGTGAGGGCCTGGTGGGCTCGGAGTGCCCCCCACCTGCTGCGCCCCGCCGCTCGGCATCAAGCACAACCCAGGAGCCTCCCTGTGGGGGGAGCGGAGCAGAGGTCTCAGGAGACGCCGGCATTGGTCCTCCCGCATACGGGCACACACGGCTTCCCGCTGTCGGGCTCTGGATGCATATTTGCCCGTGGTTCCTGCCTCCTGGGGTTCTGGCTCCCTCCCCCTGGGCACCTCTCCCCTCAACTGGCCGCCCTGCCTCCCCCAGCCTGGAGGCCGCGAGAGCCTGGTGGACCGCTGGATCCGCAGCCGGCTGGCCGAGGCCGTGAGGCTCAGCAACCAGGGGTTCCAGGCCTACGACTTCCCGGCCGTCACCACCGCCCAGTACAGCTTCTGGCTCTACGAGCTCTGTGACGTCTACCTGGTGAGCACGGGGCCGGGCCCGCCCGCCCTCGCCTCCCGCCCTCGCCTCCCCCTGTCGGGCGCGGGGCTGGGGACCGGCTCTTCCCCGGCGCTGAGCCCGCCTCCGTCCCCAGGAGTGCCTGAAGCCCGTGCTCAGTGGGGTGGACCAGGTGGCCGCTGCGTGCGCCCGCCAGACCCTCTACACCTGCCTGGACGTCGGCCTGAGGCTGCTGTCGCCGTTCATGCCCTTCGTGACGGAGGAGCTGTTCCAGAGGCTGCCTCGGCGGCTGCCACAGGCACCCCCCAGCCTCTGCGTCACCCCCTTCCCGGAGCCCTCAGAGGTATGGGCTGTGGCCAGGGCGGGGCTCGGGCTGAGCCTGGCCCCCCTCACCCCCTCTCCGCCCACAGTGCTCCTGGAAGGACCCTGAGGCGGAGGCGGCCTTGGAGCTGGCCCTGAGCATCGCCCGAGCCGTGCGCTCCCTGCGTGCGGACTACAGCCTCACCCGGACCCGGCCTGACTGTGAGCCGCCCCCGCCCCCGCCCCCGCCGGCCCCGCCCCGCTCTCCCGCGTGGCTGCCTCACCTCTCCCCCGGCAGGTTTCCTGGAGGTGGCGGACGCAGCCACGGGCGCCCGGGCGTCGGCAGTGTCGGCCTACGTGCAGGCGCTGGCCGGCGCGGGCGTGGTGGCTGTCCTGGCGCTGGGGGCTCCTGTGCCCCGGGGCTGCGCGGTGGCCCTGGCCTCCGACCGCTGCTCCGTCCACCTGCAGCTGCAGGGGCTGGTGGACCCGGCCCGGGAACTGGGCAAGCTGCAGGCCAAGCGCGGCGAGGCGCAGCGGCAGGCCCGGCGGCTGCGGGAGCGCCGTGCCGCCCTGGGCTACCCCGTCAAGGTGCCCCTCAAAATCCAGGAGGCAGACGAGGCCAAGGTGTGTGGTGTGGGTGGGGTGTCCTTCCCACTCCCCGCATCTCTGTCCCGGTCCTGGGCTGCACTCTGCTCAGCCCAGGCCCCTGAGCAGGTGGGTGCCTGCTGGGCAGGGGCGTGACAAGGGGAACACAGGCAGACCCAGAACCAGGTACCCGCCTCCCGCCAGGCTCCTTGTGGCCCATCCGTGCCCCACATTCGGGGTCACGCAGAGGCGGAGCCTTGGGTAAGCGAGGGGGGCTGGGGCGGGACTGGCCGTTCTCCCAGGAGCCTGGGGCGGGGTCCCCTGCTCTCCCCGGGTGCGGCTGCTGCTGGGCCCCGGGGCTCTGAGCCCCCTGTGTTCCTGAGGACTGACCACTCTGGGGAAAGAAAACCCCAGAGATGGAAGAAAAGGGGGGTGCTGGTGGGAAGGCTGCTGGGCATTTGGGGGACCCGTCCAGCCAAGCACAGTCCCTGAACTACTCCCCGCCCGTGGCCCTCACCTGCCTTTCCAACGCAACCTTCGTGGGCATCGGTCTCACCAGCCTCCCTCCCGCGCCCCCCCCCCCCCCCCCCCCCCAGCTCCAGCAGACAGAAGCAGAGCTCAGGAAGATGGACGAGGCCATCGCCCTGTTTCAGAAGATGTTGTGACACGCCCAGCCCTCAGCCCCGCGTCCACCGGGGCAGCAATAAATATTTTGCCACAAAACCATCTCTTGTCTGTGTGTGCTGGGCAGAGAGGGGGCTGAGGGGCTGGGCTGGGCGGAGAGGGCGCTGAGGGGCTGGGCGGAGAGGGGGCTGAGGGGCTGGGCTGGGCGGAGAGGGGCTGAGGGGCTGGGCTGGGCGGAGAGGGGGCTGAGGGGCTGGGCTGGGCGGAGAGGGGGCTGAGGGGCTGGGCTGGGCGGAGAGGGGCTGAGGGGCTGGGCTGGGCGGAGAGGGGGCTGAGGGGCTGGGCTGGGCGGAGAGGGGGCTGAGGGGCTGGGCTGGGCGGAGAGGGGGCTGAGGGGCTGGGCTGGGCAGAGAGGGGATGAGGGGCTGAGGGGCTCAGCACCCTCTCCGTCTGGAGGAGGGAGAAGCAATCCCAGGGCAGGCGTGTCCCTGGGCACCTGCAGGGCCACATCTGCTTGGCCTCCAGCTCCAGCTGCTTCCTGCCCTCTTGTTGCCCAACAACTTGAGGGCCTTTTCAGGCCAGTTGGGACCTACACCAGCAAGAGGGGCTGAGTCTGCTCCCCTGGGGACCCTCCCCCCAGTCTGACGGCCTCCACCCCCCAGCACAGGAAGTGCCCCTGCCTGGTGGCTGGCTCTCCAGCAGGGAGCCGGTGGTGTCACAGGCACCGAGGTCAGAGGTATAAGTAAACTATGTGGGACTGGGGGGAGGACAGAGGCCCGCAGGGTGGCAGGACTGACCCCCGGCCTGTCCTCCGGGCCGAGAGCCACAGCAGCAGTGGCATAGGGGGGCCTCCCCTGGCTGCAGTGGGAGCTGAGGCCTGGGAGGAAGGGCGCTGGTGGGTGGTGCAGCGTGACTCAGGCCTGGCTGGGTGCCAGGGCAGACCCAGACAGATGCACCGCTGCCCAAAGGGCTCTGGCGCCCACCCAGCCCCTCAGCCCCCACTCCGCCCAGCCCCTCGGCCCCCTCTCCGCCCAGCCCAGCCCCTCAGCCCCCTCTCCGCCCAGCCCCTCAGCACCCTCTCCGCCCAGCCCAGCCCCTCAGCACCCTCTCCGCCCAGCCCCTCAGCCCCCTCTCCGCCCAGCCCAGCCCCTCAGCCCCCTCTCCGCCCAGCCCCTCAGCACCCTCTCCGCCCAGCCCAGCCCCTCAGCACCCTCTCCGCCCAGCCCAGCCCCACAGCACCCTCTCCGCCCAGCCCAGCCCCTCAGCCCCCTCTCCGCCCAGCCCCTCAGCCCCCTCTCCGCCCAGCCCAGCCCCACAGCGCCCTCTCCGCCCAGCCCAGCCCCACAGCACCCTCTCCGCCCAGCCCAGCCCCTCAGCCCCCTCTCCGCCCAGCCCCTCAGCCCCTCTCCGCCCAGCCCAGCCCCTCAGCGCCCTCTCCGCCCAGCCCAGCCCCTCAGCCCCTCTCCGCCCAGCCCAGCCCCACAGCGCCCTCTCCGCCCAGCCCAGCCCCACAGCGCCCTCTCCGCCCAGCCCAGCCCCTCAGCCCCTCTCCGCCCAGCCCAGCCCCTCAGCCCCCTCTCCGCCCAGCCCAGCCCCTCAGCGCCCTCTCCGCCCAGCCCAGCCCCTCAGCCCCCTCTCCGCCCAGCCCAGCCCCTCAGCGCCCTCTCCGCCCAGCCCAGCCCCTCAGCGCCCTCTCCGCCCAGCCCAGCCCCTCAGCCCCCTCTCCGCCCAGCCCAGCCCCTCAGCGCCCTCTCCGCCCAGCCCAGCCCCTCAGCGCCCTCTCCGCCCAGCCCAGCCCCTCAGCCCCCTCTCCGCCCAGCCCAGCCCCTCAGCCCCCTCTGGCCGCCCTGGAGCCCCGAGGGCCTGGGGTACGGCTCCCTGAGGGCCGGCGCCTCAGGCAGCGAAGGAAAAGCTCGTTTGGGTGGACAGGGTTAGGTCCTGGCGGCAGGGTCTTGGGCTCTGGACTTTGGCCCTCCCTTTGCAGGGAGACCTACCTGCCCCGACTGTGGGGGTGGGAGTGAGCCGCCCTGGGAGTCTGCGGGTTTCACCCGCCTCGCCTCTGGCATTTTGGAACTTACCCGCCAAGCCTCCAGGCACCAAACAGAGAAGCCCTCAGAAGTAGGGGAGAGAGTTGCGTCTTTTCTCGGACCCTGTCCCCAGGGACCTCAGTCTCTAGGTCTTTGCCCCACTTCCTGTGAGGAGAGAAGGTGGGAAACAGAAGGATGGCTGGATGAAGGCCTGCGAGTGGCCAGGACTTGTTGGGGGAGGGGTGGGAGCAGCTAGTGAGGCCCCCACTGCCTGAGGGACTGGAGGGCTGGGGATCCCTCTTGTGTTGTGCGAGGCCCCTCCAGAATGTCATCCCTTCCGCGGTCCTTCATCCGGGAGTGAGCGCGTGGGGCCAGCTCAGAGCGGCCCATCTCTTGGGAGGCAGTGGCTTTTCCCTTCCAGCCTCCAGATGCCCCCCCCCCGCCCCCCGGAAATGTAGCCACGGGGCGTTTCGACCAGAGCTGCTCTCAGCCACCATGGGGGGCAGGAACAAGGACAGCACAGCCCCAGGCGCCCCCCCCCCCCCCAGGCTGCAAACTGGCCTTCTGGCCTCCACCCAGGCCCTCGGGCTTCTCCAGGTGAGTGGCCCTGGCGGTGGGCTCCCTGGGTGCTTGTTGGGGAGCTGAGAAGCTGGACTGGGACGAGGGTGCAAACCCTGGCTGTGGCTCTCCCCAGGCTGCTGGACGTCACCGCAGCCTCCAGCCTGAGCTTTGTGCTGGACACCACAGGCGAGGCCACGGCTGGGAAACCCGGGCTCGCCACACTGTGGCGTGCGGGGCGGCCCCTGGAGCCACCCACTATGCCCTGGCGCCTGTCCGTGACCCAGGTGGCCGGGCCGGGGAGTGAGGGCGAGGAAAGCGGCAGCCGTGTGCCGTGTGCCGTGGGCCTGAGCGCCCGCCGGGAGCAATCGCCAGTTTCCTGCCCCCAAAGGCAGCAGTCACAGCTTCCCCAGCACCCACACTTAGGCAGCGCCCTGCTTTCTTAGGCTCCATTTTCAGGTCTCCCTACTTCCCGCAGACAGGAGGGGTGGCGGGGTGGGGTTGGTGGGTGCCGGCCTCTTCGAAGTATCTGAGACAGTTCAGTAGCATTGGATGGGAAGTCAGTCTGACCCGGGCCAGTCACTGTGTGTCCTGAGGTTGGTCATTTAACTTTGCCTCAGTTTCATCATCCATAAAATGGGTCCCCACTAGCCCTACCCTCCCAGGGTTGAAATGACCTTCTGGTAACTGCCGGTAGGACCGAGCGTTTCCCTGGGGCCGGTCTAAGTCTGCATAAATTTCACAGCTGGCAGGTAATGGGGTGTCTCACTTATTCGGTGAAGGTATAAGCAAGGGAATAATGAATTAGCCACTTATGTGTCAAAGGTACTTTTCCAAGATTCACAAAACCAATTCCTTTAGTCTCCCAGTGCCCTCTGAGGTGAGTGCGGTTATTGTTCTGGCTTTGCTGGGAGGACGCCAGGCCCCGCCTGTTTTTTATTCTTACACACGTTCCCCAAAGGCTCCGGCCCAGAAAGCGCACCGCTTTGCTAAGGAAACGAGGCCCGGTCCCAGCAGAGGCCGGAGCCCTGCCCCGCCTGCAGGATCTGGGGTGCTGGTGTTTCGGGACTGCCCGGCCCAAGGAGCACAGTGGCCCCCTGCCAGGTGGGCCCCTGGAGGGGGAGTTGCCTCACTCCACCTCGTTTCCGGACAGCTCCTGGCAGCAACTCAGTGAGACCAGGCCGGTGGAGGGGAGAGGAGCCTGAGATGAGCGTGTCAGCCCTGGCGTCTGCCCTCCCCGCCCGGCTCTCCCCACTGTCAGGCCCCACCACCAGGGGGCGTGAGAGCCTTGCTGGTACCCTGTCCCCATCCCTTCCCCAGAGTCTGGCCGCGTTCACTTCACTCCAGCTCTCCCTTGCCCTACCCTGTCCCCTGCTGCCATCTTCATACCAGCGTTTCCTCCCTGCCAGCTGGCCCTGCTGCACACACCTCCCTTTCAGACATCGTTGTCTTCACTGACGCCTCCCCCAAGGATGCCTTTCTCACCCACCTCGTGGAAGCGCTGGCTCCGAGGCGAGGCTGCGGAGTGCGCACAGCCAGAGGGAACGCCGCGTTAGCTCCAGCGTCACGGGAGACCCCAGATCACACTCTCAGACCAGGCCACGCCACACTGGTGGGCCGAGCAGTAAGTTTGACGTTTCCTGATCCCTTCACAACTGAAGAGTGGGCGGCCCTGCCCTTACTGGACTGAACTGGTATCGAACCTGCCCCCAGTAAACCGTCTGAACACCTGGAGACCCAGCTGCCAGCAACCCACTACACGGATGACATATGGCAGCAGTTACAGGAGTGCTACTAACGGCGGCGGCGGGGTGGGGTGGGGTCATTGGGAGACCCTGCGTAGCGGCCAGAGGATGGATGGAGATCTTACCACCAGCAGGAGCCCTGGGGGAACGGGAGCGTGGAAGCCACAGAGCCCTCGGGAGATGGTGCGTGGACTGCTGAGTACTGGCCTCTCCTCTGCGCACAGGTGACACTCCTGGTGACTGAAACCCACCTCATCTCGGGGGTCAGCGCCGGCGTGGGGTCTGGTCCCTCTGTGTTTCGAGCCTTATAAAGTGGTGGCCCAGCCTCTGGGGGGAGGTGATCTTCACCGAACATCAGCACATTCGGGACGTGGCAACTGTTGGGGACAGCATGGCCAACCTGGTGAGTATATGGACAGAGGGACAGGCTTTCAGCTCGGACGGGGTGAGTGACTGCACTTCTTTCTCGCAGGAGGAAGGGAATGGCTCTCATCGCCGAGTTGCCAGAAGGGGTCAGAGGGTGGGAGGCTGTTTGTCTTCCTGGAGTGCCAGGCCACCCACTTCCCTCACTGCCCCTCCCATGTTAGCCCCACACCGTCCCCCAATCTTGGGCACCAGTGTTCTGTCCGGGGACAAATGAGGGGCGCACCCTTAAGCCCTCGCCTCCAGCTGTCACTCTGTAACTTCGTCCCTGGCTCATGTCCCCTCCCGGTATCTTCTCCAGGTGTCCGTTACCTAGCTCCTTTCTGTCTCCACCTGTCCCTGGTCTTTGTTCCCACCTCATTCCGTCCTCCCCCCCCCCCATGTTTTGGTCCTGCCCGTCCATCAAGGCGCCCCCCGCCCTGGACCCGGTGGTGGCGCCTGGGAGGCCGCTTGGTTCACTGTGGAGGGACTGCTCCGAGGGTAAGTCTGGATCCCCGGGGAGGTCTGCAGCTCCCGGACCAGACCCTGCAGGTGCGTCCATGCATGTGCCCAGGAGGAAGAGCTAAGAATGAAGACTGAGGGGCGACATACGAAGGGAAAGGAGGTGTTTCATGTGACAACTTGCTCTCCACTCCCACCCAGGAGTCTCCAGGGCCAGGAGGAAGGCCAGGGTCTGGAGGCCACAATCACCGCTGTGGGCAGTTCTGGATGGTGAGCACGAGTGACCTCCCACAGACACGGGCCTGGGAGATCCAGGTCACCGCTGAGGGCAGCACCTGGGTGAGAGCGCAAGGTGCGGAGGAAGGCATTCCTGAGAAGAGGAGGGGCGGGGAGCTGCAGAGCTCAGAGAGCAAGATCAGTCCCATCCAGCTGGGGAAGGTCTCTGACTGCCTTCGCCGCCCTCAGCTCAGACGCGCTGGCTTCCTCTCCCACTTTGGGCCCCGCCAGTTGCGTGTGCATCTGGCCCCTCACCCCAACTTGTTTATTGATTTTACACTTACAAAATTCTCTATGTGTTTAACTTTCCTTTGGGTTATAATTTACATGTTTTACGTAAATGTCTACAGAACTCCCTCCTGACCTCCCCACCAGTACTCCCCAGGAATAGCTCTATTCTGAAAGCCATTCATTCTCTTTTCTCCTTGGCTCTGACTCCCGCAGACCACTGTTCTCCCCACCCTCCGGTCCCAGGTCTCCGGACTCGGCTGCTGGTTGAGGTGACAGGGCTGCACTCCAGCCACCAGGAAGGGCCTCTGCCCCACTTCTCCCACGTCGTGCTTCAGGGGGTTCCGGAGGGTGCCGAGCTGGGCCGGGTGCCCTTGGAGCCCAGGGGGGGCCCAGAACGAGGTCTCCTGGTGGCCTCGCTTCCACCCCCGCTTCTGTCCACCGCCGGGCCCTTCTCTCTGGAGCCGCTGGGTCGGGACGGCGGCGGCCGGGACCTGCACCGGGTGGCCCCCCAACCCTGCACGGTGGTCCGGTCCTCCTGGAGGTAAGCTGCTGGGGAAGGCACAGCGGGGCTTGGAGGGCGCAGCTCCTCCCTGACCCGCCCTCTTCCGCAGCTCAGTGGCCCGGGGGCCTCCTGGCCCCAGGCAGCAAGGCCCCTCTCGGCCTTCGCATCGCCACTTTCTCGGGGTCTCAGGATCTCGACCTCAGGACCTGGGTCAACTCCAGCTTCGCCCTCACCTCCAACCTCTCCGGGTGCAGCCCCGAGCCTCCGGCTTCTTCCCAGCCCCACCCTTTCGGCTTCTGGGGCGGGGCTCTGGTGCCCCTTCTTTAAGCCCCGCCTCCACCCCTTCTGATTGGTTCTCAGGTTCCCATCTCGCCTTCCCAGCGCTGGGCTCCGCCCCCTCACTCCCGGCTGTTGGGAGCCTGGCTGTTTCTCCCCGCCCCGCAGGTTCGCCTGGCGAGGTCTGCCTGGGGATGCCTGTGGCTGCAGGTCACACAGTCCGCTGCCCTGGACTCCGTGGTGGTGGTGACTGAGTCTGCGAGGGGTCGAGAAGCCAGACTAGTGCCCCCGGCCCCTGCCTTCCTCCAGCTCCTGGTGCTGGCCCCGGACCCACAGGTGACGCGCCCCCACTCTCCATCGCAGGGTAGGCAGGGCCAAGGGGAGGCTTAGCTTGGGTGTAGACACCCAGACAGACTTTCCCTCTTCTCCCCAGGACCAGCTCGCGGTCCCTGCCCACTCGTCTGCCCGTCCTCACCATGGCCAGCCCTCCCTTTCCTCCCTCCCCTTCGGTGACTTGGGGCAGGGCTGGGGGAGGGCTGGCGGGCCACCCCTGGTGGGGCACAGTCGGAGGGGTGCTGCTCTTTCTAGGCCTGGCCTCCTGGTGACAGCAGCCCCTAGGAAGGGTCTCCAGCGCTATTTTCAACCTCTCCCCCGTGGTGAGAAGATGGCGCGGGCCTCGGGACCCTACCTCTCCCAGCGGGGCTGGGGGCTTTCCTTCTCGTGCACTTGTCCTTTCTCTTAGCAAGACTGGGATAAAGGGGTTCGATTTTCCCACAATGCACTTTGGAAGCAAACCAAAGACGGGGGTAGGAAGGTACTAGAAAGTGTTATTTATAGAACTGTTTTTATTTGAAATTCTGGAGAAGCCTCTATTTTATTTTTGAATTAAAATTTGAAGTCTTTTCCCCAGAGGGATTTCAGAGAAAGATCATTTAGGCACAGCACATAGGAGAGTGAGGGCATAGGATACCAAGAGAGTGAAATGGAAGTTTTCAGGAGCAGAGAAGACACTACACCCCATGTTTGGACTTCAGTTGTCCCATCTGGAGCTACTTAGCTGTGGAGTCAAGAGGCAGAATAGGAGGTTCCGACTTAGCCCCTGTGGGGAATGAGGGGAGGCCTTAGACACTGAGAGGCCCAGCCATCTCCCCTTAGGGCTGAATGATTCCTTTCTGCTGCTTGACAACCCCCAGAGAGAGAAGTTCTGGGCATCTGTGCTCTGCCCTCCCTCTCTTTACCCTCCTGTTTACCTGCTGCTACCACAAACCCTGCTTCCTTGCCCTTCCCTTACCCCCTGGATGGCACAGGAACTGGCATGTTCAAAGACGTGGGAAGAAGCGGGGGGATATTTGATGTTCTCCATTAAACCAGTGTTGATTCCAAATCTCTCTAACCCAACCTTTCAAAAGTCTCAACTGAAAACAATAAACACGTTCCCCCGAATCAAGTTCTCAAACAGATGTCCACCTTTTGAATCTGGGCTAACTGCGGACTACCAGGCTCTGAGTGTGAATGTTAGAAAATTCCAGAGGAGGAGCTGGAGGCTGACGCTGTGAAAACTTGGGGTCCATCTGCCACTCTCCATCGCCACAGGCCATCCTTTTCCATGTGGAGTCCCTCAGCCCAATTCTCTCCCTCCACCTCTTTAACAGGCCATACCTGTCCCCCCAAGTAGCATATTACCCCCTTTCCCTATTCTTTTTTAAAGTTGTTTTGTTGTGGTGGTTAACCCTCAGCCGAGGATATTTTTCCGTTGCTTTTTCAGAAACAAGGGAGAGAGGGAAGGAGACAGAGGAGAAACACTGACGTACGAGAGAGGCACATGTCCTTTGCCTCCTGCACACGTCCTGACCAGGGCTAGGGGTCGAACCTGCAACCCAGGCACGTGCCCTGGACCAGGAATGGAACCTGCGGCCCTTCTGTGCATGGGGTGACATTCTAAATACTGAACCGTGCTGGCCAGGGCTCCCCATTTTTTTTTCTTTTTTAGGACACAAAGTTTTCTTTATTATTTGGGGGAAAGGGATACCCCGCTTCCACTCAATTAAGAGAAACATTTTTATCAGCACAGAAGTCTTTTTCTTTTTCTCCACTTCTCATGCCATGAATTCACAGGGAACGGGTGCCAGCAGCTCAGGCTCGGTTCCACTGGTTCTCACAAAGGGTGCCGCTCTGGGGGAGCGGGCTGGCGCTTCAGTGGAGCCCAGGTACCTCTCTCTTTGGCTTCCTTCTCTCTGATCTCCCTGTTCTCTATGAAGCCTCCTTGTCCGTCCCTGGCCCATTGCAGTGAAGCAGCCACTCTCCCACCTCAGTGGTGATCCAGTCCATCCCTCTGAATAGAATGCCTCCTCCAACGCCAACAATGCATGCCTAGCACTTGGTGGCGTTGTCTTTCCAAGGCTGCGCCTAATCCATGATCTCTGACCATTGTCTCCTTTCCAGGGCAGTGTCAGGCTGTGTGCACATGTGGTCCCTGCCCCTTCTCCACACCCCAGGGGCTGCCCGCACATAGCTGCTGTTGCGGTGCCTCTCAGCGGGCCCTCGAACCAGGCCTGGCCATGCTCCAGCAGCCCCGCCCCTGCAGCCCCTGCAGAGGGCACACTGTTCCCCCCCACAGCCTGCATCCTCGCAGCTGGAAAATGCAAGAAGCAGAGGCTTAGTCCACATTAGGGCTCTGGGCCACGGCCTTTCTAGAAACCCCTGCTTGGGTTCTGTCTGGTCACTGAATGCCAGCCCAAACTGCCCACGGAGGGCAAGGGAATGCAGTGGGGAAGACTTACAAGTCCTCAAAATTGAGTGGAATTGAGGGGGCAGATATAGGAAGAGGAGCTTCCCCTGGGTCCTCTTGGTGCACTAATACCCACCCAGTGGAAGAAGCTTCAGGCCACTGGGTTTTTTTGTTTTGTTTGTTTTTAATATATCTTTATTGGTTTCAGAAAGGGAGAGATAAAAACAGTGATGCGAGAGAATCATTGATCAGCTGCCTCCTACACGCCCCCTATTGGGGATCAAGCCTGCAACCCAGGCATGTGCCCTTGACCAGAATTGAATCCGGGGCCCTTCAGTCCACAGACTGACGCTCTATCCACTGAGCCAAACCAGCTAGGGCAGGCTGCTGGGTCTTAGTGGCTTGTCCCCAGCAGAACTGGAAGGGACCTGCAGCGGGGACAGGACCCTGGCTCCCCATGGCTCTGAGGTAGTAAGGGTGGAGCCATGCCCACTGGCGACCAGGGCTGGCCCCTCCCCTCTCTCCCTGCTCCTTGCAACCTCCTACCTAGTCTCTCAGCCTCAGAGCTCTTCCTGCTGCATCTGAGGCCAGGAAAGACCATCTCCCTTAGGCTCCCCTGTCTTCCTGCTCATCTGTTCTGCAGGGTCTGAAGTTGGTTCTCATCAAGTCCCCCTGGGTAGACTTCCCCCATGTCCCCACAGAAATGCCACTGTAGTTTTTTATTGAATTTACTGGGCTGACATTGGTTAATAAAATTATACAAGTGTCAGGTGTACAAGTCTATCATGCAACATCTGGGTATTGTATGTGGTCACCACCCCAAGGCAAGTCTCCTTCCATCATCATTTCCCCGCCCGCCACCCCTCCTAATGGGGCAGGGCGGGTCCCTCTGTGGACCCTACTTGGTGTTTCATCTCTTCTCTAGTCTCCTGCTTTATTTTGGCTGGTCTAAGGAAACAACTTTCTCCAAAATAAACTTTATTCCTAATGTGAAACAATTTCTGGGGAAACTGAGAACCCTGGGTCTGAAAAAACAAATGGGCATGGGGTTTGGGAAGCGGAGGAGGTCAAAGAAGGACTCAGAGGATGGTGGTGGCTGCAGGGAGCACTTCCTGGCTCATGAAAATGTCCAGGTCCAGGCTGGGATCTTCCAAATCCAGTTTCAGAAACTTGTCTACTAATGTCTGGGAGCTGAGGGGAGAGCACAGAGGGCTCCTGAGCAGAGGGGGGAGGGGGCAGAGGAAGCCCAGACCTTGGAAATTTAGGGATTTCAGAAAGAAACAGGGTCACTGAAAGGCAAAAGGCCTTCTGAGTCCCTGAGAGGGGAAAAGAGCTGCAGAAGATGCTAGAACAGGGCCCTGAGTCACCCACTCACTTTTCCATTTGCTTCTCCTTCAGCAGCTCCTTGAGAGGCTTGATGGGCTTACCACTGCGGATCAAGTCCGAGACCTAGGAACAAGGAGGAGGAGGCAGGGTGGGAGAATTGGGTAAGAAAAGAAGAAATAAGGGTCAGAATTGCCATGGGCCCAGGAACCCAGGCCCCTGAGAGGAGCAGGAACAGTGGGAGGGAGCCCTGATGGATGGAGTTGACATGAATCTCATCACCTCCTTGCCACGAGCTATGAGTTTGTCAGGAAGCCTGGCTTGGGCAGCTGTGTGGGAGGCATGGCTGGCACTGGCCACACCTTCGCAAACCCGATAGAAGAAGACAAGGTCGTTCCCATCCTCACAGGTCTCCATGGTCTTAAAAAAAAGAATAAAAGGGGGCAGTGTGTCATTGTCACTCAGTGTCCCCCCACCCCCACCCCCCGAAACCCATGGCAATCCCTATGGGGAGTGAGGAAAGGGAAGGGACATGGTCCCTGTGGTCAGGGAGCCCCTGTTCTGATGAAGGAGCCAGTCTCCAGCTCTCGGAAATGCTTGGCTTAGGGACCCCGAGGGACTAGATTAGTTTCCTCACCAAATACTGCACGGTGGGCCCCTGTGGCAACAAGGGTAGCTGAGTGAGGCTCAGAAAGTTGGTGGCCACAAGTATGTGGGGGCACGTGGGCCCGAGTGCCAGCCAGTGTCGGAGCACAGCGGCCAGCAGTGCCAGCCCGTCCACCTGTGCGGGTGACAGGGTAAGGGTGCGGGCCCACGGTGCCCATGGCCCTGCCCTGGCCTTTCCCATCTGGTACTTTTCTGGGTTTTTCGGCCCCCACACACCTTTCTTCTGAAGCCCGACCTCCCCCTCCTGCTCCTTTGCCCGCCTCCATTTCTCCTCAGTTCCTCATCAGATTTCCGCTCACCGTGTTGGTGCCCTTTCCAAATTCATCAATAAGGACCAGAGACCGCTCGGTGGCATTGTTCACTGCCTTTGCCACCTGCTGGGTACCAGGTGGACAAAGAGAGTTTCATTAGCATTCGAGGCCTGTAACACTGACCAGTCTGCCATGAATGCAGCTGCTTGTGTGTCCACTCCAATGGGACGTGCATGCTTTTTTTCACCCTTTTCATTGCCAACAATGCCACATACAAAGCAAGGATTCAAAAGAGGTTCCCTAGCTCTGGCCAGTGGTGCTCAGTGGTTAAAGCATTGGCCCTCACACTGAAGGGTCATGGGTTCGATTCCTGGTCAAGGGCACATACCTGGGTTGCAGGTTCAATCCCTGGCCGGGGCACATGCAGAAGGCAACCAGTTCACTTGTCATGTTTCTCTATCGCTCCTCCCCCCTCATTCCCTCCCTTCCATTCTAAAAATCAATGGGAAAAAATATCCTTGGGTGGTGATTAGCCACCCTAAAAAAGAGGTTCCCTAGTGTAGAGGGCAGACAGCAGAGGGAATGTTTTTCCTGATCACTTTTCAGGGGTAGAGTTCCCCATTTCCCCCACCCCAGTCCCACCTCTCTTTACTCCCTTTGACCTGGTTGAGGTCGATCATGAAAGTGGAGAGGCCAAGGGAGATGGATTCGCAGCTATGAATACGGGTGAAGATGGCGTCTACTGCCCCGATTTCAGCTTCCTCTGCTGGCACAAAGCTGCCCACCAAGGCCATGAATGTGATCAAGCCTACCTAAGCAGGGAAGGAGACAGTCTTGGCCTGGTGGTATGGGCTGAGGTGAAGGAGAGGCTAAACTGAGGGGTGAATGACAGATCAAGGAGAGGCAGACAGTTTATGGTGGCCCATTAATAGGTGGCCCCTATAGGATCGTGGCCCCTTTCACTCACTTTAGAACCAGTAGAGAGGGACAGGGAGTGGGCAGAGGCACACGGGGAATGGCATGGACCTATTCAGAGGTGAGGGAAGGGGACTGAGGCCATGGAAAGCTCTGTTAGGGCATGGCTCTCCCTCAAGGGAAGGTGAGGAACAGGGTATGGGTTATAGTGCCTGCATGACAGGCAGGGTCAGAACACAGCAGAAGAGCTGCAGGGACCTGGGTTGGCTAGCAGGTGGGGGAGGAGATGATGAAGATGCCAGAGGCCAGTAGGATTCTCCTACCTGTTTGAGGTATATGCTCTTCCCTGAGGAGTTTGGTCCAGTGATGACTTTGACCCTCCCTTTGTCCCCACCACATTCTGCGGAGTTGGGCACAAAGGTTCGGGCACAGAGTTCCATCAGAGGATGTCTGCAGTGGGTGGAGAGGTGCTTCACACATCACCCAGATGGGTGAAGCTCCCAGAATATGGGGCTTTCAGGCCTCCACCCGCTTCTGTTCTCACCTGCCATTCTGGATTCGTACCCCAAAGAATTGGGGAGAGTACCGGGGCCTTGAGTAGCCATAGTCCCGGGCAGCACTGGCAAGAGCCAGCAGAACGTCCAGGCGGGAAGCAAGGTCCAACACTCGGGTCAAGACAGCCGCCCGAGTCAGCACCTGACACTGCAGCTGATGCATCAGCAGGGTCTCCTGGTCTGATGGTAGGTGAGGGAGGAGCTGGGTGTCAGCTCTGGGGGGAATGTGAAGGAGAGAAGCCAGCAGAGGGACCTGGAAACAGGCTTGCAGACACCGTGTGAGACACCCAGAGGCATTCAGAGAAGATGGGGAGGCAGGAAGAAAAGGAACCTGTTGGAATCATCTCGAAGCTTCCCATGCCCAGCCTTTCACTCCTCCTCACCACGGATGTCGCAGTGCAGGTCCCCCAGCAATGCGTCCAGCTCCTTGGTTCGAGCGCTGCGATAGTGCAGCTTCTCCTCTGAGAGGAACTGGGTAAGGGGCTCAAGCTGTGGGCTTTGTATCTCTTGGTCCCCATCCTCTCCCACATTTATAACCCCATCTGCAGGCCCCCACCCGACCTCTCTCCTGCATCTCGAAGCTAATAAAGATGAAAGTAAAAGGACAGAAGAGAGAGCCCATATTGGGCAGTGCTGATAGGGTGAGGCCTCCTAGTAGCTGCTTATTCATTTTCCTTGTCACTTCCCTACAGAGATCAAGGGTCTTACCATGAAGTCCAGTCCCTCGATCTCAAAGTCACTGGCCTCCACCATGGAAGGCAGGCGGGGAATAGAAAGAAGGAAGCCGATCTGGAGAGCATAAAGAGATAAAGCAGAGCATGATGTACTGGGCACTTTCCCCAGATCCCCAGTGCTTCCCTCAGGGGCTAGAGCCACCACAAGGTGTTCTTGTCCTTCAAGCTTCTCTAGAAGTTTTCTTCTTATCTACTAATGCGTCCTTCATGAGCCTACTGGCTGCTTGGGAAGCTCCCAGAGGCCACACCCAGCCCCTACCAGAGGAATGTAGATGACACTGCAGGAAGGGATGCGGCAGTCCAGATTCTCCAGCTCCTTCCAAGCGACCTCCGTGAGGAAACTGGGAAGACCCACCAGCCTTCGTTTTTCTAGAGAGTGGGAGACACTTGGGTATTGAAAGTAAGGTTCCTGCCCTGGTTGCCATGATTGTCCCATTGTAGTGGCCGCGTACCAAGGATAGCCCTCATCATTGTGCAGTTTGTGTTTCGGGGCTCACAGGCCCGACCCCACACCCAATACTCACTCTCATCAATTTCAGGGTCTATGTTGGGGAGGACTGTGAAGCGATTTGCAGCGAGACTACCCTCAAAGTCCACCTGAGGAGGCAAGAAATCCAGTTGCTTATCAGCCAGCATCATCTTTCTGTCCTGTGGCTCCCCTCCAGCTGGGCTCTCATTCTCCCTGCAGCCCCTGACTTAACCTAACCTTCAAGCACATTCCTGATGTTCTGCCACCCCCTTTCGCCATTCCATTTATTTATTGGTCACTCAACTGACCTCAATGTCTCCCAGGCTTCCCCATCTTCCACAGCATATCTGTTGCCTCTAGTTCCCCAAGGGCTTGGCCTTTTTCCTTCTACTCACCACTTTGCCAATGAGGCTGGCGATGTGGTGCAAGTCATCAGAGAATTCTTGGGCAATGTCCCGAAAGAGCTGGATGGACTGGGGCAGGGAGCGACAAGCATCCCTCAGGCCCAGGGCACTGTACACAGTCTGCAGGAGAAATGGACAGAGGATGCTGGTCCACACCAGCCCTGGCTGGGGAGAGGGGACAAGGATGAACTGAGAACAAAGATCAATGAGGAAAAACACAATAACAAAGACAGAGAAGATCTCAAAGGCAAAATGTAACGAAGGAGGAAATGTGCCAGGCACTGCACTAAACACTGAGGAAAAAAGACAACCAAAATGTGGTCCCTGTCCACATGAGCTTACAGCCTAGGGGAGAAGCTAAATTTTTTTTGCTATTGATTTATTTTTTAATTAATTAATTAAGTAATTAAATTCTCACCAAGGATATTTTTTCCATTGTTTTTTAGAGAGAGTGGATATGGGGAGAGAAAGATAAACATCAATGTGAGACATAGTGATTGGTCCCCTCCCGCACCCCGACCTGGTACGGGATGGAATCTGCAACCCAAGTACATGCCCTTAACAGGGAATTGAACCTACAACCCTATGGTTTGCAGGCCAATGCTCTAATCACTGAGTACACTGGCCAGGGCTATGTATTTTATTGTTGAAAGTATTACAAATGTCCTCCTTTTACTCCCCATTGGCCACCTTCACTCCACTTCTGCCCCCTCTCCAGGCCTTCACTGCACTATTATTGTCTGTGTCCGTGGAATTTTTTTTTTTTGAAAGAGAGGGAGGGAAAGAGGACGAGAGAGAGAGAAAGAGAGGGAGAGAAACATCAATGATTTCTTGTTCCTCTTACGCATTCATTGGTTGATTCTTGTTATGTGCTCTGACCAGGGATCAAACTCGCAACCTTGGCATATCAGGATGATGCTCTAACCAACTGAGCTACCATATTTTGTGTGTGTGTGTGTTTTATTGTTTAAAGTATTACAAATAGTAGTACATACGTTTCCTTTTTCTCCCCCACTAACCTCCCCCCAAGAGCTACCATATTTTTAAAAGAAAAGCTTGTCACCCAGCTGGAGTGGCTCGGTGGAGCCCCCTAGCGGAGCGTCCACCTATGAACTAGGAGGTCAAGGTACGGTTCCTGGTCGTGACATTCCCTGGGTTGGTCTCCATCCCCAATGTGAGGCGTGCAGGAAGCAGCCAATCAATGATTCTCTCTCATCATTGATGTTTCCATCTCCCTCTTCCTCTTCCTTCCTCTCTGAAATCAATAAAAAATATTTTTAAAAATCTTAAAAAAAGAAAGATTATCTGTAGGTGGCAAGAGGGGCAGGGATAGAAGCTAGAATTAGTTGATTATATCTTTGGGAGATTTTACTTTGGAACTATGTAAATATTCTATATAATCCTATAATTAAAATTTAAAAAGAAATTCCTAATTAAAAAAAAACAGAATGAAACAAAAGAACATAAATATGTATGTCCATATAGTGGCTTATGCCACAGAGTGGAACTTTTTCAAGTAATTAAAATACAGTAATTTGTATATTCCTAGTGGAGACAAAAAGAACTTCCCCTACCTCTCCTATCAAAAACATCTTAACAGCCCTGGCCAGTTTGGTTCGGTGGATAGAGTGTCGACCTGGGGTTAGAAGGGTCTCGGGCTTGATTCCAGGCAAGGGCACATGTCTGGGTTTCTGGCTCAATACTCAGTAGGGGGCGTGCAGGAGGCAGCCAATCAATGATTTTTTCTCATCATTGATGTTTCTCTCTCTCTGAAATAAAAAATATAATAATTTTTAAAATACATTTTATTGATTTTTTACAGAGAGGGAGAGGGATAGAAAGTCAGAAACATCAATGAGAGAGAAATATCGATCAGCTGCCTCTTGCACACCCCCTGCTGAGGATGTGCCACAGCCAAGGTACATGCCCTTGACCAGAATGGAACCTGGGACCTTTCAGTTCGCAGGCCTACGGTCTATCCACTGAGCCAAACCGGTTTCAGCTATTTAAAAAATCTTAATCATATAGTTGGTAGTAATGCTGATAATTCCATAATAAGATTATTGGATATCACGTAGGAAAAAATAAATGAGCGATACTGTAATTTTATCATTCCTAGTGTTACTCAGAACCAGAATTTCCAATATGGAAGAAGAAAATATTGAAAAGAGAAGTATAGTAAAGGAATATACAAGTTAATACTGTGGTTCTAAGTGTAAAATGGTGGTATTAGCACAAATTTATCATTTATTTTATTGTTTTTAAAGTTCCTATATCTGTTCATAGAAAAGCGGTAACAAAACATGATGAGCATCGTCTAGTCTGCAGACTGTGACACAGAAATAACATTTCTCACTAAAAATAACCAGGGCTCCTTAGAGAAATGTCTGGTTCCAGGTCAGAACCAGGAGATGTCAATTATATACCTTGTCAAACCAGAGGGCAGGGTAGTTATCAAAATCTACCAGAGTTGCTCTAGCCAGTTTGGATCAGTGGCTAGAGCGTCAACCTGCTTTGGGACTGAGGGATCTCAGGTTCTATTCCAATCAAGGGCACATGCCTGTGTTGTGAGCTCAACCCCAGGAGGGGGCATGCAGGAGGCACCTGATCAATGATTCTCTCTCATCATTGATGTTTGTTTCTATCTCGCCCTCTCCCTTTCTCCCTGAAATCAATACAAATATATATTTATAAAAATCTACCAGAACTGTGTTTAAAGGAGTCAGAAGCCAACCAACTTCAAGAGGCTCCCATCAACAAAAGATAGAATAATTTGAACATGTGTAAAGATTAAAAATGCAGTGGACTGAAGTGGGTGTAAATCTATGAGTTCATAATGATACTAAAATAACAACAACAAAAAACTCATTGGCTACCTGGGTGAATTCAGGGACTAGTTTACTAAGATGACAGCTGGCAAATAAAGGCAGAGAAAAAAATCAGGCAACTTAATGTGATAAGAACTGTATCACTGGGTAACCAAAGAGCAGACGAGTGGAAGGTTTTTTAAAGGAAACATTCTGGCTAATAAATAAAGAATGACATAATTAAAATAACCACTTTGGGAGGAGGAACCAAGATGGTGGCACAACAATTCCAAAACTACAACAAAACAACAAAACAAACACCATTCAGAATCACCGGAAAGCCGGCTGAGTGAAAACTCCACAAATAAAAGTAAAGGTGGGACACTGAGACTCAGAAGAGCGGCGGAGTGCAGCCTTGAAGATGCGCCTGGAGAGAGGCTCGGAGCCGTGTGCACGTGCGCGGGCTGTAGGGTGGGCGTCAGCAACCCCAGTTGGATTTCTACAACAGGGAGGGCAGAGACGTCCCACTGCACAGATTCCCCAGTGCCAAGCGAGGTCCGGGGTCCGGGGTGTGCACGCTAAAAGCCGGGCGTGGCAGAGGTCTGCGAGTTTGAGGAGAGTGTGCTAAACTTGTAACAGCAGTTTGTGCATAAACTTGGGGACAGAACTTCGCAACTGTGCAGAGCTGACTCGTGACTTGCTCCCTGGTTTGGGAGACCACCGGACTGCTTTGTTTTACAACCTTGGGTGAGACGTTGGGTGTGCAGACTCATTTGGGGAGAGGCAGAGTTGTCTGGCAATGGGTGGGACCGGTGGCGGCTTTCTCTCGGAGGTGTGCAACCATTACCACCCGGCACAGAGACCCATGCGCCGCATAGGGCGGAGCTGATGCTGCATGCTCAGCCTGGAGACTCCGCCCATCCAACCTGAACAGAGCTCACCTTCACACCCAATTGGCCTGGAGGTCAAACCCTCCTAGTGCTAACAACAAATAGCTGGGCTGAACTCCAACAATCCTGTACAACCCATAAAGGGTTGCAGTAAGAGTATCCACCTCTCAGGTAACTGGGGAGGCTGAGCCACTGTCCCTTAGAGGACATCTACCACACAAAGCTAATCGACCAACTCAGGAAAGCAGCCACAATGCAGAGAAATGGAAAGAAATCAGGTATGAAAGAAATGGAGGAAAAAAGACGACTAGACATAGAGTTCAAAACTACAATAATTAGGTTTTTCAAGAGGCTCCTAGAAAAGGCCGATGAAATTAATGAGAACTACGAGGAAATGAACAAGACCTACGAGGATATGAAAAAGGACCAACTAGAAATCAAGCATACACTGACTGAAATAAAAAATATTACACAAAGTCCTAAAAGCAGTCCAGAGGGTAGCAAGAACCAAGTCAAAGATTTGAAATACAAAGAAGCAAAATCCACTTGGCTGGAAAAGCAAGAAGCAAAAAGAATCCAAAAAATTGAAGATAGTGTAAGGAGCCTCTGGGACAACCTCAAGCGTACCAATATCCGAATTAGGGGTGTGCAAGAAAAAGAGAGAGAGCCAGGTAATGAAAACCTACTTGAAGAATTAGTGACTGAAAACTTTCCCCACCTAGTGAAAGAAACTGACTTAAAAGCCCAAGAAGTACACAGAACCCCAAAATACAGGAATCTAAAGAGGACCACACCAAGACACATCATAATTAAAATGCCAAGAGCAAAAGATAAAGAGAGAATATTAAAAGCAGCAAGAGAAAAACAGTTACCTATAAGGGAGCACCCATATGATTGTCAGCGGATTTCTCAACAGAAACGATGCAGGCCAGATGGGAGTGGCAAGAAATATTCAAAGTGATGAATAGCAAGAATCTACAACCAAGATTACTCTATCCAGCAAAGCTATCATTCCGATTAGAAGGTCAGATAAAGTGCTTCACAGATAAGAAAAAGGTAAAGGAGTTCACCACCACCAAACCAATATTATATGAAATGCTGAAAGATATTCTTTAAGAAGAGGAAGAAGAGAAAGGTAAAAATATAAATTATGAACAACAAATACACATCTATCAACAAATGAATCTAAAAATAAAGTGAATTAATAATCTGATGAACAGGATAAACTGGTGACTATAACAGAGACATGGACATAGAGAGGGAATGGCCTGACAATTCTTGGGGAGAAAAGGGGTATGGGAAGTGCAGCAAGAGACTGGACAAAAATCATGCACCTATGGGAGAGGATGGGGGGGGGGAGAGGTGAGGGTGGTGGGGGGTGGGTACCGGGTGGAGGGGAGATATAGGGGAATAAAAAAGGGGGAACAATGTAATTAAATAACCTGAACAATAAAGATAAAAAAAATAAAATAACCACTTTGCACCCGGACAGTGTGACTCTGTGGTTGAGCATGGACCCATGCACCAAGAGGTCGCTGATTCCATTCCTGGTCCAGACATATGCCCGGGTTGCGGGCTCAATCCCCAGTGGGGGCAGCGCAGGAGGCAGTGGATTGATGTTTCTATCTCTCTCTTCCCCTCCCTTCTACTTTCTCTAAAAATCAATGGATGAAAAATATCCTCGGGTGAGGATTAACCAATCAACCAAAAATAAAAAATATTTATATATATAGATTTTTTAAAAAAATTCTAGGAGAGACAGAAACATGTCAAAATCACCTAGGGACTATAATCAGCAAATACAGGCTAAGGGAAGTTCTATAGGACAAATGACTCAGCTTTTTCAACAAATAACTTGTAAGGAGAATGAAAATGAGAGAGACAGACAGACAGACAACAGAGAAGAGAGACAAACACAAAGACACAGAGACAGATAGAAAGAGAAGGAACCCATAAAATAGACTTAAAAGAGACATTACCCCGTTGCCATATGTTGAACATATTTGGTTCCTAATTAAACAAACTAATTTAAAAAATCATGACATTTAAAAAATAATTAGATATTTAGACATTAGATAGTTGGTGATATTAAATAATTGTTAATTTTAATTAAGATCACAGTAATTATTCTAATTATTCTTTTTTCTAACAATCTTTTATTTATTTTTAATTTAATAAATCTTTATAGTTCAGATTGTTACAATTGTTCCTCTTCTTTCCCCACATATCTCCCCTCCACCGGGTTCCCACCCCACCCTCAGCCCTTACCTTCCCCACACTGTCCTCATCCATAGATGTACGGTTTTTGTCCAGTCTCTTCCCACACCTTCACACCCCTTTCCCCTGAGAATTGTCAGCCCACTCCCTTTCTATGCCCCTGATTCTATTATATTCATCAGTCAGTTTATTCTGTTCATCAGATTTTTAATTCACTTGATTTTTAGATTCACTTGCTGATAGATATGTATTTGTTGTTCATATCTTTTATCTTTATCTTTTTCTCCTTCTTCCTCTTCTTAAAGAATACCTTTCAGTATCCTATCTAATAAAAGAGTAATACGCAAATTGACCATACTTTGCTATACCCACAAGCCAATCAAGAGTGAATATACAATTAAAACCCAACAAAGATGGCTGCAGCCACTGAGAGCAGGAGGGAGGCTTGGGTTCCCCTGGCAATGGAGGAAGACAAGCTTTCCACCTGCTCTTACTGGCCTAGGCCCTCCTAACTCAATGTCACAATGTTTCAATTATAAAAGATACACAAATCTCAACAGAATTGGCGGCAGCCATGGAGCTAGAGAGAGCAGAGGCTAGGGTTGCCCACAGCGATGAAGGAAGCCAAGCTTCTGCAGCCCTGGCCCACCTAGGCCTCCATTCCAGGCTACAAGGTTTCAATTATAGAAGGTAAATAAACTCCAACAGAAATGGCTGCTGCCACATAGTGAGGAGAAGGCTTGGCTCTGCTCCAGCCTACAAAGGTTCAATTGTAGAAGATAAATAAATCCCAGATACCAGGGCCTCTGCTTGGGTCTCTGGGAGGTGTGGCTGGCCTGCAAACCACTACAGGCTACTTGCCCAGGCCACCCCACTCCCCAAGGAAACCTCCACCCTAATTCAGGACACCCTTCAGGGCAAACCAGCTGGCCCCCTCCCATGCACCAGGCCTCTATCCTATCTAATAAAAGAGTAATATGCAGATTGACTATCACTCCAACACATAAGACGGCTGCCCCCATGTGGTCAAAGATCCTGTCCCCATGTGGACACATGATGGCCACCATAAGATGGCCAGCAGGGGAGGGCAGTTGGGAGGGACCAGGCCTGCAAGGGAGGGCAGTTGTGGGTGATCAGACCAGCAGGGGAGGGCAGTTGGGGGCAACCGGGCCTGCAGGGAAGGGCATATGGCAGGGAGGGGAACCCAGGCCTGCAAGAGAAAGCAGTTGGGAGAGAACCAGGCCTTCAGGTAAGGGCAGTTAGGGATGACCAAGCCTGCAGGGGAGGGCTGTTGAGGGGGGCAAGCCTACAGGGTAGGGAAGTTGGGAGGGACCAGGCCTGCAAGAGAGGGCAGTTGGGGGCAATTAAGCCTGCAGGGGAGGGCAGTTAGGGATGACCAGGCTGGCAGAGGAGGGAAGTTGGGTGCAAACAGGCTGGCAGGGGAGCAGTTAGACATCAATCAGGCTGGCAGGGGAGTGGGTAGGGGGTGATCAGGCTGGCAGGCAGAAATGGTTAGGGGCAATCAGGAAGGCAAGCAGGCGAGCAGTTGGGAGCCAGCAGTCCTGGATTGTGAGAAGGTTGTCTGAATGCACATTTAGGCCCGATCCTGGTACTAAATGGGCAGTTGGACATCCTTTGAGAGGTCCCAAATTGGAGAGGGCTCAGGCTAGGCTGAGGGACACTCTCCCACCGCCCCATGCACGAATTTTGTGCACCGGGCCTCTAGTTTCATATAATACTGGTATTGATGAACTCCTTTAGCTTTTTCCTATCTGGGAAGCTCTTTATCTGATAGCTTTGCTGGGTAGAGTAATCTTGGTTGTAGGTTCTTGCTGTTCATCACTTTGAATATTTATTGCCACTCCCATCTGGCCTGCATAATGTCTGTTGAGAAATCAGTCTGTTGAGAAATCTGTTGACAGTCGTATGGGTGCTCCCTTGTAGGTAATTAACTCCTTTTCTCTTGCTGCTTTTAATATTCTTTCTCTTTTGCTCTTGGCATTTTACTTATGATGTGTCTTGGTGTGATCCTCTTTGGATTTCTTTTGTTTGGGGTTCTGTGTGCTTCCTGGACTTGTAAGTCTGTTTCTTTCACCAGGTGAAGGAAGTTTTCAGTCATTATTTCTTCAAATAGGTTTTCAGTATCTTGCTCTCTCTCTTCTTCTGGCACCCCCATAATTCTGATGTTGGTACACTTGAAGTTGTCCCAGAGGCTTCTTACACTATCTTCAAATTTTTGGATTCTTTTTTCTTTTCCAGTTGGGTGTTTTTTGCTTCTTTGTATTTTAAATCTTTGACTTGATTCTTGCATTCCTCTAGTCTTCTGTTGGGTCTCTGTATAATATTTTCATTTCAGTCAGTGTATATTTAATTTCTTTGGTCCTTTTTCATGTCCTCAAAGGTCTTGCTAAATTTATTAGCCTTTTTCTAGGAACCTCTTGAAAAACCTTATAACCGTGGTTTTGAACTCTATATCTAGTCATTTGTTTTTCTCCATTTCTTTCATTTGTGATCTGTTTCTTTGTCTCTGCATTTCTGCTGCTTCACTGAGTTGGTCGAGTACCTTTGTGTGATAGGTGTCCTATAGGGCCCAGTGGCTCAGCCTTCACAGTTACCTGAGGTGGAGACTCTTGGTGCACCCCTTTGTGAACTGTGTGTACAGCCTTGTTGTAGTTAAGTCTTGATTGTTGTTGGTATCACTGGGAGGAATTGACCTTCAGGCCAATTGGCTGTGAGGATCAGCAGTGTCTATGCTGGGATAATTTCTGTGCTGGAGTAAGTCTTATGAGATAAGACTTGAAAAACTGCAAAAGCCTCTGTGCTTAGCTTGGATGGGGCAGAGTCTCAGGGATGAGCAGACAGTCTTGGCTTCCTGTCAGCCCTGTCCTATGAGGCCCGAGTCTCAGTGTCCCTCAGTAATCGCTGCAAGCACCTTTGAGAGAAAGCCGCCCTCAAGTTTCGCTCGTTGCCACAGTTCAGTTTCTCCCCCAGTGAATCCGGATTCCCAGATTCTTGCCTGGAACTGGAGTTCAGCACAGTTGGGAGCTTCTGTTTCCCTCCTGCTAGAGAAAGCCAGTGGCACACTCAGCAGTCAGTCCTCTCTCCGCATACCTGCGTGTACGCCTTCAGACCTCTGCCTTTCTCGGCTCCCCTGAGTTTCCACCTGACAATCCAGATTGCCCCCATACGAGCCTGAGACCCCTGCATCTCACCGAACTGGGGTTTAGTGCAGTCAGAACTCTGGTTCAGTGCAGTTCAGAGTTTTTGTCTCCTTCCCACTAGAGACAGCCAGCCCATCCTCTCTTCGCGCAGGTTTCCATACCTCAGCCTTTTGCAGCTCCTCTGATTCTCCGTGTGTTTTTCTCTTTCCTTCTAGTTGTAGAATTTCCACTCAACCAGCTTTCCTATGGTTCTGGATGATGTCAGTTTTGTCTTTTAGTTGTAGTTTTGAAATTTTTGTGCGAGGCAGCAGTTTACCTATGCCGCCATCTTGGTTTCTCTCTCAGTAGTTATTCTTTTTTAAAAATATATATTTTATTGATTTTTTACAGAGAGAAAGGACCAGGAATAGAGAGTTAGAAACATCAATAAGAGAGAAACATCAATCAGCTGCCTCCTGCTCACTCCCCACTGGGTAAGTGCCCACAACTAAGGCACATGCCCCTGACCAGAATAGAACCTGGGACCCTTGAGTCTGCAGGCCGATGCTCCATCCACTGAGCCAAACTGGCCAAGGCAGTAGTTATTCTTTAAAATTTTTTTGTTGTTGTTGTTAATCCTCTCTCAATGTAGTTTTTCCATTGATTTTTTTTTTTTAGGAAAATTCTTTTTCAATTTTATTTTTTTTAATGTTTTTATTTATTTTAGAGAAAGAGGAAGAAAGAGAAGTATGGGAAGGGAGAGAGATAGAGAGAGAAACATTGATGTGGGAGACACATCAATAGGTTGCTTCCAACATTCTCCCCCAATTGGGGCTTTGAATCGAACCTGCAACCCAGGTTATGTGCCCTTGACCAGAAATTGAACTTGCAGCCCTTCTGTGTGCTGGCCAACAATCCAACCACTAAGTCATGCCAGCAAGAGCAGGAGTTATTTATTTTCAAAAATAATTTTCTTTTAGAACTCATATTTAAACATTTATGGTTAAAATGATATGATGGCTGGGAATTGCTTCAAAATAATCCAGGAAGTGGAAAGTGGGAGAAGATATACATGAAATAAGTGTTGAAGCTGCAAGGTGGATACATGAGGGTTCATTTTATTATTTTCTTTAAATTTTTTTGACAGCCCTGGCCGGTGTGTCTCGGTTGGTTGGAGTGTTGTTCGTCTGGTGTACTGAAAGGTTGCTGGTTCGATTCTGAGTCAGGACACATACCTTGGCTGTGCGTTGGATCCCTGTGGGGGTATGTATGGGAGGCAACCAATTGATGTTTCTCTCATACATCAATGTTTCTCTCTCACTTTCTCTTTCTCTAAAATCAGTAAAAAAATAAAATAAAAATTTATATTACATATATAGTTTGGTGAAGATTAAAAACAAACATAGAAGCCCTAATCGGTTTGGCTCAGTGGATACAGCGTCAGCCTTTAGACTCAAGGGTCCCAGGTTCGATTCTGGTCAAGGGCATGTACCTTGGTTGCAGGGGTGTGCAGGAGGTAGCTGATTGATGTTTCTCTCTCATCAATGTTTCTAATTCTCTCTCCCTCTCTTTTCCTCCCTGTAAAAAAATCAATAAAAATATTTTAAAAAATAATAAATATTTTGAACAATATCCATAATACAAGGTTAAAAATAGTGTTGGGATAAAGTTGGACAAGATAACCACAGTACAGAGTCTAGAACACAGCTGAGGGGCTTAACCTGAAATTCTAGAATTCAAAAAGGGAGGTCCTACCTTGTAGAGAATCTGCCAGTCGCTGACCTTGGTGTGGGACAACTTCATGCGTTTCAGAATCAGCTACAGTTAGATAAGGACAGTTGGACAGGGGAACAGGACTGTTTTCCCTCTTCCACTGTAATGCCCCTCAGGAAGCCCAATGTCCTGAATCAGCCCTCAACCTCCTTCTCCACCTCCCTATCCCCAACCCTGGGCTCACAGGCACATTCTTGATGTGACCCAGCAACCGGTGCAGCATCTGAGCCATGTCCAGATTCTGGGGTAGCAGGAAAAACTGAATGACATCCAGACGAGAATTTAGTTCTCCCAGGTCATGAGTGGGACGTGTGAACCACAGCCTGGAAGTGAAGATTGGGGTGAGGAGACCTGAAATGACATCTGTTGTCATCATTGTCGTTATCTCAATTTGTGAAAATGTGTGTTTGCAGGTCCCTGACAATTGTAGCAATATATATCTGTACTGGCAAGTACAGTGTTCTATCTATGCAGGGGTGTTTACATGCACCTACTGAATCTTTCTGGATATGTGTATCAGTTTTGATGGATATGACCTTGTGTGTCATTCCATGTGGGTATGTGATAGAGCTTGTCAATATTTTAGAGAGGGTGATGTGTTGAAGCATCTGTGTGACAACAATCTAGCTTTTTTGGTGGCTGAATAGGAGGGTGAGTCTGAATGAGTTTCTATAGCTGTGAAAGTGTCTCTGCTGTAATAGCACAAGCATCCATCTTTTCCTGTTCTTCCTGTTTAAGTATATAATTGTCCCAAGTATAATAATTTAAGTCCTCAATTATGATCATAGTCTTCTCTACAGAGAATAGAGGATTGGGGAGGGACATCTAAGGGGGCTTCAATAACACTAATTTTTAGATTGACTGGTGGAAACAGAAGTTTATAATATTATTAATATTTATACCTTTTGTGTATCTGAGGTATTTACTACTAATTAAGTTAGTGTACAGAAATAAATGTCTCATCTATGTTTATCCAGTTCTGGATATCCCTATCTCTGATATGTGTTAGTGCTACGAAGAGTGTGAGATTCTGTAAGGACTGTGAGCACACAGATTCTTTTCTACTTTAGAGCAAGCCATTATCCTATATTATAAAAGGCTAATATGCAAATTGTCCCTGTGGATGGCAGTTCGACCAACTGGGAGTTAGACATGCACTGACCAACGGGGGCAGCACAGAACATTGCAGCACAGTAGTCTGCAATGTGGGGCTGGCAGCAGTGGAGGTGCTGATGAAAGAGGACCACGTAGGATGGTGGAGGTGAGTGGGCAGCACCAGGCCAAGGTGCGTGCAAAGGGATGCCCCAACTGGCAGCTGCTAGGGACCCTACCCATGCACGAATATCGTGCACTGGGCTTTTAGTCTATAATAATAAAAGTGTAATATGCTAATTAGACCAGACAACCTTCTGAACAAAGCCAAGGCTGCAAGGAAGCCCAGGTCCCAGGTGCCAGAGGGAAGCTGGTGCTGGCAGTGGGGGGTGGGGAAGGCTTACTCTTGCACAAATTTCGTGCATTAGGCCTCTAGTTTTATATGAGATGTGTGGAGACACTTGGGTCTGAGGATGTGTATCTCACACTGTAGTCTATGCCAGTTACCCTGGGTTAGAACACCCCAGGTTAGAATAAAATGGAGGACTCAGTTGGATTTGAGGATGGGTTTTAGGTACCGCTGCTCCTTGACCACAAAATGCTGCTCTAACCAGGGCAGTGTAGACCAGTCTATGAATGTCTTTCCCCACCTTGGAGAGCACATGAGCTTCATCAAGCTAACTTTCATGTAAAATATATAGGTTTTTACTGTTCATGCCAGGAGAGACTTTAACCACACCAAGCTTTCTCATTTTATAGCTGAGGAAATAAGGTCCTTACAGCATAAGCAATTTATCTAAAGCCATACTGCTAGTAAGAAGTAAAGATGGGACTCAAACTCAGATCTCTGGAGTACTAAGACAGTGCTTTTTAGAGCATACTTGACATTCATTTAATTTCCTGGTGTTCTGTCCGGCTTTAGGCCAGCTGAGCCCTTAGCTCATCATTTGGGTCATGATTCCATGCCTTGGGGAATCCTATCTGGGTAATCTGCATTCCTTCCGAGCTTTAATTCAGTTTTCTTCTCCATTGAGAAATCTTTCCTTCTCATCTCTGGTTAAGATTATATCACCCTCCAATTATCTGGAAATTACCCTAAATCCAAAAGACACACATTGCAGGGTGGATGATGTGGGGGAAAAGATCGTGCACCTATAGGCTAGCAAAGGGTTCTGCTGAGTTTTTAGAGATGATTCCACCTGTATGCTTGCATCTATGTATTGTGCTCATTCACTGAGTACTACTGAGTGCAAGGCCATGTGGCAGGCACTGAGGTAACAGGAATGGCCACTGCACAGAGTTCACAGCTTTGAGGGCCAGCATATTCACAGATGACTAATTCCATAGTGCAACTAGAAAATATAAACAAGCACTACGTGAGCACACAGGAAGGTGAAATGTCGGTCTCCTTACAAAGACTTATAAAAGCTTCACGAAAAAGGTGACAGTTGGGTTGCACCCTGAAGTAAGAGTCTGACAAGTGCTGAACAGGGACTTTGCTGAAGGAACAGAATAAACACAGGCAGGATGTAGTTCCATGGCGGCCAGAACCCTCCCTAAATGACTGGCATATAGGATGAATCCAGGAAGAAAGGATGGGTGACAGGGAGGTAAGCCTATTAATGAAACTTGGGGTGAACGGGAGGAATCCTGCACATCACACTGCTAAAGATGCTACTCTTCATCCTGCAGGTAATGGGGAAGCCTCCTGTTCTCTTCTATCTAAGGTTTTTTAAAAAGTTGAGTGACATGCTCAGATCTCTGTTTTGAATTAACAAGTATTTTAGCATAAGAGATAGACTGGGGAAAATAAGAGAGTAGAGGCAGAGACCCATATGGAGGCATATGCAATGCCCTTAGAAATGAGAGCCAGAATTAGAGCAGTGGAAAGAGGGAGAAAGGAATGGCCGAGACATTGGAGGCTAGAAACAACAGCCCCTAGTGAATGATTAAATATGGAGGGTGAGGGAGAAGCTTCAATTCAGAAGTCAGAGCTTGGGAAGCTGTACTGCCAGCAGTGCTATCACCCAGAATCGGGAATGCAGGAAGAGAAACAGGACCAGTGGGGTGTCAGTTTGGATGCTCCGAGTTTGAGCTATCTGTGGAAACTGCAATGATATGTAATTAGCATTCTACATATGGAGCTCTGAACTAAACACACAGATTTGAGAGTTATCAGAGGATAACTCAAATTGAAGTGTGGTTTTCATAATTAAAGATATTACCGTGTATACATTAGGGTTTTGAATTGTGTTTATGCTGCTTGTATGTGTCCAAGTCAAAGTATCATCAATGAGTATACGTTTATCTGAGCTGACAATGTAAAATGATGATAATACTAGCTGCCATGTGGGGTCATTATAAGGATTAAATGCATTTAGTCAGCATTACGGAAAGGGCAGTTGTTTTTATTACTACTACATGAGGTAGTGTGTATGCTTGCAGATTGCATGCACTGGCTTATAGCACGAGTATGAGTCCTACTCACCTGAGCAGCTTCTCTCCCCACTTACAGCGGCATCTGTTGAGAATTCCTGTGGAGGTGAAGGGGCAGGGAAAGGAATGTGTGGCTGTGTCTAAGCTGAGGCATGGGATCAGAGATTCCAATGTTGGGCAGGCTGACCTGGGGGCATTTCTCAGATACAAGACACAAAGGCAGCAGGGGGCCACAAGTCTGAGCCAGTATCACCTGACATGGGCTTAGGAGAGGGAACATTGAGCCCAAAAAAATAGGCAGAGCAAGCATAGCTAGGCTCACAAATACATATATGTAAACATTAGATACAACCCATTGATATATGCATAGTGAAACCAGGTGGATACTTGGGGGGATGTCCCCAGTACACCCTAAAGTCAGAAACAACTGATAAAGACTCAATGCAAATCAAATATGGGCAGTTTCATAGTTACTAACTCTCCTCTATACAAAGAGCCTCCCAAGTCCCCAGACAGGTACACAGCTAGTGGAGACATTCATACAAACCTAAGGAATAAACATGGAATTGGTAAAGTAAGAGATATGCCAATGACTTTGGGTAACTACAGGGTAAGGGGGGGTGCTCAAGTTCAGGAAGGGTACAAAAAGGATAAGAAAGCTGGATGGAGTACAATAGGCATCTGGCAATGGGAATGAAGTGGGAGGAGAGGGGCTGGGACACATCTTTGGAGGTAGCTGCTTTCTGAAAGGCTTTTGTAGTGTGGGATGAGGGATAGGACACACATACCAAAAAGGCTGAGCCCTTCCTTTAGTCCACTGGCCACTTTGTACACTGAGGGGTGAGCCTCACTCTTAAATATCTGCAGAACACTGTCAGGAGAAATGGGGGAGTTCTGGGTAACTGGATTAAAAAAAAAAAATCCTAATCCAGCCCTAGCCAGCTTGGCTCAGTGGATAGAGCGTCCAGCCTGTAGACTGAAGGGTCTCAGGTTCGATTCCAGCCAAGGGCACATGACTGGGTTGTGGGCTCAGTCCCCAGTAGGGGGTGTGCAGGAGACAGCCAATCAATGATTCTCATCATTGCTGTTTCTATCTCTCTCTTCTCCCTTCCTCTCTGAAATCAATAAATAAATATATTTTAAAAAATCCTAATCCAAGTATATTTTTCCATTGATTTTCAGAGAGAGTGGAAAAGAGAGGGAAAGACAGAGAAATGTTGATATGAGAGAAACATCCATTAGTTGCCTCCTGTACGTGCCCCAACCAGGCTAGGAAGGAGCCTGCAGCAGAGGTACGTGCCCTTGACTGGAATCAAACCCGGAACCCTTGGGTCTACAGGCCAATGATCTATTCACTGAGCCAAACCAGCTAAGGCTGGATTTTCAAAGGGAATTGAGAAAATAGAAGGGGTTGAGAGCATCCTGCTGAGATCAAGCCTTGATCTAAGTTTTGTCCTCCGCTTTTCTCTGCCTAAATTTCTCTCTTCAGAAAAGAAGAGTGACACCTTCATGTTTTTCTTCTCTCCCACTCACTCCCACTTATTTTCCTTCGGGGATATTTATCCTAATAGCCCCAGGATTAAAAAAACTGGAGCCTCATTAGGATTACTAGAGCATTAAGCTTAATCCTTCTCCCTTCCCAGAGATGACAGCCTTCCCCGTCTCCTTACCTGTAAGTATCTTGATCTATGCTCACTAGATGGGTCCTGAGGGCAAACAATAAGCAGAAGGGAAGGTGCTGGGTTATGAGGTCGAAGTTCATTTCTCAGTTTCATCCCCTTTGCTCCACCTTCCAGAATACTGTCTCAGGCTTGGCCCGTAGCTCCACATCCCCTCAGGTGTCCTAGAGCACTTTACCTGATAGGTCACTACCCACCCCACTCCCCCCCACACCCCACCCTGTTACTAGTCAGACTTTCCATCTTACTTTGGCTGTGGTTAGGGTAAATCACCTACAACACAAATTTCTTAAAGCCCAGGATGGGAACGCTGACATTATAGTCTTCCAGTTCAACCCCGATTCTTCTTCGACCCAGGAACTTGAGCAGCCCTCCAAGTGCTCGAACCTGAGAAAGGGTCAAGAGTGAAGCTGGGGCCGGACCGGTGTGGCTCAGTGGCTGAGCACTGACCCATGACCCAGGAGATCACTGGTGAGATTCCTGGTCAGGGCACAGGTTGGGCTGGACTCCCAGTGGGGGCTGGACCCCTAGTGGGGGGCATAAGGCAGCTTATCAGTGATTCTTATCATTAATGTTTCTATCTCTTTCTCTCTCCCTTTCTCTGAAATCAATTAAAAACTTTTTTTTAAAGGGTGGAGTTGGGTAAATCCCAATGTCTTGAAGGCTGCACAATACCAGGGAAAGCTATTATTTTCCAGGGCTGGGCTAGAAACTCCCAGGACTCAACCCAAAGACTGGGGTGCTTTTGCCTTTCTCCAACCTGTGGCATCCCAGCCCTGACTTCCCAGGACCCATCTCACCATGAGAAGGCAGTCAAAGGGAATTATGGAGGAGAGGAAGAGAATTTTCTCAGTGGTGGTCATGGAGTCTGGGATAAAAGAGTAGCTTCCAGAAAGGAGGCGCTGTTTGCTTATCTCCAGACCTATTTTGGAAAGAGTAAGATTTTATAATCCAATTTCCCCCTCTATTTTAAAAGAAAATAGAAGACAGATTATCTGATTTGCCAAGTTTACATAGGCAGTTAATGGAAAACTGAAACAAGAACTAAATTTTCAGACCCTCGGTCTAATTATCCTATCTAAGAAAAGAGTAATATGCAAATTGACACCACTCCAACACACAAGGTGGCTGCCCCTATGTGTCAAAGATGGTTGCCCCCATGTGGACACATGATGGCCAGAAGGGGAAGACAGTTGGGAGGCACCAGGCCTGCAAGGGAGGACAGTTGGGGGTGATCAAGCCTACAGGGGAGGGCAGTGAGGGGCGACCAGGCTGGCAGAGGAGAGAAGTTGGGGGCAACAGGGCTTGCAGGGGAGAGTAGTTGGGGAGGACCAGGCTTGCAAGGAGGGCAGTTAGGGGTGACAATGCCTGCAGGGGAGGGCAGTTAGGGGTGAACAGGCTGGCGAGGGAGCAGTTAGGCATCAATCAAGCTGGCAGGGGAGTGGTTAAGGGGTGATCAGGCTGGCAGGCAGAAACGGTTAGGGACAATCAGGAAGGCAGGCAGGCGAGCAGTTGGGATTGTGAGAGGGATGTCCGATTGACGTTTAGGATGTCCGACTGCCCAGTAGGATCGGCCCTAAACAGGAAGTTGGACATTCCTCAAGGGGTCCCAGATTGAAGAGGGTGCAGGCTGGGCTGAGGGACACACACACCCATGCAAGAATTTCATACACTAGGCCTGTAGTCTCTATATAAAATATAAAGATGTTTGGCTTGAGATCACAGCCTAAAAAAGATATCTGTCTGGGATTTGGGGATTTTGGGTGAAAAAGATTATATAAGACCAATGTGTTGCCGAAACTGGTTTGGCTCAGTGGATAGAGCGTCGGCCTGCGGACTGAAAGGTTTGATTCCGATAAAGGGCATGTACCTTGGTTGTGGGCACATCCCCTGTGTGGGGTGTGCAGGAGGCAGCTGATTGATGTTTCTCTGTCATCAATGTTTCTAACTTTCTATCCCTCTCCCTTCCTCTCTGTAAAAAAAATCAATAAAATATATTTTTTAAAAGAGACTAATGTGTTAACATCTAGTTAGGATAGAACATTCCCTGTCTTTTTTTTTTTTTTTTTTTTTTTTCAAATCTGGGAAGGTAGTGAAAGTGCCTTATAGATTATCAAGGTCACTGAGGCAGTAGCTTCTCCCCCACCTCAACAAATGCTTTGGCTTAATGGGGGGAATTCCAATTCCAAATAGTGTCACCACTCTCTTCTCAGGGGAGGCCCTCATTCCTAGACACACCTAAGTGGAGGTTTCATAGGAAGTGCAGGTTATTAAAGGGTAGGGAGCAGGAGAGATCCTGAGGAGATGGTCATGGCGCTTGGAGGACACAAAGGCTCAGGTTGAGATAAGGCTGAGGAGAGACCTGTGGCGATGGGGTGGAATTAGGAGAAAGGGTTGGGAAACTGGGATTCGGAAATGAGCAAAGCAAAAGGAGATACCGAAATCCACACTTGGCAAAAATATGATTTCAGGTCTCTTAGGCTCTCTGTGTTCCTGGGAGGCTGTGAGGGAGGCAAAGAAAGGGCCATTAGCCTGTTCATGCCAGTCTTTCTGTCTCTGTCCCACCTTCTCTCTTACCCTGACTCTACCTCCCTCCAAGGCCCTTTAGTCTCCTGTAATATTCCATACTTTACCCAGTCCTTACCAAGCTTCCCCAGAAACCGAGTCATATTCTCATCCTGTTTGGCACTGGTAACAACAGACTGGGGATTGATTTCATCCAGAACTTGGAAGGAGAATGCAGACCAAATGAGTTAAAGAATCTTTATCCCTTTACTAAGAGGAAACCCACAACCCCTTCCTTGCTATCTCCCTCCCCATGTCAAAAACGCATATCTCTTAAGAGTAGGGAGTGCCCAACACATTGGGAGAGCAGTGAGGAGTCAGGCATGAGAACTAGGAAAGGAGAGGGTAGCAGACTGGTGAGGTGGTGGGAGGGAAGGGGGTACCCTGGAGTTGGTCACTGAATTAGAAACCCAAGAAGACAGACATGACTGGTTTGCCCAGGACTGTATCTCCAGCATCTGACACCTTGCAAACACCTAATAAATATCTGTTGAATCATGGAGTCTTAAAAACAACAGACCGTCCTCTGGAAGTCAACTAATAAAACCGACTGAGTCAGGTGAGCACATGGGAGAGACACTTCTGTCCCCAGGGCAGAAGCGCGGGCTCGTGCCCACCTCTCTGCAGAAGCTGCAGGCTCTCGAGGTCCGGGGCGTCGGGCATGAAGTGGATGGCAGAGTCACTGGTGTCGTAGTAGGCCATGCCCAAGTAGCCTGCACTCCACAGCACACACAGGTGGGTCTTCCGCGAGGAAACAAGGAAGTCAGTATTTGAACCCCTCCTCAGTGCAGGGCCTTATTTAATTGTCACCATTTTCTCAGCTCTCAGAGAAGGAGCAGCACCGCCTTGGGTAAATGTGAAACAGGCCAGCGGCCTGAGCGGCGGCCCAGCCCCCCCAACCCCCTTCCTCTAACCCCCGGACGTCCGGGCAACTCCCCCTCTCCTGACTCGTTCTCGCTCCCGCTCCCGGGCCTCGCTGCTCCAGAGACCTCCGCCGGCTCCACCGCGTCGTCCTCCGCCCCCGCGAGGTCCGGCACTGGGGCCGGGCTGGGGAAGCTGGCCGCGGCCGCCCCCGCCCCCGGCCCCTGCTGCATCCCGCCGGCGGTCGCTCCCACTGAGGCCATGGGCAGGGACCCTGGCTCTGCGCTGCGAAAAGCGAAGGCGGCTGGGGAGCGAGGCGGGCGCAAGTGCACAGGGAAGTCTGGGAAGGGCTGAGGGAGGGGAAGGTCACGTTTATTTTCGTCATCTGTGGGGAATTTCGAGGGGAGACTTCTCAGTATTTCAAGGACGGGCAGTTTGTGGGGTCCCCGCCCACCCACATTTCTGTCACGCCGAGGTTGCTCTGGGATGGAGACATCTGCTGCCCGGGTGGGAGAGCTGTGCCAGCCTCCTCTCCCGCCCCCGCCAGCCACGCCCCCAAGCCCGCGGGCCCGCACTCTAGGCTTTCTTCCCCCTTCTCCCCCCGTGGACAACTTGCGGAGTTTTCCCGCCTTTTCTGTCACCGGGACCTCGACGTGCGCGAGACCGAGTCACTGCTAGCCACGAGCCTGCAGGAGCGCGCGGACGCCAAGACGGGTGCGCGCGCACAGGCCCCACCCCCTTAACCGCTATTGGTCAGAGACCCGGATCCTGCCTAGAGAGCCAGCAGGGCGGGAGGGGGAAATGGTCGCTAAGAAGGCTGGACGCTGATTGGCCAGTTCTTAAGTGGGGTGGTGCCAGAACGTTCAAACTTCCCGCCCTTGGCCGTGGTTCAGCCCCCGGGCCTCTGTCCCAGGGTTCCGGGATCTGATTAACAGGGGTGGAGCCTGAGAGGAGGCCGGAAGCCGTGCTTGAGTCCTAGCCTAGGAAACTCTTCTGGGGCTTTTCGGGGAAGGTTCTGGGGAGAACGACTTTAAAGGCCCAGAGGCGCATTGTTTTTTCTGGAGAATGGAGATAAGCAACAATAATTCAACTGTGTCAACAACTCTAAGTTAATATTTGTTCCTCTTGGTTTATTTATAAGAGCTTAGAGCAGTGCCTGGCAAACGTAGTAAGAGCTATGTGTTATAAACAAATAAGCAGAAATTGAGACTCGTATCTCAGCCCTCTGCCGATTTCCCACTGGTACAGTGATGAACACCCCACGGGGCCACTACAGGACCTAATTTATAATTTTGGGCCCATCCCACCCCAAAGTGAAAGCGTTGTAATTGCACTTAATGCTGACAGAGTAGACCTGAAACACCTACACTTCTTTGGGGACATGGCCAACCCGTGCACACACACCCTGTAAGGACAGAGGGGTGTCATTCATTCCCACAGCAACTATGTAGTGCCTGCTCTGGTAGTCTGTGCTCCATGAAACCAACTTGGAGTGTATGTGAGTGTAGGAGAAGCAAGGAGATTAAGAAACAGATCCTTTAAGATAATATTCCTCTCAGTTTTGTCCTGGGTACTCTGAGGCTGGGAGATCCCACCCAAGACTTTAGGAAAGACGGTGGGGTAACCTGGCTCTGCTAAACAATGATTGGAGAATCTCTTCTATGGAGATAGGTGGGGAAGCTAGTTAAGGGCAAGGTTAATGGTTACCCTTGGCAAACTGTTGAGCAATAGAACTGTGGAAACCTGGAGAAGGCTGTGAGGAGTGCCTGGGAGGGACACACCTTCCGATCTGAGATGGGAAGAGATTATGGACTGGTTTACCAAGCCCAGGAAGAGGAGAAAGTGGAAAGAAAAACCTGCCCCGAAAAGGAAAGGGGAGATACTGAGACAGGAGAAAATCAGGGCAAGCAGATGAAATGGGAGGGAGACCTCTGAAGCAGGATTTGGGCATTGCTGGATGGTACCAGGAGAGGGCAGCACCACCTGTCATCTGGGAAATAAAGGCAAAAATACCTTCTGGATAGCCATGCCAGCAGCCAAAGTCAATATTGGTGATCCAGGCAGCTCTAGCCCTAAAGCGGCAGGAAGGAAAAGAGAGGCGGGAGAAGTTGCCAAACCTGCTTGAGTTCAGGGCTGGCCCCACTTGCTGAAGGGGACATCTTTGTGGGGCAGCTTCTCTGGGGGACACTGACAAGCTGGAGCAAAACAGGAAAGATTAGCGCCCCAGTCCTCCGCCCCCAGGCGCAAACCCACAGAAGAGGAAGCAGGAGAGGAAACCACTAACTGCTGGTCTTCAGCAGCTCTCGTCACCCCACCCCACTCCTGCCCCAAGTTCCTCCGTTTTCTCAAGTCTCAAGCTTTGTTTTGCTCCTGTGTCCTTGCGCTCCACCAAGTTCTTCTGGAACTGAGGTCTTTTGTTAGAGGGTGAGGAGAAAGAAGGGGTGGTTAGACAGCAGAGTCAAGACGCAGGGGCTGGAAAACACCCAGTTTGGAGCACATATTCTCGGGCTGTTTTTCAGCAGGTATGGTTTGTAGGCCTCCCAAATCAAGGCGACTGGGAGGGCCGGGGCTACTCCCCCCTGCCCGCATTCATCTGCGTCCCAAAGACTCCGCTCAGGCTTCCTGCTCTGGCTGATTTTCCCTCTTTACCCAGGATAAGGCCAGCTACCCCCATTAGCCCCCCCTCCCCGGGATTCCTGGGGTCAAAACTATCTTACCCTTTCACCCCATCTCCAAAGCAACCTGTCAGTAAGAAAAGGGCGAAGGGCACAGGAAGGGGCCCCATTAGGGGGCAGAAGTGGCAGCATTAAAGCTGAGGGGCTTCAGAGGTGAGCAGACCCCGCAGGGATGCGGCTCAGCCTCGGGTCCCCAGCACAGGTCTGGGGGTCTCCCCACCCCGTGCCCTACCTCTCACCACTCTCCCCCGACCCCAGAACCGGGACTGAAATCTGGAAGGAGCTCGGGAAAAGGGGTAAACGATGGGCCACCTGTCCTCAGTGTCTGCCCTGAGGTTCCTCGGGGCCTCGCGGTGCCCGCCCTCCAGCTTCCGTGAGGCCGGAGTGGGCGAGCCCTGCCTGGTGAAGCAGGGAAACCGGGGCCGTGCTCCAGGAGGCCCTCGCCTCCTCCTTCCCCTCCGGGAGCCAGACTCTCCCCACCTCCCCGGGCCCCCTCCCGGTCTCGGGCCCGCCCCCTCTCGTCCCCTCCCCAGGTTCCAGGCGGGGCCGGCCCGTGAGTCAGCCGCCTCGATCCGGGAGGGGCCCGAGCCGCCGGAGCCGGTGTGAGGTCGCGGGCTGGCGGGGCGGCCGAGGGTGGAGTGAGCCGTCCGACCCGGCTGGTGTGGTGCCGAGCGGCGTCCGGGTCTGCGCCCGGGACCTCTGCCCGTGAGACCCGCCTCCGACCCCTCCCTGTTCCCCCCGCGACGGCCGCTTCCTGGTCCCCGTCGCAACCATGGCCGAAGAGCAGCCGCAGGTCGAGCTGTTCGTGAAGGTGAGAGCCTCCTCGCGGCCCCTCCGCACGCCCGCCGGCCGCGCTCCCCTGCCGCGCTCCGGCCGAACCCCGGCCCTCCCCCTCCAGCCCACCCGGCCCCCCTGCAGCCCTTGGGGCGGGAGGGGCGGTGGTTCCGGACGGGAAGACATTGACGTGGCGGAGAAAGAATTCTAGGCTCAGCCCTGGAAAGTTTGTGAAAGTGCAGGTTCCCATCAGCCGGAAGGACCGCCCGGTGGAGAAAAGGGGGGCACGCTGAGGGAAGGTGGGAGAAGGAGGGCAGCAGGGTGTGGGAGGAACAGGAAAACATCAGCACCTGCGGCCTTAGGGTGAGCGGCTGGGGGAGACTTGGAGTGTGTGGCGTGTGAGTGGGCGCGGTGGGGAGCCCTGGGGGCGCGAAGAGGTCCATTGGGAAAGGGGGGTGGAAGGACTCGGGGAGTGGGGGTGGAGTGCAAGAAGGTGCGCTGCGGAGGCGATGGTGGAGAAGGCCTGGGGACTTGGGGAAGCGAGAGAAGGGGGGGATGAGTTCCGCCGCGGCCACCTCCAGGCCAGGTGAGAGACCAGAAAGGGGGAGGCTGGGCTAGGGCCGTTAGGGTTTAGAGGCTGTAGAATTCTGCAGAGGAGAAAGAACTACCCCAACTCTCGCCTCTCTCCTGGGGGTGGATGTGCAGACGTGGCTCCATAGCATTTGGGTATCAGAACCGCAGGCCAGAGCTGGCCTTGTAGCTCAGTTGGTCAGTGTTGTCCAGACACACCAAGGTTGCAGGTTCGATCACGGTCGGGGCACATACAAGAATCAACCAATGAATGAATAAATACGTGGAACAACACATCGATGTTTCTCTCTTCTCTCCCCCCCTTCTCTCTCTCAAATCAATAAAAAACAACAGCAACAACCACAGACCCAGCCCTTCACCGTTCCCTTCCTGCTCCCTTCCCCACTAGAGCTGTGCCTCTCCTCTCTCTGGACCCCATCTCTGAGCCCTCCTTCCCCTTGGCAGACACTGTCTTCTGTTTGCCTATTCTCTCCGACCCCTCCCTTTCCTGCTTCCTTTCTCTCCACTTCCCCCCTTTTGTTCGCCTTGTCTTTGTGTGTCCCTGCCTGATCTCCCCTGCCTATGCTATAATTCTCAGGCAGCCATTCCCCAGTCCCTTCACTCAGTGAAGTGAAGTGCCTGGGCTGGCCCCTTAGGTGTGGTCCCCACCTCACTCGCACACTCGCCTCAAGGGCTATTTTTACTGCGGGTTCGTGTGCTGCAGAGATTCTGGCGCTGGTCCTGGGTGAGGGTTATCTGGAGCCAGAGAGGTTGTCGGGGAGACCCAGCAGGCAATAGGGGAATAGGAAGGTGGCCTTTCCCACTGGTCCTCCGCCTCCCAGGGCCCTGCCCCCACTCCTCGGAAGGAAGGAAGCGGCTAAGCCGGAGACTACCACGAAATGAATCATCCTGGGCCTGCGGGGAGGCGTCCCTGGAGGGAGGAGGTCACCACTTGCCAATCAGAGAGCAGCCCCTCTACATCTCTAGCGTGAGGCTGTGAGCCCCTGCACTCCCCAGCAGCTGCCCAGAAACAGCGCGGGTGGAGGTGTAGAGAACCAAAACTCTGCTGGCAGACCCTGCCCCGCCCCTCGTCCTCAGGCTCCACTCCAATCCCGAACCCAGGCTGCTAGCCTACATCTCTGGCCTCACCAAAGTGGCTCTCGGGGCTACTGCATGGTTGGTCTGAGAATTAAAATGAGTTTGTGTGTGTAAAGGACTTAGGAAAACTACGCTACTGTTAGCCTTCCCTCTCCTGGGTCCAGGTTCTTTCATTTCTCCACAACCCATCCCTCTGCCCACCTCTCGCCACCTATACTTAAGTATTTGGAAAATCAGAAGCCAACTTTGTAGAAAATATTTCCACTGATCTGCTCTAGATTTGACCGAGCCCAGGGTGGAGAACCCAGTTCTGAAGAGACACGTGTGTGTGTGTGTGTGTGTGTGTGTGTGTGTGTGTGTGTGTGTAGGTCTGGGAATAGGATATGCCCAGAATGGCCTGGGGATGGGTGGGGTTCACCAGGCCTAACTTGAGGTGGGGCTTGCTTTTCAGGCTGGCAGTGACGGAGCCAAGATTGGGAACTGCCCCTTCTCCCAGAGGCTGTTCATGGTGCTCTGGCTCAAGGGAGTCACCTTCAACGTCACCACCGTTGACACCAAGAGGTAGGCCCACTTCCTCTAAACACCCTTTGTGCTGCCACATAAACATACACACACATTCAGTCACCTGAGTCTTCCATCCTGAATTTTCCCCTTCTACCAAGAGCCCCTTTCTCTACCCACATCCCTCCATCTCCTTTTTCTGGTTCTCTCTTGACCCCCTTTTCCTGTCCCAATGCTTGGCCTCTCTCCTACAGGCGAACGGAGACAGTCCAGAAGCTGTGCCCAGGAGGGCAGCTCCCTTTTCTGTTGTACGGCACCGAAGTGCACACAGACACCAACAAGATTGAGGAATTTCTGGAGGCAGTGCTGTGTCCTCCCAGGTATTGGGGCACTTGGAAAGGGGAGTGGGGGGAACTGGGAGGCTCTGAAGAAATAAAAAAACAGATGGCACCCTGGCTGGTACTCAGTGGTTAGAGCGTCAGCCCAAGAACCAGGTTCTGTTCCTGGTCAAGGGCATGTCCCTGGGTTGTAGGTTCAACCCCTGGCGAGCAGGAGGCAACTAATCGATGTGTCTCTCTCACATAGATGTTTCTTTTTCTTTCTCTCTGCTTCTCCCCCTCCCTTCCACTCTCTAAAAATTAATGGGGAAAATATCCTCACTCCTTGGGGTGAGGATTAAAAAACAAACCATATGTTTCTTAGGGGGAGGCAGGCTGAGGTTCCTCCCAGGAAGATTTCTTATTTCTCCCATTGGCTTTCAGGTACCCCAAGCTGGCAGCTCTGAACCCTGAATCAAACACAGCTGGCCTGGACATATTTGCCAAATTTTCTGCCTACATCAAGAACTCAAACCCAGCACTCAATGATAGTGAGTCCTGTGGGCCAGAGGCCTGGTTCCCAGAAGGAACGGGAAGATCCAGGGGATGGGAAGCATTTGGAACACCTAGAAATTCAGATCTCAGCATCAAGGGACACGTTTTGACTTAACCCCCATCTCTCCTTGCTTTCTCTTTGACCACAACTCTTTCGAGCACCTCTCAGTTTTTTCTGGCAGAACAGTGACTCTAGCCTAGCCGGTTTGTCTCAACAGATAGAGTGTGGGATTGAAGGGCCCCGGGTTCAGTTCTAATCAAGGGCACAAGCCCAGGTTGTGGGCTTGATCTCCATTGTAGGGCGTGCAGGAGGCAGCCAATCAATGATTTTTTCCCATCATTGATGTTTCTATCTCTCTCTCCCTCTCTCCTCTTCTCTGAAATCAATAAGACACACTTTAAAAAGAACAACAAAGAAGAACAGTGACTCTGCATCCAGACTGCCTGGGCACAGGTCCCACTAGCTGGGTGACTTAGGGCGGCCCATTTAACTTCTCTATAAATCCATTTCCAGATCTATAAAATGAGGACAACAATACCTATTTTGTGGGTTGATGTGAGAATTAAATGCTTATAATAACAGAAAGCTAACTACATTAGCTATTGTTAACTTGGACTGGCCTCACCATTACCATTCACCCTCTCACTGCAGTCTGCCCCGGAGCCTCCTTAGATCGGCTGTGTCAATCATGCCCTTGCCAATGCCCTCTCTTGTGCAGACCTGGAGAAGGGGCTCCTGAAAGCCCTGAAAGTTTTAGACAATTACCTGGCATCCCCCCTCCCAGAGGAAGTGGACGAAACCAGTGCTGAGGACGAGGGCATCTCTCAGAGGAAGTTTCTGGATGGAAATGAGCTCACTCTGGCTGACTGTAACCTGCTGCCAAAGCTCCACATAGTGCAGGTGGGTGGCCATGGTGGGAGGAGAGGATAAAGGCTGCCCATGACAGCCACTCTGAGGCAGTTCTTTCTTAGGGCGGTTTCTGTGGATTGCTACTAATAGTAGATGCCACCCCTTCCTTCTCAGCGGTCATTCTGATAAGACTTGCTTGTGGAAGATGAAAACTGTTGGTTCCCATCTTTTGTCACAGCCTAAAGCTATGGTTTTAGTTTGTGGAACCTGGGCCCGATGTTAGTCTGCCGCAGAGCTGCGTGTTGAACTCTGAAAGGCAAAGTTGAGTGATGGTTAGTCCTTGCCCCAAATGAAACCAAGAGAAAAGTCGTGGAAATTTCAAGCGAAAAATTTAATCGTTTGTGAATTATTAGCTCAACCAAGAGGAGAAAAGTATTACCATTGGAATTGGTCTGAAAAGGGGCTTGTTATTGTAAGTAGAGAGGAAAAGTGAAGACAGTACATCACAATAAAGAGTTAAGAACGCCAATTGGAGAAGATGAATCACGTGGCAGTGGGAATCACAGGAAAAGAAGCTGGATAGTGGAGACCTAACGCCTGGACAAGAGAAAGACCACAGCGGGGCAGCCCACTCGGGCTTCCCTGAGGCTAATGTTCCTTCCTCTCCTCTCCCCACCCAGGTGGTGTGTAAGAAGTACCGCGGATTCTCCATCCCCGAGGTGTTCCGTGGAGTGCATCGGTACTTGCGCAATGCCTATGCGCGCGAAGAGTTCGCCTCCACCTGTCCCGATGATGAGGAGATTGAGCTGGCCTATGAGCAAGTGGCCAAGGCCCTCAAATAAGCTCCTTCGGGGCCCTTCTCCCTCCCCTCCATTTTCCCCACAAAGGCCCCGGCTGGTTTCCCTTGGCTACCCTAGGGACACACTCCAAAGTGTCCAGTGGGCAGTGAATGCTGGAGACTCCTGCAGGCCAGCCTGGGGGTGAAGGGGAAAGATGGGGGATCTGGGTGAGATTTTTATCGCAGGGTGGGTGGGATTGATTGGTAGGACAACGTATTTCAGTAATAAAATACAGAATGAAAATCTAGTGTTGTAATTACACAAAGGGGGTTCGAAATGTGGGTAACGAGGATGCAGGGTGGGTCAGTGGCTTTGAGCTTTGGGCAGGAGCCAGGAATTGGATTTTGCCATTTTTCCTGCCAACCCACTGTCGCATTGTCTTGTGGGTCCACGCTGCGCTTGCTGCCCAGCCTTAAGGGGCGGCCATGTCTGGGTGGGCCTGTGCAACGCTCGCCGGGCGGGGCCAAGTTCTGAGAAGGGGGGCGCACTCCTGGTGGAGTGGGCGCGGCGTCGCGGGTGGGCGTGGTCTGCGGAGCCCTGCCCTGTCCCGTTTAGACAATGCCCTGGAGCCGCCAGACCGCCGAACCCCTGGCCCACCGTAGCACTGGCCCCGGCCAACCCGGGGGCTCCTCACAGCTGAAGCTCCAGTCCTCAAGGCTTAAAGAGCAGGACTCTTCTCCACCAACTCTGCCCTCACGGGGCTGGGACCCCAGCCAAGATCACAGAACGGCAGGAGCAGGGCTGGGTGGGCGCTGGAGGTGAGTCTGGAGCGGGCGGTGTTCCCCGCACTGTGTTGGGGCTGGAATCGGGGTACTGGGCCCGTGCTTGCGCCGGACAGAGTGCGGGGGGGGGCGGGGGCGGCATTTGAGTTGCGGAGCTGAATGGGGTGGACTTTGGGGAAGACAGAGCGGGAGGGAAGGGACGGGAGCGGCGCCCGCTCCCCGGAACCACGCCCCCGTTTCCCCGCCCTCAGGTTTCCTTTCAGACCTCTCCCAGTCCTCCGGGACCGGTCCGGTTTAGGCTGGGTCGCCTGAGAGCTGAGTGGCCGCTGGATGGAGATATTTAACTCCTGTGACTCTAATTCCTCCCTTCTTGCCCCGCTCTCCCTTTCTCGTTTGGACCCCAGACTTCCATCCCCCAGGCCCTCCCCCCAGATGCCTCCTGCCCCATAACCCCAGCGGGTTCCTCGCCGCACTTTGGGTCTGCGCAGCGCGAGCAGCTGAGGGTTAAGGGGGTGGGGCCGCTGCATTTTTGGGGAGTGAGCGCATCCTAGCGGCTGCCAAGAGGGGCACCGGGCAGGAACCTCACGAAGCCCCGAGCAGGGGCAACAGGTGTTTGGGAGATGACGGGACCCTGGTCTTGGTCCTGGGACTCCCCCTGGAGAAGCCGATCGCGATGGTGCGGGCGTTGGGTGGGCAGCCGAGGAAGGCCTGGGGGTGGAGAGGAGAGGGAGGGGGGCCCGAGGCGGCCGGAGGGAGACCTCGCGTTCTTAACCGCCTTCCCACGCTCTTCTCTGACTTCTCTTTCTCTCCCCCATCCCCACTCTCTCTTCTCGCAGACAGCTGAAGCCAAAAGAGGAAACTGAGAAATCAGCGCTGCCGGAGGGGGCGGCTGTGTGGATGGGATGGGGACGCCGGGGGAGGGGCTGGGCCGCTGCTCCCACGCCCTGATCCGCGGGGTCCCGGAGAGCCTGGCGTCGGGGGAGGGTGCGGGGGCTGGCCTCCCTGCCCTGGACCTGGCTAAAGCACAGCGGGAGCACGGGGTGCTAGGGGGTAAGTTGAGGCAGCGGTTGGGGCTACAGCTGCTAGAACTGCCTCCTGAAGAGTCGTTGCCGCTGGGACCGCTGCTCGGCGACACCGCCGTGATCCAGGGGGACACAGCCCTGATCACGCGGCCCTGGAGTCCTGCCCGCAGGCCAGAGGTGACGCCAGGGGGCGCGGGAGCGGGGGTCCGGGCGATTGGGCATCCGAGGCTTCAGGGAAGAATTGGGGTGGGAATGCCTCAGCCCCCATCCTTCTCTCGCCCTAAGGTGGATGGAATCCGCAAAGCCCTCCAGGACCTGGGGCTCCGGATTGTGGAGATGGGGGACGAGAACGCGACGCTGGACGGCACTGATGTCCTCTTCACTGGTGAGGCCGGGCGCCGTCCCTGGAGCTGGGCACAGGGAGGCCGGGCCGTCTCGGGGCTTGTTTCCAACTCATCCCACCCACCCCGCCCTTAAACCTCTTGGCCCCCGGGGCGCACGCAGGCCGGGAGTTTTTCGTGGGGCTCTCCAAGTGGACCAACCACCGAGGAGCCGAGATCGTGGCCGACACGTTCCGGGTGAGGAGCGGGCCAGCCTTGGGAAGGGGCTGCGGGGTGCGGAGGAGGGAGAGGCCCAGAGCAGCTTGCGGTGGAGGGAAATGTTGAGGGTGTTCCTCACCCTCCCGGTCCCTGAGGACTTCCCCTCGTCCCCCTAGGACTTCGCCGTCTCCACGGTGCCGGTCTCCAGCCCCTGCCACCTGCGCAGTTTCTGCGGCATGGGGGGACCCCGCACGGTGGTGGCGGGGAGCAGCGACGCTGCCCAAAAGGCGGTCCGGGTGAGCAGGGGCGGGGCCAAGCCCGGGGCGCGGGCGTGGCTATGGGCCAGGGGGCGGGGCTGGGAGGCTCAGAAAATCAGCCCAGCCCCTGCCCTCAGGGCGCAGTTCCTGGCGAAAACACGCAAGAAAACAAGTATAGCTGGACAGGGCGATGGGAGATCCGGGGACAGAGCCTATTAACATTTACGGTCTTCCCACAATCCCGAGGAGGCATCTGAGCTGTGATTTGAAGGGTGGTTGAGGCCGATAGAGGGGCTGGGGAAGGGGAGATGGGAGAAGAGGTGGGAGGACTGCACGTGAATCTGAGTTGGAAATTAGCAAAGGTAACTCAAGCGCTTAGAAGAGTGTCTGACTCGCATTATGTACTGCGTCATGATTATTTCACCAACGTAACCGTCCCCAGCACTCAGCCTTGGGGTGCAGAAACTCCGAGACTAAAATGCGGCCTCTTTCCTCTCACCAGGCCATGGCGGTGCTGACGGACCACCCCTACGCCTCCTTGACCCTCCCAGATGATGCGGCCGCTGACTGTCTCTTTCTGCGTCCTGGGTTGCCGGGGGTGCCCCCTTTCCTCCTGCACCGTGGAGGGGGGGACCTGCCCAACAGCCAGGAGGTGAGGGGCGGCAGAGGCTCCACTAACAACCAGAGAAAGGCATCTCAGGCCTTCGTAGGAGGAGGGGGGAGAGAGTTCTTACTTAGAGGCCTGAGCGGGACCATTCTTATCTGGCTCCCATCTCCATCTCAGGCCTTCGTAGGAGGAGGGGGGAGGGAGTTCTTACCTAGAGGCCTGAGCGGGACCATTCTTATCTGGCTCCCATCTCCCCATTCCCTGTCCCCCCTGCAGGCACTGCAGAAGCTCTCTGATGTCACCCTGGTCCCTGTGTCCTGCTCTGAATTGGAGAAGGCAGGTGCTGGGCTCAGCTCCCTCTGCCTGGTACTCAGCACACGCCCCCACAGTTGAGGGCCTTGCCTTGGGGTCTTGGTTGCTCAGGGGCAGGGCAGTATAGGGAGTAGAAGGGGAAGGAGGATTAGAAAAAAGATGGTGAATAGTGGGAACAGGGTCCCAAGGTAGAGGGAGGGCATAGTGTGGGGAAAAGGATAGACATCATTGGGTGAGTCTTCTCTCCCACAACTAATAAAATAGAACTGACCTTTCAGACTGGGCTGTGGCTGCTGTTTTACTGGGGCAGAGGGACATGGGCAGGGCTGAAACCTGAGGGTGGGGATAGTGAGGGAAGAAGGCCGCCTTCATTCCTCAAACCTTTTAGGCACTTGCTGACTCACTGCCCAGCCCTGTATCATAGGTGCTTGGGCACAAGCATGTACAGGGCAGAGGAGAGAGAGCGTGGGTGGGTCACGTGCTGAATTTATCTAAATCTCAGATGATTCAGAGATTGGTAGATTACTAACCTACCCATAGTTGATAGGAAGAATAACACTTGCAGAAATGTTAATTTTATTCACTCATTTACTGAGGCTTAGCAGTGATATGAAAAGGGCCAGTCTCCTGATATCAGGGAACTCACAATTCTTGAACATTGCTTACCAATGGAAAGACGGGTTGTGATGGAACAAGTCACAGGAGGCTGATGCTATGAGAGAATAAAGGGACTCCCAGGACATCAAGATGCATACAGAGTGGCAAGGGATTGGGGCGGGGGGGAGGGGGGGGGAGGAATGGCTTCCAGAGGCTGCACTTGCACTGAGTCCTGAGGATTAGTAAGAACTAGCCAGGCAGGTAGTGGAGAGGAAGGAAAAGTGTAATCCCTGAAGAAGGCATTGCACCGGACAAAGGCACACAGCACTTGGGGCCTGCGGGGGATGTCTCCAAGGCTGGTATTGTGTGTATGTGATGTGACAAAGATAAGCCTAGAGAGTAGGCAAAGTGCCATAGTACTGTGTATCCAAAGCCAAGGCCCCTGGGCCCAGGGCTGACGGTTAAGGAAATACTACAGATCTGAAATATAGGTTGTCAGAAGTAGGTTAGTATTTGGGAAGGATCTACCTGCCTTCAGGGAGGAGGGGGGCGGACAAGGGGAAAAGGATGAGGTGGGTTTCTGGGTAACCCAGGGAACTGACAGCATCCATTCAGGTGGCAGTGCTGGGCATGAAGAAGGGTGTGGATTTGACGGTGATGTGAAAATAGAACAGAAGGACTTGGTTCAAAAAAAGAAGGAGAAGGACTTGGTTCACTGTGTGACAGGAAGGATGCTGCATGACTCAGTTGTTGGCCTGGGCAAGAGGGTTGATCAAGAGGGAATAGAGAGGAGGACTGAGTGCGAGGTTTGGAGAGGACAATGAGTTTTGGACATGCTGCATGAAAAATGTGTAGGGCCGAATAGACAGGGATGTCCGAGGGACAGTTTGGAAATCCCTCAGCTGACATCTGAGCTGGAGAGTTCTGGTGTCATTTGCCAAGGTGAGGGCTGAGGCCACTGGGGATGACTTCCCAGAAGAGGAAGATAAAGGGACAAACCTAGAATGGTGGGGAATACCATGGTGGTAGGGAGAAAGGAAGAGGAGCCCAGAAGGAAGACATCAGCATTCAAGAAAAATAGCTTTGCCCTAACCAGTTTGGCTCAGTGGATAGAGCATCGATCTGCAGACTGAAGGGTCTGCAGGTTTGATTCCGGTCAAGGGCAGGTACGTTGGTTGCAAACACATCCCCAGTAGGGAGTGTGTAGGAGGCAGCTGATCGATGTTTCTCTCTCATCGATTTTTCTAGCTTTCCCTCTCTCTTCCTCTCTAAAAAAAATTCAATAAAATACATCTTTTAAAAAAAGAAAGAAAAACAGCTTAAAGAAGGGAGTAATGAGAGGCCAAGCCAAGGCAGATGAATGCTACAGAACGTCTGCTGGCGCGGCCGTGAGGACCTCACTGGCAGCCTCATGGGGGAGAGTGCAGGAGGACTTGGAGGAGACCGGTCACTTCTGCTTCAAGGAGCTTGATGAGAAGGGAGGGGAGAGGGAGCAACTCTCTTGGGGTGGCTGATGCCTTCAGGAGGGAAGCGTCTCGGTGAGCTTGAGAGAGGGCACCAGTGGTAAAGGAGACATGAAGGTTATGAGGGGTGGGGTAGCTGAAGGAGCAAGGTCAGTGCAGAGACAGCCTGGGAGCCAGTTCTCCTGAATCCCGGTCTAGTGCTCATTTCTATCCTATGGTGTCTTCATTTTCCGGGGAGAGTCGAAGCCGGAGAGGGTAGTTGTAGAGAACTGGGAGCCCCAGCTTGTGAAGTTTGGAGGAAGGGCTTTTTTTCAAACGACAACCGCATAGATGGTGGAGGAGTCAGTGGGGACCACTGGGGACAACCGGCACGGCCGTCTGAGGGCCGCATGGTCCAGGTCTGCGTAGAGCAGGCTCTGCAAGGTGGGGAGGAGGGCATTGTGTCTCGGAAGCCTGATTCCTCAGCAATCCAGGCCTCTGTCTCTCTCGGTCCAATTTTCTCAAGAATCCTGGCTGGTTCCCCTCCCATCCCCAAGCCCTCACCGACTCCTGGTCCAGGTCCCCCGCAGTCTTGGGCTCCTCGGCCTTTGCTGGTCTCTGGGGCTCGGCTTTCACTCGTGGGACTATGTGGGGAGGACAGAGCTGAAGGAATGAGAGAAGGTGACCAACTCTTCTGCTCCCTGCAAGGGCTCAGACTCGGGACTTGAGGGGTCGGGATGTAGGTAGGGAAAGGGGTGGAGTTAAGCTCACCAGATCTGGGGAGTGGCCGCGGCGGGCGTCGGGGTGAGCGCCTGTCAGGGTGTGGAACGATCATTGCCTCTGAGAGCCGCCAGGGTTGCCTCCCGGTTCTTCACCACAACCCCGCAACTTGCAGGTTGGGTCCGCGGGAGGACGCAGGCTCCGCCCCATCCGCCCACGCTCTGATCCTGCCTCCTGCTGAGCTTCCGGAGCCAGGGCTCCGCCCATCAGCCTGTGGCCTCACCCCCACTCCCCAACCAAACCGCAACCCAGGGCTCCAGATCTGGCTTTTGTCTTGGAAAACTCTCCCGCCTCTGGCCCCGCCTCTGGAGCTCACCTGCGCTGCCACCAGACCGCACCCACCGCGCCGAGTCCCAGCACCAGCCCGGCGCCCAGCAAGGGGATCAGGAGCAGGGGATACACGGACCCTGGCGGGGTGGGGGAAGGGCTGGTCAGCGGTTCGAGGGCAGACAACTTAGCTCTCCCTCTCTGGAATCCCAACCAAGGCTCCTTTCCCCGTCGGGGGTGCGCGTCCGCTTGAAGTCCGCCCCGCCCCGCGCGCGGAGGCTTCGACCTACCCAGGCTGGGCCCGGACCCCCGGCAGGCGGCCGCGTCCCCCAGCACGCGGAGCGCGGTGTGGCTCTCGTCCTCGTGGCGGCCCCTGCAGATGAAGGTGCCCGAGTCCCCTGCGCTCAGCAGCAGCTCTAGCCGCCGGATTCCAGAGTGGTCCAGGGCTCGTAGGCGGCCAGCAAAGGGCTGGACAGGAGACACGGTGGGGGTCCCGCTCGAAGAGGCCCACAGGATCCGGCGGCGTCCTTTGGACAGGCCCTTGCAGGTCGGGAAGCTAGGCGCCCAGACCCAGCGGACGGGATGGGAGACCCCTACGCAGGAGAGATTCACCCGGTCCCCTGGACGGCCGTCCAAGGAAACTAGGAGAGGCGAGGGAGGCGGTGGTTAGGGCAAGTCCACAGGCGAGGAGACCCCCGCTCCTCCCCTCCCCTCTCCCGTCGTCCAGGATCTTCCCACACACAATCTGCTCCGCAGTCGCCCCCGCCCCGGGCCTCAGACTTGCCTCGTTCAAACTGAGTCCTCAGCGACAGCTTGTCCCCGGGGTCCCCCTGAACCCGCCACAGCAGCAGCGGCAGTAGCTGCAGGACCAGGGCCATGGCTGGGATGTCGTGGGGAGAGGAGGCGAGTGAATCAGCGGAGGAGACCGGAGGGAAATCGGGGGGGGGGGGGGGGGGGGAGCGCGGGCCGGGGGTCTGGGGGCTCCGATAAGAGGGGCGGAGCCAGTAGTTGCCCGGATCCCGCTGGGAACACTCAGGCAAGCTCTCAGCCTCAAACAGTGCGCCCTGGGCGCGCTCGGCCGCTGGCGCAGGCATTTCCCAGGCCTTCACTCCTGCTCCCGAGCAGGTCGGGGGCATCAGGAAGTCTGGGTCCCGGCTGGGTTCAAAACCTGACCGCCGCTGCTGGCTGCGTGCTGTGAGCAAGTCGCCTAACCTCTCTGGGCCTGTTGGCTCACCTACAAAAGCACCTGCGTTACAGAGGCTTGTGAGCACTAAATGCAAACTCCTGAAACGCCCAGGACAAGGGCTGACGCACGGGAACACGAAGTACTTTCCACTATCTTACTGTCGGTCCTGTTAGCGACTGCCTCCTGCCGCGGTGCCCACGGCCCCTCAGCCACGCACCTCCCAAACCGGCGGGTTCTGATTGGATGGCCCCTTGGAGCAAGTGCGCACGCTCCGCATCCAGGACCTCACTGGCCTTCACTGGACGGAGCAGCTGAGGCCCGCTCAGCCCAGCCCTCTGCTGCTGTGACATCACAGGCATCCTTGGAAACATCACAAACCCTACTCCCTACCTGTGGCTGAGCAGTGACAGAAGACCTAATTGGAGCTGAATTGAGATTAATTTGGCTCTTTCCAGCCAAAATATCTGCCCACATGTTTTACCAGTGGCCCCAGGGATCCAAAATTGTCAGTCATCGTTGGCCACACTTATCTATTTCCCAGGAACCAGCAGTTGCTGGGGTGGGGGTGAGGGGCTGTAACATTGCAGGGGCCTTTGGTGATGCCTCTCCGGAGAACAGAGGACTGTGCAAGCAGGCTGTGGACGGGGGTCGCCAGGAGGAACAGCTTGGTCTGAAACCAAGAAGCAAAATGGCTCACCTACATTCTTCCCCAATCCTGCCACACCTCCCTCACCTCTCTCCCTTCTCCCCTACCCCACCCAGTCCTGTTTAGCCCCTCCCCACCATAATGGAGAGGAGGGGCCACCTGAGGCAGGGAAGGGAGGGACTGTGGGGAGTATAAAAGCTAAAAAGGCCACTCAACGGCCAGAGCTGGATCCGGAAAATCTACTCTGTCAGCTGCTGCAGGTGCTACCCTTCTCAGGACCCTCACCATGAACGGCCTTCTGCTGCTCATCTTGTCTTGTTTGCTCTGCTGGGTCTCAGGTGAGCACCTGGGGCCCCAAAGACCTGGTTCACTCAGTCAGGACTTTATACCCTGCCCCACCCACCACCCCACATTACCCACTCCTCAAGATCCCAAGCACCCCTGGCCCCAAATGGCTGAGTGCTGTGCTTCCAGAACCAGGTCTCTCTCTGACAGGATCCTGGGTCCATTTCTCAAGGACTCATGTTCCCACCTCCAGGACTCACTCTTCTATCAAGCCAGGGTTCCAGGACCTTTTCCCCAGTCCAAGGTGCCTCCTTCTTGGCCACCCTAATATCCAGTTCCCTTGCCAGCCCCCATCCAGCGTACCTGCTTCCTCCTCTCTCCATTGCAATTGGCAGGGAGAGGAGCCTAGGCACCCTGCCTGGGGCTTCTTTTGCACCCCACATGTCATCTGGCCCATCAAGGGCTTTATGCTCAGTCCCTCGAGCAGCAGCCTTTCCTAGTGGCCTCCTGCTCCTCTCAGGGGCCCGTACCCCCAGGGACACAAGCTTTCTGGAAGGTGCCAGATATCTCTTAGAACCTCCTAGGGAACCATGGAGATTTCCTCGCCTTCTAGACAGGGCGTGCCAGGGCTGCTACCCCCAGGGTGAGGGGCAGCCACAGACTTGTTCACCCTTGGACCAAATCCCTCCTTCACCAAACCTTGCATGCCCAAACCTTGCATTAGCTGAGGCAAAAACTCCGGGCGGCCACCTTCTGTTCTTCGGAGAGCTCCTGGGGGAGAGGATTCATTCAGGTCGATGCCTCTTCCCACTCACTCAGTGGGCACAGGCGGTGAAGAGTAAATTGCTAAAGCTGGCTGCACATGGGCTTCTTGCCAGCTTCAAGTTCCAAGCCACTTCTGCATGTGTTGTATCCTCCATGATTTTTATTTTTACTTTAAATGTATATTTATTGATTTCAGAGAGGAAGGGAGAAGGAGAGAGAGAGAAACATCTATGATGAGGAAGAATCATTGATCAGCTGCCTCCTGCATGCCCCCTCTAGGGGACCGAGCCCACAACCCGGGCATGTACCTTCACTGGAATCGAACCTGGGACCTAACGAAGGCCGATACTCTATCCACTGAGCTCAGCTGGCAAGGGCCATGATTTTCATTTTTAATAGTTCTTCCTATTTTAAGTCTCTACCTGGGACCTCCTCTGAATTCTTTTATCTTCTTCCCCACCGCCCCCATCCCATGGAATTCTCGATTTCCATTGAGCCCAGCCCTGTGTTGTTATTGGTTGCACTGCCCTCCTGACTCATCCCCAGATGGAGTGGAGAAAGGCAGTTAGGGTGTGGGCTGTTCACAGAGCAACAACTCCATCTTCACCCACTTCCACTTTTTCTCTATCACTCACCTGCTCTGTCCCTGTCAGATCCAACCGGTCAGAACACCTACTTCACTGGTTCTTCTCCACCCTACCTCCCCACACCCCCGCTCAGCTCAGCCCCAGGTGAGTCAGACACCCTATCACCTCAGCCTGGTTTGTGTTTTCCCAGCTGACATTCGCTGTCACTCCTGCTACAAGGTCCCTGTACTGGGCTGTGTGGACCGGACATCCTGCCGTCTGGAACCAGGACAGAAATGCCTGACAACAAATGTGTACCTCGGTAATCTGCCCTTCTTTAGCACGGACCAGGGGCCAGTGGGAGACTGGTGAGGTTGAGGCCCAACGGGGGGCTAAGGCTGAGCTGGAACAGAGAATGATAGCAATGAGAACTTTTGGCCAAAAATTATCATGTACTAGACCCCATTCTGTGTCTCTACATGAGTTGTTTCAACTCATGTCCATGACAACCCTCTTGTGGCGGTTAACAGACTGCGGAAACAGCCCCAGAGAGCGGCAGTGACAGGTCCAAGGCATCCCAGCCGGCAAGTGACAGGACTGGGGTTGGGTGAAGGGCAAGGTCTGGAAGCCAGCAGGAAGATGAGTGAGAAAAGAAGGGGAAGCTGGGGCAGAATTGAAAGGAAAGGAGATTGAGTGGGTGCATGTGGTGGGGAAGTGGACACAAGCATCCCAGGTGCCCATCCCAGTTGACACCACTGCCCACTCTCACCCCCAGGCAAGATGTGGGTTTTCTCCAACCTTCGCTGTGGCACACCTGATGAGCCCTGTCGGGAGGCCTTTAACCAAACCAACCACAAGCTGGGCCTGACCTATAACACCACCTGCTGCGAGAAGGACAACTGCAATAGCCCAGCCCCTCGGCCCGCCCCAGCCCTCGGCCTGGGCCTCCTCACCTCCTTGGCTGGAGTTGGCCTCTGGCTGCTGCGCTGACACTCACTCCTCCCCTGCCTCAGCCTCAGCCTCTCTCCCTGGGCCTCCAATCCCCTGGCTTCCCACAGTGGTCTCCCCCTAGGTCCCTTTGCTCGGAAAAACATTTCTCTAGACCCTTCACATTTCTTTGATTAGACAGTGGCCTCCCTGTCCATCATTCTACCCCATTCCCTCCTCTCTGCTTTGCTGAGTCCCTTCCATTTCCCTCCAGACAACTCCAGATCTTCCACTGGCCCCCAGAAGGGCTCCCCTTTGTGCTCCGCACTCTACCATTCCCTGCTTTCAGAGGACTTGGGGTCTGGGCCTGTCTCCCATGATGGCTCCAGAAAAGACCTGAGGACCTTGTCCTGCTCACCTCTTTCCATTTTGAGTAATAAATGCCTGTGTCTGATAAATCGTGCATTTATTGTCAGGAGACATGTTGTCAGAGGCCCTCCTCCCAGAAATAACCCTCTCAGCCCCCACCCTTCCCCAGGACCCTTCAGGGAGTTTCCCTGGCAGCTGGGCTGGGGCAAATGGAGAAACGGGTTTTTCTGGCCTCCACCCTCCCTTCTAGTATGGGGATGGCACACAGGTTCCAGTGTTTGGAGACAATTCTTATCTCAAACGTAGGTCACACCTCTGAGGAACTGCCAAGAAGGAGGTGCAGCCTGGCTTGAGGGCTCCCCCAAAAGGGTAGGAAAATGGCGTGGGGATGGGACCCAGGACCCTCTTTGCAGGTGTCAGTCCCAAGATTAGAGTCAGAGGCCCCACCTGGCCTGGTTACTAAGTGGGGCACTGAGTGAGCCTCCTATCACAGGCCTCCATTCATTTCCTCTCACTTCAAGAGTCCCATTGAGAGGCAAGCGGCAAGTAGGGGAAAGGAGAACCAAGCCAGACAAACAGGTTTGTTGATTCTGTGAGCCCCACTCAGCCCAGCCCTGCTCTCCTGGGTGAGCCTCTTTGCTAAGGAAGGTTCTCCCTAGCAACAAGATCCAGGAGTAACGTAGAGCAGATTCTCCATTGTTCTCTGGGGTTGGGTCGAATAAGGAGTGCCTCATCATAACCCTGAAACTAGTCATATAACTCCTTCAGCCCTCCCATCAAAAAAAGAGATGGAATTTTTCAGTCAGCTCTAGAGTGGCCGATGATAGATTTTAATGGCTCACAGAGGAGTGTGTATCTTCTCACCTCAGATCTCCTTCATTCCCTTGTCCCTTCCCGTCTTCTAGTCCCGCTGCCTTCTCCACCCTCCTGGCCAGACCCAGGCCAGGGCACTGTCTGCTGCAGCCAAGATGCAGGCCGGGGCCGCAGTCCTCACCACACACTGCTGCACAGGCCTCCGATGCAGCAGCCCTGTGGACGGTGTGAGTCCCTCCAACTTGGTTTCCACTTAATTGCAATGACCAGCTGTAGCCCCGGCTGGCCGGCGATGGCCACTGAAGCTGAGAGACAGAGGCAGAGGTGTCAGCCTCCTGGCTGGACAACTTGCTTTCGGGGGCAGAGCAGAAGGAATTTCAAGGATCACAAAGGAATCCTCTGGTCCCTCAGAAAACACCTCCCTAAAACCAAAACCAAGTGATCAAAGTTATCACACTAGCATTGTGACCCCCTTGGGGACGCACTGCAAAGACCAGCGTCATGCCTGTGCTATTCTTGCCAAGAGCTCATGACCTCAGTCTAATTGTGTGAAAATACCAGATAAACCCCAAATGAGGGAGGTCCTATAAAATGACTTACCAGACCCAGCCGGCACGGCTCACTTGTTGAGCATCGACCTATGAACCAGGAGGCCACAGTTCCATTCCCAGTCAGGGCACATGCGGGGGTTGTGGGCTCCATCCCCGATGTACGGGTGTACAGGAGACAGCCGATCAAGAATTCTCATCAGTGATGTTTCTATCTCTCCATCCCTCTCCCTTTCTCTCTAAATTCAATAAATATATTTTTAAAAAGTAAAATAACTTATCAGGACTCTTCAAAAGTTTCAAGGTCATGGAAGCAAAGACTCAGAACTGTCACAGAACGGGGGCAGTTGAAAAGACACAAGAGCCAAATGCAATGTGGCCTTCTGGGATGGGCCTGGGAACAACTGGGTAGATCAAGGGAGGCCTGCAGGTCAGTTAGAAGTGCTGTACAGTGTTACTTCCTGGTTTTGATCATTGTAGTTGGCCCTTGAACAATAAGGGTTTAAAATACGCAGGTCCACTTACATCAAGGGTCACCCCTCCCCCAGCCCCTCCCCGGGATTCACATCTGCAGATCCAACCAACTGCAGACTGAAAACAAGGCCAACTAGTATATATGCGTTGTTCCATGCCATTTTATTTATATTATTTCTTAATGCCACTTTCTGTAAGGGACTTGAGCGTGGGGGATTTTGGTATCTGCAAGGGGGTGGGGATGGTGTTCTGGAAACAATCCCTCTCAGACACCAAGGGACACTTGTAGGTGCGTTTCTGGGGGGTCACAAGTTATACACAAACTTTGACTGAGCCGGACGCGGCACCGCTGACCCCGTGTGTGCAAGGGCCAGCTGTGCTCTGGTTATGTGAAATGTTCACATTGGAGGAGGCGGGGGCGGGGGGATATACAGGCATTCTCTGTACCATTTTTACAACTTTTCTGTCAATCTAACATTATTTCAGAACAAAAATGTAAACACACACCCCTCCCTGGTCCTTAGCTGATGCTGGAAAGTTGAAGTTTGGTTTAATATTTGGTCCTTGCTTTCAAGGGACTGAGGTTTTCTTACGGTGTGAGTGAGCGGGCCTATTGGATTCTGGAGAGCAAAGAGGGGCAGGTGGGACACACGGACAGCAGACAGGGGTCCTGGGGGCCTCAGACCCAGCCTGACCCTGGAAGGTCTGCAAGCAGGAAAGCGCCGGGGAAAAGGGGAAAACAGGACTTGAGGCTCCCAGACAGCTCGCTCTGCCCAGGGCTCATTGGGGTTTGCCAGTGGGATGCGCAGGGGCCCTCACCACAGGCGGTCTCGGCTCCGCTCTGCCAGGGGCATTGCAGTCGGAGCAGCGCGGCGTCCTGGTCCAGAGAGGAGGCCCTGGGTGTAGGCCGGGGCCTCGGCTGCCTTTCACCCAGGGGAGCCCCACAAGGAGGGGCCGCACTGTGTCCGCCCGGGTCAGTGCGCCTGCCCCTCAGCAGGCCCACCTGCCCTGTCCGCCTCACAAACCCTTGCCCTGAGCTGTACAGGCGATGGAAAGGATGCCAGTCTCCCTCACAGGCACTGGGCACCCACAGCAGCACCCAGCAGACTGAGTGTGGAAGTAGATACCAAAGCCCAGCCATCTTTGTTGAGAAAGAAGTGCTTTTTCACAAAAACATGTTTGGCTTACATGTAGTAGGTTATTGTTTTAACTTTAAAGTGAACCTATTTAAAACATTCTGTTTTGATTTCTAATAGAATAGATGTTACTATAACCCACTAAGAAAGGCTCTTGGGAGCCAAGACCGGTTTGGCTCAGTGGATAGAGCGTTGGACTGCGGACTGAGGGGTCCAGGGTTCGATTCCGGCAAGGGCATGTACCTTGTCTGCGGGCACATCCCCAGTGGGGGGCGTGCAAGAGGCAGCTGATCGATGTCTCTCTCTCATCGATGTTTCTGACTTTCTATCCCTCTCCCTTCCGTTCTGTAAAAAATCAATAAAATATATTTAAAAAATAAAATAAAAATAAAAAGAAAGAAAGGCTCTTGGGGTCTTCAGTAACTTTTGAGAGTGTGAAGAGGGCCTGAGACAGGAGAGCCCCAATTCCAATACCCCAACACCCTCACTCTGCTGCTCTGAGCAGAGCTGTGCCTCCACGCCCGCCCCACCCAGTCCTGTCCTCCTGGGGTAGTCCTGCCCTGATTCTGCAGATGGCTGTCCCCTCCCCAGTCTCTCAAACCCTGTCTTCCAAACTCTGCCCCGGCCCCCAAATCCTATCCCCCTCACTGACCTGCCACAGTGGAAGCACATCAGGCCTTCTGACCTCACACGTAACTTAGGTAGTAAAGCTGGGAGAGATCATCATGGGTAGGGATGTTGGGCTTGAGGGACCTGAAGTTGTGTGGGGCCCTCTCTTATGCCGCTGGGTTTTGTGTTTGGTGATGGAAGAGAGGTTGTTGATCTCACACTTAAATGGATCTGGGCCAAGGCTGTTTGAGGGTGACCCTGAGAGTATTAATGCACAGAAAGGGGAAAAGAGAAAGCCGAGACCAGAAGAGCTGAGAGACCAGAAAACAGCTTGAGACAAGGGACGGGTAAGGAAGAGACTAGGAGGGAAGGTGTCAGACACAACTCTGGAGCTCAGAGCAGCTGCGAGAACAGAGGGCAGGTTTGTGTGGGGGCAGGGAGGTGTCCGGTGCAGGAGCAGAGGGCCGGCTGCTCAGGCTGGTGAATGTGGGCTGGTTCCGCCCGGTTCCACCCCAGGTGTGTTTGTTTACTGGCCCCTCCCAGTGGCAGATGCTCCTCTCTCCAACCCGGGGCACTGGGTGCCGTCACATTCTCCCAGACTCCTGGGCCCTGGACCCAGCCATGGGCACCTCCAGTGCCGTCCTCTGCATCCTGTTCTTCTGTGGGGCACTGGGTAAGGGCAGGTTGGGAGTCCTCTGGGGCAGCAGGCAGCTGGGGCAGGGTTCATGGAAAAGCCTGAGGGCTGGGGAGGGGTCTGAGAGATGCCAAGGAGAGTGGTGGGAGCATTAGAAAGAGGGGCTACCGGGGGTGGCCAGCTTGGCACAGGCCCCTGGAAAGGCACTGGAGATGAACGGTCTCTTTCCTGCAGCACCTGCACCAGCCTGTCTCCCAGTCCCCATCCCACCTCTTGCTTCTTCACTGGGCTCCTCGGTAAATGTCAGTTCCAATGTTTCCATCTGTCTTTGGCACCATTGCTTAACTTTTCCACTGGCTTCTGTCATTTTCGAAGTTCACCTCTGAGTCTCTTGGCTTCTATTCACATCTGTGTCTTTTCCTGTCTCCCCGCCCTGGCCTGTGTCTCCTTTCCTACTTCCGTGTGCCCTCCGTGCGGCGCTGTCTGGGATCCTGGCTCAGCCTCTCACCCGGCCTGTGCGCGTCTCCCCCCCCTCCTGATCTCCACCGACCCAGCAGCTCTCACCACCCTGCGGGAGGGGGGGGGAGCCGGCGGGGGGCGGGGGGGGGGCGGGGGGCGGCTCCACTGTTACACCTGCAGCTTTGCCAAACCCTGCTACCCTGTCCCCACCCAGTGTGGGGACGATGAGGTTTGTGGCATCAGCATGGGCACCTCAGGTGGGACTCCTCCAATGGCCCTCCTCCAGGCGGTTCCCCACGCCCCTCCATCCTGCCCTCCCTGCTGCCCCCCCCCCCCTCGCCCCGTCCTGCCGGGCCTCAGCAGCGCCCCTTCCTCTCACAGAGCTGAGTGAGGTCATCCAGCGGAAAGGCTGCCTCCCGAAAGCGCAGTGCCCTCTGCCCGGCCAGGCCACCTACTGGTCACGCTCCTATGCTATGCGCTGCGGCACCACTGCTGCGACCGGGCCCTGTGCAACACAGCCACGACGCTGCAGCCGCCCCCCGGCCTCGTTCCCACCCTGCTCCTCACCGCCAGCCTCACCTGCGGAGGCCACCTCCTCCACTAGCCTCACTCGGCTTCCTGGCTCTCTACCCAGGACACCCTCACCATCTCCCCAGCCCTGGAGACACCTGTCCTAACACTGGAGATGTGGCCAAGGTCCTGACTTGACAGGCCTCAGCTCCTTGGCCCAACACCTTTGGGGAGCACTTCCAAGACCGGACTCCTGTGGGCACTGCTCCAGCCCCTACCACTTGTCCAGAGCCCGGCCTCATAAAAATACTATTCTGTGTCTTTTGTCTTTTTTAGATACTGAGGCTGATGCCCTCTCCAAGCCCCAGGTCTCAGGCAAGGCAGGTGTTTAATGGAGCTGAAGGTCCCAGGCAAGGTGATGGGAGGGCCCCATGTGGAGAAGAGGGGCGTCTTGCTAGGGAAGGTTCATTTGGTAGATCAGGAACTTAGGAAAGGAAGGAGGGGTTGGGGAATGACGAAGGGCAAATTTAATAAAGTGCTCTGTGGGGTCTGGTAACACTGCCGTGTGTGTGTGTGTGTGTGTGTGTGTGTGTGTGTGTGTGTGCGCGCGCACGCATTTTCCTAAAAGTAAACCGTAGCTCTTGGTGGTTGCACTGGGGCTGAACCTGAACTCTGTCATCTCATTTCTGTCTGCCGCTCGCGCCTCCTGCCGACAGATGAGCTGAAGCATTGCGGAGTGGAGCCCTCAGGAGAGACGCCCGAGAAGCCTTTCCAGCCAGCCCGAGCTCGAGCAGACTCACAAAAGGGCACCGGAGGAGCTGCCTGTGAGGGTGTGGCCGGGACGCCAGCTCATTTCTGCCTGACCTGACGGCGTGGACAAGCTGGGAGCGGCCCTGCGCTCCCAGCCTCACCAGCCCAGACCCGTCCGTGCTCCCCAGACAGCCCTGCAGCGCCCGGAATGCACCCTCCCACCCCGTGGGCACTCCTGCCCAGGGAGATAGTGTGTGACTCTGGGATCCCAGGATGTCAGGGTGACATAAGCGACTCACTACTCCGGATGCCACGACGAGTGCCTAGGGTAAGGAGGGTGGCCGGGTGGGGGCCGAGCATGGGCCCCATATTGTCCCCGCTCCCTCCCTCCCCTTCCACCTGAGGGAGGGTGGGGTCTGAGTGAAGGGCTCGTTCTCTCTCAGCTCTCCTCTGCTTCGTGAAGACGGAGCTGTTGACTTCATTTAGAGGCAACTTGAGGCTCCTTTCCATTCTCCCTGCCCCTCAGTCCTCCTGCTTTGTGCTTCCGTTTTTCTCCGCCCCTGAGCACCTCATCCCTTAATCTGATTTGCGTCTCCGCCCCTCTCTCCTCTTCAGTTTCCCCCATGTGCCCTTCGGCTCAAGGCCCTGGATTCCTGTCTCCTCTCTACCCACCTCACCCTCCTCACCCCTGCCAGCTGCACCAGGCGCCCTGAGTCCCATCGCTGTGGCCCGGGGCCACCCTCCACTGGCTGCTACAGATAGGAGACCACACTTTTTCAAAAGTGACATCACAAAATAATGAATCTCCTCCCCCCAATACACACACAGGCTTCTCTGTGGGATACCAGCGCTGTGAAGTAGCACGCTCAGCCCCACCCCTCTCGCCAAGATTTTCAGGGAATCTCTGCAGTGCCGCATGGCCAGGGAGATGGCAGGTCACTCTCCAGCAGATGCCCCCGAGATCATCTGGCCTTGGGGGCAGGAGGGCTGTGGGTTTTGTGAAACAGAAAGACAGGTTAAGGACACCTCTATTCCTACCCTTCAGGAGCAGGGCTCCTGTCCACCCCACCCAGGCCCCTCGGCGATTTAAGCCTCTGCCCCCTAGTTGTTCCTCACCTAAGACGGGCCAAGTGGATGTTCTCATAGACCTGGATTTCGGGTTTGAACTGAGGAACGGGGGCATCTGGGGAGAAGGAGCCACATGGAGTGAGGCAGGCAGTTACCGGATAGCCCGGAGCTGCATTCCCCCCCTCCCCTGGAGAAGATGGGGTACAAAGGCAATGTGAGCCCCACCCTCTGCCACGCACCCAAGTGCTCTCTTCTCTTTCTGGCTGGGGTGAGGGGAGGGGGCTCCTTACCTCTGCACTGAGCCCCCTGGACCCTCCGCCTCCAGAGCATGATGCTGAGGACCAGGATGGTGAGTGCCTGGCCCCCTGCGAACAACAGCATCAGGACCCAGGACACATCCCAGCCCATGGAAGGGGCACAGAGGGCAGGGGAGGCGTCCGTGAGGGCTGTATAAGGGCAAGAGGAGAAGGAGGGAGGCAGTGAGGGGGTCTGTCCCTGTGCCCCAAAGAGAGGCTTCCCATATCAAGTGGTGGGCTCTCCCAAAAAGAAGACTTCATAAGTTTCCTTGTCCCCAGTATCCATCTCCATTTTGCCCCTTTCTAAGTCTCTCACCCTGACCCCATGAGCCAACATGGGTGGAGAATGGCAACGCCTCCCACACTGACACACACAGACAGCTCACTCTGGAGCAAACCGCTTTCTGTGTGTTCATTCTCCCAGCCGCTCACTCCAGAGCATTTGCTGGGTGCCCACACTTGCCCAGCACTGTGGGGTGAGTGGATGGAGGGGCAGCAAAGCCCAGGCACTGCCATTATTGACCTTTGCTGATGGAAATGATGGCCATTTGCTCCCCCCTCTGCCTGGAAAAGGGGTTATTCCACATCCAATAGCATTCTTTCTTTGGATAATGGACTTTCTCTGGTAAAACAATCATATTTTTTTTCTCCTTCTGCCTTTACTATAAATGGGCCATTAGAACATCAGTGTATATATCTTTTCTTCAAAGGACAATTATTACTCCAGCAATAATTCTTATTTTCTTCCTCTTTGCAATGGAAGATTTCACTCAAATCATAGATTAGCCTATTTCTAAACAATGGTATATTCCACAGAATTTTTCTTCCTCTTGGCTATTGTCTATTCCACCAGAAAATTGACTTAACCAACCCCCTCCTCTGTTACAGATTCAGCTGAGGAGAAAAAAGGCTTCTTCCCACAGCTCCACCAGAAACCACCCCTCCTGACCTGCCAATAACAAATTCGCCTCTTTCTCACCTCCCCTGGCCAGCGGGTGCATGTGCCAGAAGGAATACCCTTCCCAAACCCTCCCCTCACCACCCCATTACCTGCCAGGCTAAAGCTGACCCCCTTGTTCTGAGGCATGACGCAGCGGATGAGCCTTGGCCTGCGGCCCCTGAGCTCAGAAAGTCCCTCTCCAGGACACACCAAGAGCAGGGCAGCCCCATCGCCCCAGAAGGCCCGCACATGGCCCCTCACAGGACCCTTCCCCTCCACCCAGGTCACAGAGTCCAGGCGTCTGGCAGGGACCACAGAGCACAGAAGGACAGAGCAGGAGGCTCCATCGGCAGTCTTTGCAGATAACTGAGATCCTGTGGGAGAGAGGGCCTCTTGCTCAGGCTCTTTCCTTGCTCAGGCTCTCCCATCTCCCAGTGGCCCCTGGTCTCATGCCCCCACTCACCTTTGAGCACGGAGACGTCATAGACCCTCCAGTTCTGGTATTTGTGGTGCTGACCCAGCACTGCGCACCAGTACCGCCCAGCATCTCCCTCCTTGGACCCTTCCAGCCACAAAGAGTAGTTCCCCAGCAATTTGAGCCTGGATTCCCTTCCAGGCTTCCCAGGGTCTGGGGCTGGCCTGGCCACATGGGTTTGGGTCACCAGGGCAGTGGAGGAGCCTGCTGCTGGGCTGCGGAACCAGGACAGGAGTTCGTCCCCATATAGGATGGGTGGCGAGGGACATGGTAGCTCCATTGCTTCCCCCAAGGCCACATAGATGGCCTGGATGTTGTCTGTAGGGAGAGGTTTGTGTGAGGCCAGACACCTCTATGAGATCACCCTGCCCGCCCCCAACTCAACCTCCAACCTCTGGCTTCCTGCCTTTCTGGCCTTCCAGCACTGGTCTGGCTATAAGCACACTTCTCAAGAGACAGCTATAAAAACTGTGAGATGGAGAGATGAGGGTAGGGGCTTTCCTCCCCCCTCCCCAAATGAGTGAGGGAATCTGAGGGCAAGAGAGAAAAGGTGGGAATAGTTGGCAAATACTCGTATCTCTTCCTCTCATTTCTCCTTTTCTGGAAGCATTTACTCACCGATTCTTATTTTCTAAAGGAAACTGTACCATATCTGGATCCTCAGGGTCTCTGGTCTATCCCAGTATTAGAGAGAGGGGGAGGTCAATTGGGGAAAATCTATATTCTTGAATCAGCTGCCTGCCCCAGTGGATCACCAGACACTCAATTAAGGAGAAATGGCTGCCTTGCAGAATCCCCACCGCCTGCTTTGTACCTGCAACAGCCTGAGGAGGCCCCCAGAGGAGGAGAAGGAGGAGGAATAAGACCGCCATGGGAGAGCCTTTCAAGTTCTCTGGTGTCCGGAAAGGAAACAGAGCTAAGATAAAGGCCTGCACTCCCCGGTCTGGAGTGACACAGGTCTTTGGAGGGGATGGGAAGTGGGGAGATAAAGCCTAGTTGCACGTCTACTGGTGGAAAAATGGCCACTGCCTTTCTGTTCTGATGGGAAAAAAGCCCAGCCCTCTCCAAAGGCAGCCTCCTCACCCTTCTGACTCCTGGCCCTACACCAGCGGACAGATTCAGATAGAAGCCACTCCATGCTAAGAAGCCTGCACAGAAGGAATCCTGCCAGTTTGGAAGCCTTTTCTCCTCCACCCTGAGATGCCCGCCATGAGGGAAGGAGTTGAATCTCCAAGTTGGTCTCCATGAACCCAGCATGAGATGGTACACCCAATCAATACCTCAGAAATTATTTAAGGGGGAACCAAGATGGCGGCATAGGTAAAACACCTATCTTGCCATCATGCTCAGCAATTTTAAAACTACAACTTAACGAAAGAACAAACACCACCCAGAATCGCCGGAAAGCTGGCCGAGTGAAAATTCCACAAATAAAAGTGAAGATAAGACACTGTGACTCGGAGGAGCGGTGGCAGACAGCGTTCGAAGATTCGCAGAGAGAGGTTTGGAGCGTGCGCCAGCGGAGAGGGCGGGCGGCTGAAAACCGGCCAGTTTTCTCGAACAGAGAGACAAAGACGTCCCACTGGACTGATTCTCCAGCTTTGGGCAAAGTCCAGGGAACCCACTATCATACGGGGTAAAAACTGGAGTGTGGGAGGGCACGCGGAAACTCGGGCGCTGCAGGGATCTCCCCGCTTGTGGAGAAGGCAGCTTGCGCGAACAGCTCAGCTGTGTGACCATGCAGAAAGTGCTCTGCGACTTGCTTTCTCATTCGGAAAACCGTCAGTCTGCTTTGTTTTACGACCCTGGGTGAGACATTGGGCAGGCAGACTCATTTGGGGAGAGTCTGAATTCCCCAGCAGCTGGTGCAGCTCCACAGCAGCTCTCTCTCAGAGATGCTGGCAGCCATTGCCACCAACACAGAGTCCCTGGGGCCGCATAGGGCAGAGCTAACGCTGTCTGCTTGGCCTGGAGACTCCGCCCATCCAACCTGAGCACAGCTGAACTTCACAGACAATTGGCCTGGAGGTCAACCCCTCCAAGTGCTAACAACGATTAACCTGAGCTTAACTTCAGCAAGACTGTGCAATCCATATCCACCTCAGGTAACTGGGGAGGCTGAGCCACTGTCCCTAGTAGGAAGTCTACCACACAAAGCTAATTGACCAACTCAGGGAAGCAGCCACCATGCAGAGACATGGAAAGAAATCAGGTGTGAAAGAAATGGAGGAAAAAAAAACGACTGGACATGGAATTCAAAACCACGGTTATAGGGTTTTTCAAGAGGCTCCAACAAAAGGTCGAGGCCTATAAGGAATTAAGCAAGACTGCAAAGGAAATGAATGAGTCCTACAAGGAAATGAACGAGACCCTCAAGGATATGAATGAGACCTGCAAGGAAATGATCAAGACCAACGTGGAAATGAATGAGTCCTACAAGGAAATGAAGGAGACCCTCAAGGACATAAAGGAGACTCTCAAGGATATGAAAAAGGACCAACCAGAAATTAAGCATACACTGACTGAAATAAAAAAATATTATACAAAGACCTAAAAGTGCTCTGGAGCACCCCAAGAACCAAGTTAAAGATTTGAAATACAAAGAGGTAAAATCCACCCAACTGAAAAAGCAAGAAACCAAAAGAACCCAAAAAATTGAAGATGGTGTAAGGGGCCTCTGGGACACCCTCAAGCATACCAACATTCGAATTATAGGGGTGCCAGAAAAAGAGAGAGAGCAAGACAATGAAAACCTATTTGAAGAAATAGTGACCAAAAACTTCCCACACCTGGTGAAAGAAATTGACTTAGGAGTCCAAGAAGCGCACCGAACTCCAATATATAGGAACCCTAAGAGGATCACACCAAGGCACATCATAATTAAAATGCCAATAGCAAAAGACAAAGAGAGAATATTAAAAGCAGCAAGAGAAAAACAGATGGTTACCTATAAGGGAGCACCCATACGATTGTCAGCGGATTTCTCAACAGAAACGATACAGGCCAGACGGGAATGGCAAGAAATACTCAAAGTGATGAACAGCAAGAATCTACAACCAAGATTACTCTATCCAGCAAAGCTATCATGCAGAATTGAAGGTCAGATAAAGTGCTTCGCAGACAAGAAAAAGCTAAAGGAGTTCGTCACCACCAAACCAATATTATATGAAATGCTGAAAGATATTTTTTAAGAAGAGGAAGAAGAAAAAGATAAAAGTGTAAATTAGGAACAACAAACACACATCTATCAACAAATGAATCTAAAAATAAAGTGAATTAATAAGCTGATGAACAGGATAAACTGGTGAATGTAACAGAATCCCGGACATAGAGAGGGAATGGACTGACAACTCTTGGGGAGAAAGGGGGTGTGGGAAGTGCAGCAAGAGACTGGACAAAAATCATGCAACTATGGGAGAGGACAGTGGAGGGGGGTGAGGGCGGAGGGTGGGATGGGTACCAGGTGGAGGGGAACTATAGGGTGAAAAAAAAAGGGGAACAATGTAATTAATAAACTGAACAATAAAGATTTTTTTAAAAAGTCAAAAAAAAAAAGAAATTATTTAAAACTAGAGACCCAGTGCACAAAATTCATGCATGGGAGGTGGAGGAAGTCTTTCAGCCCAGCCTGCAACCTCTCCAATCTGGAACCTCTCGAGGGATGTCTGACTGCCCGTTTAGGCCCGATTCCAGTAGAATCGGGCCTAAACGGGCAGTTGGACATCCTTCTCATAATCCAGGACCACTGGCTCCCAACTGCTTACTTGCCTCTCTCCCTGATTGCCCATAATCGCTTCTGCCTGTCAGATTTGATCACCCCCTAACCACTACCCTGCCAGCCTAATTGATGTCTAACTGCTCCCCTGCCAGCCTGTTTGCCCCCAACTTCCCTCCTCTGTGGGCCTGGTCACCCCTAACTGCCCTCCCCTGCAGGCTGGATAGCCCACAACTGTCTTCCCTTGCAGGCCTGGAACCTCCTAATGGCCCTCCCCTACTGGCCATCTTTTGTTGGTCATCTTGTGTCCACATGGGGGCAGGATCTTTGACCACATGGGGGCAGCCCTCTTCTGTGTTAGAGTGATGGTCAACCTGTAAATTAATCTTTTATCAGATAGGTTGGAAGCCTGGTGTATGGGTGGGGGCCAGCTGGTTTGCCCTGAAGGGTGTCCAGAAGGGCACCAAGGGTAGGGGTTCCGTTGAGGCATCGGGTGGCCTGGGCGAGGGGCCTGTGGTGGTTTGCAGGCCGGCCACGTCCCCCAGAAACTCAAGCAGAAGCTCTGGGATCTGGGTTTAATTTATGTTCTTCAATTGAAACTTTGTAGCCTGGAACAGAGCCAAGCCTTCTGCTCGCTCTGTGGAGACAGCCATTTCCGTTTGGGTTTATTCAAATTATATAATTGAAACTTTGTAGCCTAGAGTGTAGGCCTAAGCACTAGGGCTGCAGAAGCTTGGCTTCCTCCATCGCCCGGACAACCCTAGCTTCTGCTCTCTCCAGCTCCATGGCTGCCGCTATTTCTGTTGGGATATATCTTCTATAATTGAAACTTTGTAGCCTTGAGTGGAGGCCTAGGCTAGCAAGGGCAGGTGGAAAGCTTGGCTATCTCCATCGCTGGGGAAACCCAAGCCTCCCTCCTGCTCTCAGTGGACACAGCCATCTTGGTTGGGGTTTATTTGCTCCTGATTGGCTTGTGGGCATGGCTTGTGGGTGTGGCTTGATAGGAGGTATGGTCAATTTGCATATTACTCTTTTATTAGATAGGTTGGCCTTCCTTGGGGCTTCCTGGCATGCCACAGACTTTCTCTCATCAGCCTCTGATGAGTACATTATTACTCAAGGAGAAGAGCAGCAAGGGCCTGGAAAATTCACTGGCTGGTCCCTTTCCCCCAGGCAGTGCTCTCAAGGCAGATCTTTAAGTGGCCTACAGTTCTTAAAGGCTACTTATTATTTTAAATTTATTTTTGTAAAATAGTCTATGTTAAGTCTGATCAAATAATTCAATCAATATCCCCTCCTCTGGGAACAGAGCTTTAGACCATTTCACAATGGACATTACCTTTGGCTTAGACCACATTCTGCTTGCTAAGACCATTATCTCTTCCCTCCAGAGTTTCCCAGGATCCAGACCTACACAGAGAATCCTCTACCCAGAAAAGCCCACCTAGAGCCCTTTAAAAACTGCTGGCTCCCCACTTTTGGGAGAGCTGGCACCATTTTGGGGCTCAGCCCATCTGGTCTCCAGATGACCTAATCCTATGAATAAAAGTCCAATATGCTAAGTGCTTGGTCATCTGGTCCTCCATTCAACCAATCAAAGTGTAATATGTTAATGATATGTTAAGGCTGCTCAACCATTCACCATGACGTGCACTGGCTACTAGGAAGCAGATGCTCTGACCAGTAGGTTAGCTTGCTGCTGGGTCCAGCTGATCGGGACTGAGCGAGACACCCTGGAGCCCTCCTGCAGTCCCCACTGGCTGGTCAACCTCGCACATCCCTCCCCAACCCCAATTGTGCACCAGTGGAGTCCCTCTGCCTGGCCTGTGCCCTCTTGTAATCCGAGACCCCTTAGGGGGACACATTGACTGTCAAGTAGTTCCATCTATATAATAAAAGCCTAAGCAACCATTATGACAGAACTACTGGAACAACCACTCACTATGATGCACACTGACTGCCAAGGGGCAGACTCTCAACACAGGAGCTGCCCCTTCATGGTCAGTGTGCTCCCAGAGGGGGAGCACTGCTCAGCCAGAAGCACAGCAGCGATAGTGGGAGCCTCTCACTCTTCTGCAGCAGTGCTAAGGAGCAGTGAGCCAAGTGGTAAGGAGTGAGAAGGTGGGCAGTAAGGAGCAAGGGGTCCCAGACTGAGAGGATGCAGGCCGGGTTGAGGGATCCCCCCGAGTGTATGAATTTCATGGACTGGGCCTCTAGTCTATATACTATCTAATAAAAGAGCAATATGCAAATTTGACCATACCTTCAACATGCCCACAGCCACGCCCACCAGCCAATCATGAGCAGATATGCAAATAAACCCCAACCAAGATGGCTGCCACCATTGAGAGCAGGAGGAAGGTTTGGGTTTCCCTGGCAACAGAGGAAGCCAAGCTTTCTGCCTGCCTTTGCCTGCCTAGGCCTCCACTCAATGTTACAAAGTTTCAATTATAAAAGATACAGAAATGGCAGCAGCCACTGAGCTAGAGAGAACAGAGGCTTGGGTTTCCCTGGCAACGGAAGAAGCTGAGCTTTCAGTCTGCCATTGCCGTTGTCAGCCTAGGCCTCCACTCTAGGCTACAACAAAGTTTCAAACAGAAATGGCTGCCGCCACAGAGCAAGTAGAAGGCTTGGCTCTGCTCCAGGCTACAAAGTTTCAATTGTAGACATAAATTAATCCTACATCCCAGGGCCTCTGCTTGGGTCGCTGGGGGGCTTGGCTGGCCTGCCAACCTCCACAGGCCCCTCACCCAGGCCACCCCTCGCCCCAAGGGAACCCCCACCCTGATCTGAGACACTCTTCAGAGAAAACCAGCTGGCCCCACCCATGCACCAGGCCTCTATCCTATCTAATAAAAGAGTAATTTGCAGATTGACAATCACTCCAACACACAAGAGGGCTGCCCCCATGTGGACACAAAATGGCCACCACAAGATGGCCAGCAGAGGAGGGCTATTGGAAGGTTCCAGGCCCTGCAAGGGAGGACAGTTGTGGGCAATCAGGCCTGCAAGGGAGGGCAGTTGGAGGCAAACAGGCTGGCAGGGGAGCAGTTAGACATCAATTAGGCTGGCAGAGTAGTGGTTAGCACGTGATCAGACTGGCAGGCAGGTGAGCAGTTTGGAGCCAGCAGTCCTGGATTATGAGAAGAATGTCTGACTGCTCATTTAGGCCCGATCCTACCGGGATCGGTTGGACATCCCTCGAGGGGTTCCAGATTGGAGAGGGTGCAGGGTGGCCTAAGGGACATCCCCCGCCCCCTGTGCATGAATTTTGTACACAGGACCTCTAGTCTATATACATAAAAGTCTTAGCAACTGGATCACCAGTGGACCATCTGGTAGCTATAAAGCACACTGATCACCACGGGGCAGACACTCAATGCAGGAGCTGCCCCCTAGTGGTCAGTGTGCTCCCAAAGCAGGAGTGTGCTCAGCTGATAGAGGGGCATCAGAAGACTCTGCCCAGCTCATGGGGAGCTCAGCTGCATCAGAGGCATGAGCCTCTCCTGCGGACACTCCCCCTGTGGCTCCTCCCCAGCCGCCTGCAGCTTCATGCACTACTTTGTGCTGTGTGGGATCAAAGCAGCCAGCAGGCTAGAGCCTGACGAACTGGTGGGTAAGGTAGTACAGAGGTCCACTGATGCCCGCAGGCCAGGCCAAGGGACCCCACCAGTGCCCAAATCCGTACAGCGGGCCTCTAGTAAATTTATTATCCCTTACCATTTTGGCCTTGTGAGTTCCTCCTCTGGTGACCCTAACAGTCTATGCACACTAAAGACTATATCTAATGTACAACAGTATAATGGCTAAATAAACTGGCATAGTTAGACAAGGGACCATTCAATAGCAATGAGAATGCACCAACCACCATGATATGCAACTAGATTGAATCTCACAAATATAATGAGAGTAAAAGAAATCATAAAATACACAAACAGGCAAAAGCAATCTAAGAAAATCAAGGTTGTGGTTACACTTTGTGGGATGGTAGTGACTGTTGGTAACCTGCAGAAGGTCTTCTAGGTGATAATGATGTGTCCTTGATCTGGCTGCTGAGGCATGGATATATGCAATTGGTGCACTTTTCTGTGTGCATTTACTGTGATGAAAAGCTAAAGGATGGCCCTTGCCTGTTTGGCTCAGAACATTAGCCTGTGGACTGGAGGGTCCCAAGTTCGATTCTGGTCAAGGGCATGTACCTTGGTAGCAGGCTCAATCCCAGGCCCTGGTTGGGGCACATAAGGGAGGCAACCAATCGACGAGTCTCTCTTGCATTGATGCTTCTCTCTCTCTATCTCTCCCCCTCCCTTCCACCCTCTCTAAAAGTCAATGAAAAAATATCCTCTGGTGATGATCTAAAAAGCTAATAGGGCTGAAACCGGTTTGGCTCAGTGGATAGAGCGTCGGCCTGCGGACTGAAAGGTTCCGGGTTCGATTCCGTTTAAGGGCATGTATTGTGGTTGCGGGCACATCCCCAGGTGGGGTGTGCAGGAGGCAGCTGATCCATGTTTCTCTCTCATCGATGTTTCTGACTTTCTATCCCTCTCCCTTCAGCTCTGTAAAAAATCAATAAAAAATATATATTTTTAAAAAGGTTGAATGGGCCCTAGCCAGTTTGGCTCTATGCCGGGAACTAGCCATTACCTCAACAACAGAAAGGTGTGGACAAGGAACTCGAAAGGCTTAGTCAACCTTGAAGCTCTGAAAGGTCAGAGCCAACCACTCCCTGTCTAATTGAGACAAGGGTGGCAAGGGCAACTTCCCCACCAGATAATCGTGTAAATCCTTCCTGACAAGATAATCTGCTTATTTCCTGCCTAAGGGCAATGGGTGTATTCCCAGAACCTAAATAAAAGGAATGGCAAGGCCAAGGCAAAAGGTAGTCCTTCCACTAGAGATAGGCTGCCACCTGGCTCCCCATTTTTCCAAATTAATGTTTTTCTGAGTCTTTGTTTGTTTGTGTGCGGTCTTCTCCAGAACCCGAACCCTGAACTGAAACCCTGAATCACGTGGGATGTGAAAAGGATTCCAACATCTGGCGCCCGAACTCGGTGAGTCTGGAGAAGAAGATATTTTCCCATAAGAGCGAAGGAGAAGAAGATATTTTTCCATAAGATCAAAGGAGAAGAAGATATTTTTCGCCTAAGAGTGAAGGAGGAGATGATGTTTTCGCCTAAGAGCGAAGGAGGAGATGATGCTTTCGCCTAAAGAGAGTGAAGGAGGAAATACACTGGTGTGGAATTTCAAAGCCCATGGACTAACTGCAGAGCCGCGGTCTGTAAGTGGGGTGGGAACGTCTTTTTCAGCCAGGCCAATGGGGAAGAATTAGGTTATAAAGTAATCTTTGTTATAGACTTTTGGCTCGTATGCTTAAAGAATGTGGTTTCTTGTTCAAATTAAAATCTTAGTTTGTATTTGGAATCTAAAAACTGTAAGGAGAAGTGAAACTCCACTGCTGAAACTGCCTCTGGTACAGAGAAATTCAAAGGTAGCAGGAGGGGGCAGGGCTATCTACTCTCCCAGAATGAGATTGGTTAAGATATTGTTTAAAAATTATAAAAGAACTTGCAGGGAAATGCAAATCTTGGCCAAATTCGGTGTTAGTTATTATTTTGGAAAATGAAAAAGAAAGAAAAAATTTAAGACCTGTGTTTATCTTTTCAGCAGGAAAAGAAATTCACCCAGATCTGTTGCTGATGCTTCCCCTGAAGTAAGCAGGATGTGGGGGAAGGGAGACAAGTGGAGATCCAATATGGACACAAAATGCCCATGCGCCTTCCCAGGAGGCCTTCTACACCTGCCCTTGACCAGGAATCAAACCTGAGACCCTTCGGCGGGTCTCACTTTCCCAGTGTGCTAAATTAAAATGTCCTTTCTCGCCATGAAAAAGCATTAACAACTTAGAAATGAGTCTGGAATTTCTGTGTTCATGGGGAGAGAACTTAGTGTAAGGTTCTACACCGCCGTGAGAGAAACTGCAAGCAGGGAGTCCGAATAAGTGAGCGAATTGATCAGGCTTTACTGGGGGTCTCCGGGCGGGTTCACAGGCACGGGGGGAATGGAGCTGGGGAAGCCGCGCCCTGTGACTGGGGCCAGGGGAAGGGGAAAAGAGGGACCCAGCCAGACCTCCTCCCGGACTGCCTGGGAGAACAGTCCGGGAGAAAAGGTGCCACGTGGCGCACCGAGACACATTTTAAAGGGCCAGAACAGGCAGGAGTTGGGCCCAGGGTGGAATGGGAAGGGTGGGACACAGGGCACTCTGGTATGTGCTTGACTGGTGACTCAATGTCTCTGTCAATTACATCATAACTCCGCCCACCAGCTGGAGGGGCGGGTACCTAACATTCCAGGCTTCTGATAATATTGAAAAAATAATTGAGAGTCCAGGCAAGGTCTAGGGGGCGAAGGTCCATCTTCCGTAGCTACTTCCAGCTGAGAGGGGGCGTCTACCCGAAGTCTCAAGGATTCTGGTGTTGGGTTCTGAATTTAGTGACAGATCTATTTTCTGGTTGGCGAATGTCTGCATTCTGTTCTGCAAGAAACATGGTTTCCCCAAGGGACATGGTTTCCCCAAGAGACTGGTTGGTGAAGTCTCAAGAGCGATCCAGTTGAGTCACTTGGAGGTAAAAGCTGGTCCTGAGGCTGTCACAGCGTCACTTGTCTGGTTTTGCTGCTTTTCTGGGCCTGGAGCTGAAATACAACTTGAGGGAGAGTAAGGTTCTTTAGGAGGACAGAGTCCTCCCGGCTGGAGGGCTGGTCCTGGGAGCCGTGGTTGGCTGGTCCTGGGAGCCGTGGTCGGCTGGTCCTGGGAGCCGTGGTTGGCTGGTCCTGGCCTGGGTAGAAACCTATCAGCGTGTTCCCGGAGCAGTTGTCTAAAAAGGGCTTAAGAAGGTGAGGCTCCTGAAAAGGGCTTGCAGGAGGTGGGGCTCCTTGGTGTAGCCTGGATTCCGGTCAGGCCCATGGGCAGGGAGTGCAGCCAGGAGCTGTGAATTTCTAGAGAGGGCCTCTGACAACCTGGGGCAGGAGTGCGTTGCCACAGGTTGGGTGGAGGAGAGTGGCTGGGTTCAGGGCTGTGGACTGGGTTCGGGAGATGTCAGGATTCTGGAGGAACAGGAGATGGACTTCCTACGTGTAATGGGGAGGGGAGGAGCACAAAAGGTCCTGTAGTCTATGGGTGGGAAAGACCTGTAAGGGTTGCTGGAGGGAGCTTCCGGGCCTCCTTGGTGAGAACAGCGGCTGCAGTCAGAGTCCGGAGGCAGGGTTGTCGTCCTCGAACCGTGGGATCAAGCTGTCTGGACAGATGGGCTATGGGGGTGAAGGCTGGTCCTAGGGGCTGGGTGAGGACCCCCATAGCTATTCCCTGTTTCTCATTAGTAAAATAATTGGAAAGGTTTAGGGATGTCTGGGAAAGAGGGAGAGAGATGCCAGAGGGTATCCTGGAGTTAGAAAAAGCCTGGCGAACAAGGGAGGGTGAGAAGAGGAGGCCTACTGGTGTTTCTTTAGTGGGTCCTTTACCATTCTTGCCCCTTCCATTAAGTAATTGATAAGCTTGCGCCAGCAAGAAAGTTGTTCCCTAGGAAGGGTGGGGCAGGGGAGAGGGCAGGGTGAGGAGGCGCTGAAGCCAGAGCAGTTTTCAGAGCTGAAGGGTGATTTGCCATCAGTACCCAGGACTGAGATCACGAAGGAAAAGTGGCCCAGCAAAGGAAGGCAGGACAGAGAAGGTAGCACCCGTGTCGACCAGAAAGGAGACCTGCTCACCCGCTACCTGGAGCATTAACCTGGGCTCGGCGTGGGTGATGGGGGTTGTCGAGTCCGGGCATCTGCAGTCTTCAGCCAGTTCCAGCATGGCCGTCGGCTGGTCAGGACTGGAGGGATGGCCCCTCTGTGCTGAGACACAGAGGCCAGTCACTTTCCCAGGGGCAGTCGCTTTCCCAGTGGCCGTTTTGACCACATGCCGGGCAGGGCTTGGTTGGAGGCCGGGGCCGGAGGCACGGCCTTTTCCAGTCGGTGGCCTTGTTTCCGCACGTGAAGCATTCTCCAGGCGATGCTTGTCCTCTTGTTGCACCCCCACCATGCACAGTTCGTGGGCCTCAGATCTGCTTCAAGGCTTGGGTTTGCAGGGTCACCTTCTAAGGCGGGCCTATTCTGCCTGCTTCCCAAGGGGAATTAAGAGTTAAATGTCATGTTTGGATCTCTGACCTGGGTTTGAGGCATAAGGAGAGAGGGAGGGGAGGCGGGGTGGAGCAGGAGGCAGGCCAAGGGAGGAGCCCTGTGTGGGCGGCCACACCAGGTGGGGTCCAGAGGGGGCGGGACTTGCCAAGCCAAGATGGCGGCCCCCAGGGGGATGAAGGGCCTCGTGGTCAGGTTCAAAAGAGCAAGGCAAAACAAATTCCTCTTAGCTGTTTGGGGTGGCAGGAGGTTCTCTCACCTCATGGCAGTCTCTGGTCTTGTGGAGTTGGTTCACACAGAGGCCTGGCGGCAGTGGCGGAAGGGGACAGAAGAGGGGCAGCCGCAGTGTGGCGAAGGAGGAGGGAGAGGAGAAGGAGAGGCAGAGAGGAGATAACGGCTGGGTTGGAAAAGTAAAGAGAGGGACAGAGAGGGGCAGTTTGAGGGGGTTCGGTGCAGGAGGGGCGGTTCGGGCAAGGAGGATTTGGTGGGTAGAACAGTGGGAGCAGAGGTCAGGGCGGGAACGGAGGTCCCCAAAAGCCTGAATGTATCCCAATTTGGTAAAATTTTGGAGGAGACACCTGAGAGGGGTCTGGGGATCGATCTTGGACTCAGAGGCACCCATGACTTCCCTCTAGGGCAGGGAACCTGGACCCCTGAGTGTCGAGGAGTAACAGATATGGAGGAGGCGTCCCCCCTTGATATCTGCCTCCGGACGGAACAGCGGGCAGGGAGGTGATTGGAGGGCGTCCCCTACAATCGTCTCCAGCAAGGACTTCAGGAGTCCGGCAGAGGGGAATCTCGGCACGGCCGCGTCTAGGCGAGAAGCCCCGGTGGCGACACGGGGTCCAGGGAAGGGTGTAGGACTCCAGGAGTCCGGAACGGAAAAACTTACAGATCGAAGAGAAGTCGAGGAGCCTCTGGGTCCAAGGTGCTGGAAGGCGGCGAGGAGAAGGAAGAGGGGGGACGCTCGACCCAGTCTGACCGGGACAGGTCACAAAACCCCTCTCCCGGGTTTCGGCACCAAAATGTAAGGTTCTATGCCACCGTGAGAGAAACTGCAGGCAGGGAGTCCAAATAAGTGAGCGAATTGATCAGGCTTTATTGGGAGTCTCCGGGCGGGTTCACAGGCTGGGGGGCGGGGGGGGGGGGGCCTATAGAGCCGGGGAAGCCGAGCCCTGTCTATCACTTAGCTGTAAGGCAGAAATGCCTGCATGGTCCGATTTCGGACATTGATTGTCTTCAGCTGAAATCTCTGTAAAAACTACAGAAAATGAAGAAACCCAAAACAGTTTTTTCCTAAGAAAAATGGCAAAAAAATCTTCTGGAAAGAAATTCAAGCTAATTCCAGCAACAAGATTCGCATTTCCATAAATAAAGAGTGCTTTTAAAATGCTAATGATGGGTGTTAAAAAACTAACTTTTAATTAAGGCCTTCAAGAAAATCAGTGAATTGTGTTACAAAAGAATTGATCCAAAGTAAATGTCTTAAAATAATTGAAATTGGATTTGAAACTCAAAAATTGTTGAAATATAGATAAAGAATGTATTAATTATAAAGATCTAAACAGCCCAGGTAACTGGCTGTGCCCTTTGTTAATAGAGGAAGGGGTAGACAGCCTTCCACCCAGAACAGGTAGACCAGCTTCCCGCCAGCAGCCATCGTTAAAGAACGTGGTCGTTCGCATTTGAGTGCCACAGCAGGCTTGTTCCCTTGTGGAACCCATCTCGCCACCCCTTTTATGGCAGCTTAACATCGTGCAAGTTTGCTTCCTCAGGAGAAAAACCTAGAGGACAGAATTGAAGCTATTAATTGATTATGTCTTGTATTTTTCTTAGAAATGAGAAGTATTATTAGCCTAGGAACTGCTAAATGTTTGACTTTCAAGATTTAAAAGTTCAAAGTGCAAATTAAATTGGGAGAAATTATATAGTTGTGGTAATTAAATACCTAGCGTATATTTTGAGAAAATAAAATGCTGTGTTTTCTCTGATGACTAGGAATTCAAAATGTTATTTATTGGTCTCAATTAAAAAAGAGGATTAATTCTATAATCCGGATTAAATTTAATTGATATTCTTTAAGATAATTTAAGTATATAATCTTTGACTCATATTTATAAATATGTATGTTTGATCTTTCCAAGTATATTTCAAGAGACTGAGAGTCACTTTTGGACATTTCAAGGGCCCAGAAATGTTTTCAAAAGTCTATTCTCTCTTTAAAAAATTTTTTTTAATTACACCTGAAATAGCATGGAAAGTTTTAGCAAATAAAATTAATCAATATATTTTACTTATATATATATTAAATGTTATGCAAGTTTTGCCTCTAAGGACAAAATAAAGTGTAAGGAAGCAGAATTGGAAGTAGTGGCCGGTAAAGTGCACCCTGTAAGGCAACTAGATTAGTAGTAAAGATTACAGAGACATTACTCAGTACATTACATCCTACCCCTCTTGCAGAGTGGGAGAGCCCAGGGATAATGATAAGAGAACAGGAAAACAGGATGTTTGACCAAGAATGTGAAACTGAGATTGTAAAACTGAGATTAATGTACATGATGTACATGTCAACAGTTTCGGGAAAAACAAACTGTAAAACTGTAACAAGTCCCCCTGACGACATCTGTATGACTCTGTTAATTGTTTCAGGGTATTTAAGCACTGGCTCTGCACTGTCTCGGGGCTCTCAATAACATATATATATCTCAAATATAGCCAAATTTTTCAACAGCATAATTTTAAGTCAGACCAATAAAAATCATACCTATAACTTTACTAAATAATTTTTTTGCCTAACTAAAGATACCTACTTAAGTTACTTTATAAATTATCTTTTTAAAATATAATCAAGGTTTCCTAAATTAAGTGACATTGAGAAGCCAATATTTTTATAAGTAATTGAATTTAAATAAAATCTAAGAAACCGATTAGAAGCCACTATTTACTGCCTGAATTTGGTAGCTGCCTGCATTGTTAAGCTAGAGGCGGGGCAACATTTGCAGCTTGTGAATCAGATGTCTACTTTTACTAAATTCACTTTCATTTTTAATGAAAATATTTACTTTAATTACTTAAATAAATTAATTTTTAGAATTAAAATCAAGGTTTTCAGCTAAATGAAAATGCCAATGCTGATTGTAAGAAATGCCTGACGCCTCTGAGAAAAGATAGTACCATTACAGAAATGATTCGAGCTTGTCAGAATGTGGGGTCAGGCACTTTTCAAGCAAGTCTATTCGCTGCTGCAGTAACAGTGAGGAATAAGAGTTGTTATAAGTGTGGAAAAAACAGGACATTTCCAAAAGGAATGTGGGCAACCGAGAAGGGCACAAGGTAGCACTCTAGGGCGAGGCATAAACGCTCAATCTCCAGATTCAATCCCTCGGTGTCCTAGAGTCAGAAAGGGAACCATTGGGCCAGTCAGTGTAGACCAAAATTTCATAGAGACGGGCAACCTCTAGATCAAGATAGAAGGCATTGAAATGGCCAGAGGGGCGCCCCCAGCCCCGTCATCAATAGGAGAAATCTGCCCCACAAGGCCCACAGTGGATGCCCTCATCCGAGCAACTCCAGGAAGCACAGGTGTGGATCTTAACAGCACTATAGCGGTCACCTTGACCCCAGATAATGCTCGGCAAGCTATTCCTACAGGAATTTGTGGACCTGTGCCACAGGGAATTTTAGGATTAATCCTAGGGAAGAGTGGAAGCACTCTAAAAGGTTTAACTGTTCTGCCTGGAGTCATTGATTCAGATTATGAAGGAGAAATTAAAGTTATACTAGAATGTAATCATGTTATGCAAATTACTCCAGGGCAAATTGCTCAGATATTACTTCTACCTTATGTTGAGCAAGGTGAGGCTATAAATAGAAAAAGAGGAATGCAAGGATTTGGAAGCTCAGACATTTATTGGATACATGAAATTAGCAAAACCCGTCCTACGATTAATCTAAGAATAGAAGGAAAACAGTTTAGGGGTCTAGTAGACACTGAAGCTGATGTGTTATCAGCAAAGAATTCTGGCCTCCAAGTTGTTCCACAACAGAAGCTATGGGCTCAGTTAAGGGGGTAGGAGTCCCTGATGACACACAGCATAGTGCTGCAGTGTTAAGGTGGTAAGATGAGGAAGGATAGACGGGATGGTTTCAGCCCTACATCATCTCTGGAATTGCAACCAATTTATGGGGCTGGAATGTCTTCGAAGATTTACAGGCATGTATTATTACCGGCAAAGGACTGCAGTTAAAAACTCACAAGGAATATCAGACTAGTCAAGGCTTGAAAAAAAAATATGATCAGGGAATTAAGGAACCTATCCAAGCCAAAGGAAACTCAGGATTAGGAGAATAACAACCTTTTTAGGAGTGGTCACTGCTCAGTCTCCTCACCCTCATGCTGATCCTCATTATTGAATGACAGCATTGATAGGTATCCTCCCCCCCCCCCCCAACTGGTGGGCAGAGTTATGATGTAATTGACAGAGACATTGAGCCACCAATCAAGCACATACCAGAGTGCCCTGTGTCCCACCCCTTCTCATTCCGCCCTGGGCCCAACCCCTGCCTTAAAATGTGTCTCAGTGCGCCACGTGGCACCTTTTCTCCCGGACTGTTCTCTCAGGCAGTCTGGGAGGCGGTCCGGCTGGGTCCCCTCTTTTCCCCTTCCCCTGCCCCAGTCACAGGGTGCGGCTTCCCGGGCTCCATTCCCCCCCGAGCCTGTGAACCCGCCCGGAGACCCCCAATAAAGCCTGATTAATTCGCTCACTTATTCTGACTCCCTGCCTGCAGTTTCTCTCACGCGGCATAGAACCTTACAAGCATCAGCCGTTAAAATCCCAACTTGAAAAACAAAAAGAGGGGACTAGAGAAATCACCTGTGGGTAGGCTGCACCAAGCCTTAATCACTTTAAATTTTTTCACTTGTGTAAGACGCCTATGGCGACCCATTGGCACCAGAATATAACAAAGGGAAAGGGTCTAGTTAAATGGAAGGATCCCGAATCCGGTTTATGGAAGGGACCTGACCATTATTAAACTTTGGCAGAGGGTATGCTTGCATATTTCCAGAGAATTTTTCCAAACCCGTGTGGATCCCTGCTAGAAACATTAAACTGCATAAGGGATCCAAAAGGAAAACTAGCCAGAATTATGAGGACCTTGCACCTGGAGCCACACCACGCAGCTGCAGACAATCAGCTACCTCGGACACAGAGAGCAGCGACTCCAAACAATCCACTGAAGATGAAGAGCAGCAGGAGGACGAGCTGGACAACAAACAGCCCAGAGACCACCCAGGGCATGGTAAAGAAGATGGTACAGATGTCTGAGAACATCGTTCTGGCCATAATAGCAGTAATCAGCTGTACAGTAATATTAATTGGGGCAAAAAATGGGAAAGTATTTTGGACTTATGTTCCTGACCCTTCATGGGTAAGAACCCTTCTGTGGGTTGATACCTATATACCAAACACCTTGGTTCATCCAGAAGCAACAGGGGTGGGGCAAGAAAATATAATTACATAGGTGTTGCCACCCAGCTTCCCTTTTGTATTGATACAAATTCAAACCATTACTCCTTTGTGTGCAAAATTAAAGAAAGGCTTCTGGCTTGCATGGACAGCAAAGGAGGATAGGCAAAAGCAAAAGCAAAAACACATTTATTATCACTATTTGCTCCTAGGAGAGGTGCAGAAAATTCCAGTTTGAAATTGAATTGCCATAGCTTAAAGCAAAGAATATCCTTACATGATATTATTCTACAATGTCATTATAATTTTTGATATTTTACAACAGCATATTGTACAATTATTTCAAACATACTTATAAACTAATTCTTTGGATGATTGGCAACAAGTATAAAAGGATTTAAGCCCTTCCACTGTATGGAAGGCCCCTTGGGTAGGAGGCACTTGAGCATTCTGTTGGCCCTTTTGCCAAGAAGGGATCCTCTTCTCACAATCCAATTACCCAGAGCTGTTGCCTGAGTTTTCTGTTCATGCTGAGGTTGGTGGTGACTGGGACCGTGGATCTGTCTCAAAATCTGGGTATCCCAAGGCAGGCACTGGGCATGGAGGCACATCACCCTGATTGCCCCCAGAGGATGGCTGGTTAGTCAAAGACGGGTAAGATTCCTCACGGGAGGAACAACCTAAGACAGGCACAGTCACAGAGGGGCCATCAGGAGATAACCTGGGGGCCAACAGAGGTGGGGCATAGAACCTCACCCTCCCCCAGCATTGCAGGGGCTTGAACACTCGCCCCTTCTGAGGGAGGCCTCCTGCCTCATGGCTGCTTCACTTCCCACGTCCAGCTCAGATCAGAACCCAGGTAAAAGACAAAGAGTTGGCCCAGCCCAGATCAGGACCAAGGCAACAAACAGAAACTTGGCTAACAGCTGCTACCCTATATGCCCAGGGCCTACTCAAGAATGCAAATAATTCTTTTCACTAATATTTACAGGGTAAACTAAGTTTATTGTTAGATTATTAAATTTAACGGTAAAATAGCAGTCATCAGATTAATTTAATTTGGCTAAAGGATATAAGTGAATATTCTAGGAAATTTAATTGTACTAGATAAAAAGCTGTTTCTAAAGTATTAATTAAAATTTCCATTGGTAGTTCATCTCATGGTAAAATTGCTTAACATGTGATGAACCTATTGTGTGAAAAATTAAAAATTTGAAATTATCAAAATGCATTATAAAATTTCCAAAAGCCTCCATTTAATTCACAAAAAAGGGGGATAGTGAAGCAATATCATGTAAGAAAATTATTCCTAAAGTACATTAAAAATTTTTTACTTTAAAGTAATTTTAATTTGAGGGAAAAATAAATAGGATCCCAAGTCAAAAGATTCCTTTATTAACTTTTGGTCGAGAATATGTTTGTGTATTTTTAGAAAACAACTTCGAAACCATGTGGATTCCTGCAACAGAGAGAAATTGACACATTGCACCAACCACAAAGACAGGAGGAAAAATAGACCAGTGATGGAGGACACTGACGATGCCTTGTCATGCTGGCAGTCAAGCAGCTGTGCATCACTGCAAGTTGCCCAGGACCAAACCAGAGAGGGTCAGACCTGCATTACCACCCTTTGTCCACCATCCGGATACCACTGTGGGCATGCACGTATAAGGACCTGTTGAACATCGATATCAGGACTTACAACTGTTGAAAATCAATATTGGGACTTAAAACTGTTGGGCATTGAAACTGGGACTCTAGTCTACAGATGCAAGATTTTTTAAGAGTGGAGAAAAAAGGGGGAGATGCCAGGAACCAGCCATTACCTCAACAACAGAAAGGTGTGGACAAGGAACCCAAAAGGCTTAGTCAACCTTGAAGCTCTGAAAGGTCAGAGCCAACCACTCCCTATCTAATTGAGATAAGAGTGGCAAGGGCAACTTCCCCACCAGATAATCGTATAAATCCTTCCTGACAAGATAATCTGCTTATTTCCTGCCTAAGGGCAATGGGTGTATTCCCAGAACCTAAATAAAAGGAATGGCAAGGCCAAGGCAAAAGGTAGTCCTTCCACTAGAGATGGGCTGCCGCTTGGCCTCCCATTTTTCCAAGTTAATGTTTTTCTGAGTCTTTATTCGTTTGTGTGCGGCCTTCTCCAGAACCCGAACCCTGAACTGGAACCCTGAACCACGCAGGACGTGAAAAGGATTCCAACAGCAACAGGACAGAACATTGGCCTGCAGACTCAAAGGTCCCAGGTTTGATCCCAGTCAAGGACACATGCCTGGATTTTGGGCTCGGTCCCCAGTAGGGGGGATGCAGGAGGCAGCCAGTCAGTGATTCCCTCTCATCATTGATGTTTTGATCTCTCTTGTCTTCTCCCTTCCTCTCTGAAATGAGTAAAAATATATTTTTCTAAAAAGTTGAATGGGAGGAGCAACCAATATGGCGGCATAGGTAAACACCTATTGTTCTGCCCCGCGCAACAATTCAAAAACTGCAACAAAACTACAAAACAAACATCACCCAGAATCACTGGACAGCTGGCTGAGTGAAAACTCCACTCAGAAGAGTGACAGAGTGCAGTCTTGAAGATACACGTGGAAACAGAGGTTAGGAGCCGTGGCTGCACGTGCGGGCTATAGGGCTGGCAGCAGCAACCCCGGCTGGATTTCACCAACAGGGAGGGTGGAGACGTCCCACTGCATGGATTCCCCAGTGCCAGGCGAGGTCCGAGATCCAGGGTACGCACCCTGGAAGCCGGACGCGGCAGAGGTCTCCTAGTCTGAGGAGAAACCGGGTTGCTTGGAAAAGCAGTTTGCGCGCATAAAGTGTGCAACAGCACAGATGTACGACTTGCTCCCTGGCGACTTGCCCCCTGGTCCTGGAGACCACCGGACTGCTTTGTTTTACAACCCTGGGTGAGACTTTGGGTGTGCAGACTCATTTGGGGAGAGACAGAGTCGTCTGGCAAAGGGTAGAGACTAGTGGCTTTCTCTTGGAGGTGCCTGCAGCCATCCCCATCCAACAGAGACCCGCGTGTGTGAGCACCGCATAGGACGTAGCTGACACTGAGGCTGCCTGCGGAGCTCAGAGACTCCGCCCATCCAACCTGAACACAGTCTCGTCTCCCTTCACAGCCAATTGGCCTGGAGGTCAAACCCTCCTAGGGCTAACAACAACAAGCTGGGCTTAAATTCAAAAATACTGTACAATCCATAAAGGATTGCATAAGAGTATCCACCTCAGGTAACTGTGGAGGCTGAGCTATTGTCCCTTAGAGGACATCTACCACATAAAGCAGCCACCATGCAGAGATATGGAAAGAAATCAGGTGTGAAAGAAATGGAGGAAAAAAGACGACAAGACATAGAGTTCAAAACCACGGTTATAGGGCTTCTCAAGAGGCTCCTAGAAAAGGCAGAGATCTATAAGGAAATAAGCAAGACCTACAAGAAAATGAACGAGACCCTCAAGGATATGAACCAGACCTGCAAGGAAATGAATAAGACCAACGTAGAAATGAATGAGTCCTACAAGGAAATGAACGAGACCTACAAGGATATGAACGAGACTCTCAAGGATATGAAAAAGGACCAACCAGAAATTAAGCATACACTGACTGAAATAAAAAATATTATACAAAGACCTAAAAGTACTCTAGAGCACCCCAAGAACCAAGTTAAAGATTTGAAATACAAAGAGGTAAAATCCACCCAACTGAAAAAGCAAGAAACCAAAAGAATCCAAAAAATTGAAGATAGTGTAAGGGGCCTATGGGACAACCTCAAGCATAACAACATCCGAATTATAGGGGTGCCAGAAAAAGAGAGATAGCAAGACAATGAAAACCTATTTGAAGAAATAGTGACTGAAAACTTCCCACACCTGGTGAAAGAAATTGACTTAGGAGTCCAAGAAGCCCACTGAACCCCAATATATAGGAACCCTAAGAGGACCACACCAAGGTACATCATAATTAAAATGCCAATAGCAAAAGACAAAGAATATTAAAAGCAGCAAGAGAAAAACAGTTACCTATAAGGGAGCACCCATACGATTGTCAGTGGATTTCTCAACAGAAATGATGCAGGCCAGACGGGAGTGGCAAGAAATATTCAAAGTGATAAATAGCAAGAATCTACAACCAAGATTACTCTATCCAGCAAAGTTATCATTCAGAATTGAAGATCAGATAAAGTGCTTCGCAGAAAGGAAAAAGGTAAAGGAGTTCACCACCACCAAACCAATATTATATGAAATGCTGAAAGATATTCTTTAAGAAGAGGAAGAAGAAAAAGGTAAAAATATAAATTATGAACAACAAATACACATCTATCAACAAATGAACACAAAAACCAAATGAATTAATAATCTGATGAACAGGATAAACTGGTAAATATAACAGAATCATGGACATAGAGAGGGAATGGATTGACAATTCTTGGGGAGAAAAGGGATGTGGGAAGTACAGCAAGAGACTGGACAAAAATCTTGCAACTATGGGAGAGGACAGTGGAGAGGGGGTGGTGAGGGTGGAGGGTAGGATGGGTACAGGCTGGAGGGGAGCTATAGGGGGATAAAAAAGGGGGGAACAATGTAATTAATAAACTGAACAATAAAGATTAAAAAAATAAAAAAAATAAATGAAAAAATAATAAAATAAATAAAAAATAAAAAGTTGAATGAACTCTTTCAGCAGGGCTGAAAAATCTGCATATTGTTATCTGCTGCTGGAATAGCCAAAGGCTATTCTCCTGACTTGATAATCCTTTACTGTTTACCAAACCTTACCTTTGATATGTATATTTGCTGTGCTAAAAGACAAAATGTGTTAATAAAAAGGATATGGGCCTGGGGATTCAGAGAGTCTACTTCACTAGAAAGTGGAGCTTCCCCTGGCTCCCCCATGCCTTCCAAATTTGTATTTCTAGTCTCTATTCATTTTGCACAGCCATTCTCCAGATTCTTGAGCCCTTAATGCGGAAAGACCCTAGCTCTTACGGTGCCTGAGACAAGGACATTTGGAGAATGAGATTCGCCAGAGTGAAGAAAAGAAGTTAATCACTGGTAAAGGTAGGTTCACCGGTAAATTTGGTGGAGACATTCACTGCATGTAAAACAAGTCAAGAGCCAAAGAGGCCGAGGACATCTTTTGTTTCAAGCCAGGCCATAATGGGGAAGAATTTGGTTAAAAGGCAAAATTATAAAGAAATTAAAATATTGAAAGTTACTATTTTAAATCAGGCTCAAGGAAAAAGAATGTCATCATATTTAACATATGTGGGTCCTTTTAAAAAAATAATATTTAATGATTTTTTTACAGAGAGGAATGGAAAGGGATAGAAAGTTAGAAACATCGATGTGAAAGAAACATCGATCAGCTGCCTCCTGCACACCCTCCACTGGGGATGTGCCCACAACCAAGGTACATGCCCTTGACTGGAATTGGACCCGGGACCCTTCAGTCCACAGGCTAATGCTCTATCCACTGGGCCAAACTGGTTTCGACACTATGAGGTTTCTTGTTCAAATTGCAAAATGCCTAATTTGTAATGGGGACCAAAAGTTTGTAAAATTAAAAAGGCATGGGATCTTCCACTTCTGGTGTTAATCCTCTCTGATGCTCTGTTTAAAAATTACTATATGCTCTAACTGGTCTGGCTCAGTGGATAGAGCATCACCCTGCAGACTGAAGGTTCCAGGTTCAATCCTGGTCAAGGGCATGTACCTTGGTTGTGGGCACATCCCCAGTAGGAGGTGTGCTGGAGGCAGCTGACTGATGTTTCTCTCTCATTGATGTTTCTAACTATCCCTCTCCCTTCCTCTCTGTAAAAAATCAAGTTGAAAAGTTAAAAATAAGATTCATATCTGATAAAGAGGAGATTTGTTAATTGACTTCACCCCCCAAAGATGATGGCGCCCATAGCCACAAGATGGCAGCACCTGTCCCCTCAGGCCCACCGGGGTAGCAGGCATGCGACTAGGATGGGCCTGTCCCCAGGTGGGCCTGGCCATTCTGTGCCTGCCTTCGGAGTCCTCCAGTCCCCTCAGTGTCCCCAGCTGCCCAGGGATGGCCTGAGGCACAGGCATACCTCACATGGTGGCTGCCCAGCTGCTCAGCTCTGGGTTGCCCAACACTCAGGTGATCAGGGCTGGCCAAGTCTTGCGCTGCTGGCAGTGGCAGCAGCAGAGGTGTGATGGGGCATTGCATTCCCCTGATCGCCAGGTCGCCTCCTGCCCCTGAGGGCTCCTGGAATGTGAGCTGGGGCAGGCTGGGCTGAGGGACTCCCCTCCAGTGCATGAATTTTTCATGCACCAGACCTCTAGTTTATAATAACCTTTTCAATAATAATTTACTAATAAACAATAGCTCAGGGGAAAATTGGTTTCACTCTTTACTGAAGGAAGGGGCTAGTTTTCCAGTGGAAGCAACTTCTAAAAAAGAATGTGATGATTTTACATTTAAATAGACCAGGCTTAGAGAGCAAGAACCAAGATGGCAGTATAGGTAAACACCTATCTTGCTGCCCCACACAACAATTTTAAAACTACAACTTAATGACAGAACAAACATCATCCAGAACCACCAGAAAGCTGGCTGAGTGAGAATTCCACAAATAAAAGTGATAGGACACTGTGACTCAGAGAAGGGGCAGAGGGCAGAGTTAAGGATACACGCAGAGTCAGAGGTTCGAAGCCGTGCTCGTGATCGGAAAAGATGGGCAGCTGAATACCCTGATATTTTTCTCTAATGGGAGAGAGACAAAGGTGTCCCACTGCACTGATTATCCAGTTCCGGGCGAAGTCCAGGCAACTCACACTCATACAGGGTGAAACTGGACAGTAAGGAGGAAGCACGCTGAAACTCAGAAGCTGCAGAGGTCCACGAGCTGGTGGAGAGGTTGTGTAAACTTGGGAACTGCAGAAGCGCGTGAGTTTGCAGAGAGGACTCATGACTTGCTCTCTCATTTGGGAGAAAAAAAAGAAAAGGGAAACCACCGGACTGCATTGTTTTACAACCTTGGGTGAGACTTTGGATGTGCAGACTCATTTGGAGAGAGGCTGAATTGTCCAGCAGCGGGAAGAGCTTGGCGGCAGCTTACTCTCAGAGGTACTTGCAGCCATTACCACCCGGCACAGAGACCCAGGTGCCACATAGGGTGGAGCTGACGGAAAATCAAGGCTGCCTGCTCAGCCTGGAGACTCCGCCCATCAACCTGAGCACAGCTGATCCTAACAGCCAATTGGCCTGGAGGTCAAACACTCTAGGCTTAACTTCAACAAGACTGTGCAACCCATAAAAGGCTACACCAAGGCTCTACCTCAGGTAACTGGGGAGGCTAAGACACTGTCCCCTAGAGGACATCTACCACACAAAGCTAATTGACCAACTCAGGGAAGCAGCCAAAATGCAGAGACATGGAAAGAAATCACATGTGAAAGAAATGGAGGGGAAAAAATGACTAGAAATAGAGTTCAAAACCACAGTTATAAGGTTTTTCAAGAGGCTCCTAGTAAAGGCCGATGAACTTAATGAGACCTTCAAGGAAATGAACAAGACCTATGAGGAAATGAACAAGACCTACGAGGATATGAACGAGACCTACAAGGATATGAAAAAGGACCAACTAGAAAATAAGCATACACTGACTGAATTAAAAATTATACGAAGGCCTAAAAGCAGTCCAGTGGACCGCAAGAACCAAGTCAAAGATTTGAAATACAAAGTCAGAAAACAAGAAGCCAAAAGAATCCAAAAATTGAAGATAGTGTAAGGGGACTCTCGGACAACCTCAAGCATACCAACATCCAAATTATATGGGTGTCAGAAAGAGAGAGAGAGCAAAATAATGAAAACCTATTTGAAGAAATAGTGACCGAAAACTTCCCACACCTGGTGAAAGAAATTGACTTAAAAAAATCCATGAAGCACACAGAACCCCAAACTATAGGAATCCAAAGAGGAGCACACCAAGACACATCATAAATAAAATGCCAAGAGCAAAAGACAAAGAGAGAATATTAAAAGCAGCAAGAGAAAAACAATTAGTTAGCTATAAGGGAGCACGTATACAAATGTCAGCAGATTTTGCAACAGAAACTATGCAGGCCAGATGGGAGTGGCAAGAAATATTCAAAGTGACGAATAGCAAGAATCTACAACCAAGATTACTATACCCAGCAAAGCTATCATTCAGAATAGAAGGTCAGATAAAGTGCTTCACAGATAAGAAAAAGGTAAAGGAGTTCATCATCCCCAACCAGTATTATATGAAATGCTGTAAGGTGTTCTTTAAGAAGAGGATGAAGAAAAAGATAAAAGTGTAAATTAGGAACAACAAATACACATCTATCAACAAATGAATCTAAAAATCAAGTGAATTAATAAGCTGATGAACAGGATAAACTGGTGAATGTAACAGAATCATGGACATAAAGAGGGAATGGACTGATAATTCTTGGGGAGAAAAGGGGTGTGGGAGGTACAGCAAGAGATTGGACAAAAATCATGCATCTATGGGAGAGGACAGTCAAGGGAGGTGAGGGTGGAGGGTGGAATGGGTACTGGGTGGAGGGGAGCTATGGTGGGGAAAAAGGGGGAACAATGTAATTAATAAACTGAAGAATAAAGATTAAAATATTAAAAATAAAAATAAATAAATAAATAGACCAGGCTTGCTTCCAAAGCCATTGGAAATTTAAACCTTTGGAGTTTGCTGAATTACATAATAAAACTTATTAGATATCTAGGTATTTTGAAATGACAAAATACTGAAATGTTAATCTGAGTTTGTTTCATATGAAAAATCTAGAGGACAATTGAATTTATTAATTAAATATGTCTTGTATTTTATTTGAAATATAACCTTATATCCTTATGATATATCTTTATAACACCTTATGTGAAGGTGTTACTAATCTGAGAAATCCTCAGTATTTAACTTGCCACCTAAAATTTGAGGCTTCTCAGAGTTTAAAGTTCAAAATAAGTGAGAAGAAATTACATAGTTGTGATAACAAAGTACATAAAGTATATAAATTTATTTTTGAGAAAATAATTTTTTCTTTATATATAACTTTATTTCTGGTTATAGAAACAAATGCTAAGAGGAGAAACAGGACTTTCCCATCCACATAAAATTTAATAGATAAAAATGTTACAATAAATGAAAAATGAAATGTAGAAATTTTAAACTTTGTTACAGCTTTAAAACATTAATGTGTGATGCAATTACAAATCACATTCATTTCTCAAACTTAAAAAAAAAAGTATGGCCCAGACCGGTTTGTCTCAGTGGATAGAGCGTCGGACTGCGGACTGAAGGGTCCCGGGTTCGATTCCGGCAAGGGCATGTACCTTGGCTGCGGGCACATCCCCAGTAGGGGACGTGCAAGAGGCAGCTGATCGATGTCTCTCTCTCATCGATGTTTCTGACTTTCTATCCCTCTCCTTTCCTCTCTGTAAAAAATCAATAATATATATATATTTTTTAAAAGTATGGCTCCTTTTTAAAAAAGTACTGTATCCCATTAGAAACTGGAGAGGCAGGCCATCAGCCGAGGGCCCCTCCAGGCGCCCGGCTCCGCCACCCGGGTGTCCCAGACCAGACTTCGCTCTCAGGGGGGGGGGGGGGGGGGGTGGGGGGGGTGGGGGGGGTGGGGGGGGGCCGCCGCCACGTGACCACCACTTCACCCCAGGCTTAGGCCTCAATTTCCGCCTTGTAGGAAACCGCTGCTTTTGAAGCACCGATCATTGAACAGGTTGTAAACAGACTTTAGACAGCCACGGGAGACACAGGCTCGCACACACCCAGCCCTCACAGCGCCGCCCGCCCCCATCACTCATCTTTACAGAGTCATCGTCAGATGAACAATCAGTATGGGGTTCAGCGCTCCCTCAGTGCCCAGCTGCTGGGGCAGAACCCAGCAGATCTGAGTGAGACCCTGGGACCCTGTCCCCTGCACCCCATATTTGATGGTCTTTCCAAGTTAAATTTCAAGAGTTTAACCAAGAGATGGCTTTTGAAGCAGTCCAAGGGTCCTGGAGTGATTCAAGAATTTATTCTCTCTTCTTAAAAGAAATATATATATATATTTTTTAAATATATATTTTATTGATTTTTCAGAGAGGAAGGGAGAGGGATAGAAAGTCAGAAACATCGATGGGAGAGAAACATCGATCAGCTGCCTCTTGCACACCCCCAACTGGGGATATGCCCGCAACCAAGGTACATGCCCTTGACCGGAATCGAACCTGGGACCCTTCAATCCGCAGGCCGATGCTCTATCCACTGAGCCAAACCGGTTCGGCAAGAAATATTTTTTTAATTAGGTTGATTCCATATACTTGAAATCACATGGAAAGCTTTATCAAATAAAAATTAATAAATATATTTTATTTATATACATGTATTTTAAATATTATAAAGTTTTAGCCTCCAAGGGATGGCAGGCAAAGTTGCTAAATATTTCTTAAGGAAAGCCAGATCATTCAGCAGTGAAATTTTAGAAGACAAAAAGCCCTGGTGGCCTGCATTTCAGATAGGCTGGGGTGTGACCTTATCTGTACTTCATAGGTCAAATATATAAATTTGCTTACTTTGCGTTTTCAATAAAGATGCCTACTTTAATTACTTAATAAATTAGTTTTTAAAAATATAAGGTCTCACATAGTTTCAGTTTTATGAGAAACAAATATCTTTATAAATAATTGGATTCTAGTAAAGTCCTCTGAAATAGTTCCTGAAACTTCCCATAATCCCTTTGTATATGCAAATGAGCACTAATCAAAAAGAATGCTGTTTTAAAGTATATTTTAAACTTAATAAAAAGGAAAAATTTAAATATTTTAAATCCCTTCCACTAATATTTACAGGGTAAACTGAAGGTTATTATTCAAGCATTAAATCTGATCATTAGTAGTCACCATAAGTAAAGAGGGTCACTTAAAATATAGTCATGGCAGTATGAGCCAGGACCTGAAAAACAACCATGTGTGTTGCTCAGATTAAGAGTAAAGAAAAAAGTTTTCAAAAGAAACTCTCTAAAGGTGGCCTAGAAGTTACTCTGAGAGATACTGGAAGGACATTTCCTTCAAATGTCTGGGAAGCTGTAATTAAAAGTTCATGTATTAGACCCCCAAAGAGAAGTAATTGACTTGCACTTTGCCTCCCCAACAAAGCTTATATAAATACTGGAGGCCTGATGCACAAAATTGTGCACTTGCTGTGTGTGTGTGTGTGTGTGTGTTGGGGTGGGTGGGTGGGTGGGTGGGTGGGGGGGCAGCTGAGAGCGCTCACAGGATGTCTGACTGCCACAGAAGCAGGAGAGTCTCCCGCCACGGCCACTGCACTCACCAGCCCTGAGCAGGGCTTCTGGCTGAGTGGCTGACCACCAGGGGGCAGCTCCTGCATCAAGTGTCTGCCCTTTGGTGGTCAGTGCGCCTCATAGCGACCAGTTCTGCTGTTCATTTGATTTATATATTAGCCTTTTATTATATAGGGTACTCAAAGACTGATAGCAGAAATTCAATTAGTGTCATTTACTGTCCACAGCCAAAGACAAGTAAAGTTAGAAAATAAGCCTCATTTCAGACTGATTTAAACTGGCAAATTGAAATAAGTGAGTATTCAGGGGAACTTAGTTGTACTAAGCAGAAAACTATTCCTGGAGCATTAACCAATTTTTACTGATGGTCCATCTCATTGCTAAGCTGCTTAACATACGATTAGTCCAAACTAGTCATATTTCTGTGCAAAGAATTGAATTAAAAGCTATCAAGACTGCATTGCAGGATTTCCAAAAGCCTCTTGATATTATTTAAAACAAAAAAGAGGGGATAGTGGAGTAATCTTTTGTAAGTAAATTATATCAAGACTTAATTATTTAAATTTTTACTTTAAAATTTTTTTCACTTGTAATGCAGATGGCAAAACACACATGGTGTCTAGAATAAGCCAAAGGAAAATGGTTTTGGCAGAATGAAAAGATTCTAAGTCTAGTTTATAGAAAGGATTCTTTTATTAACCTTTGGTCAAGAATTTACTTATATATTTCCAGAAAACTCCTCCAAGCCTGTGTGGATTCCTGCAACAATAGATCTGAGAGAGGAACTGACCAGACTACTCCAGCCACAGATGGCAGAGGCCCCAAGCAACCTGCTGAGGAGACAGGGAGAACAGCCAGAGATGGGATAGTGAAGACATCTTACCATGTTAGGAGCCAGCAGCTGTGCATCACTGCAGGTTGCCCAGGACAAGCCAAAGAAGGTCGGACCTGCATTTCCAATGCTCACCGTTTATCCACCATTGAGAACTGGAATATCATTGCTGTCATGTCACAGGGGACAGTGATTGGGAAGGAAACCCATAAAAACTGTTGGGCAGTGATTGGAAAGGGAACTCAAAGAACTGTTGGTCCAGAAAGGAGCTTACTGCAACCTAGTTTCTTTGGTGCCTGACAATTTTAAAAGGACATGAAAGAACTCAATTCTTTCCATTGAATCTAAAAATCTTAACTGCAAATGGAATACATTCTTGTTAAACTTATTAAATCAAAAAGGGTGATATGCTGGAGGATAAGTCCAGTGGGTCATAATAAATGCAAGAAGTCCTCAAAAGGTAGGTGTAAGGTACAAGGAAAAATAAAACCTGTGTTCTATTAAGGAAAAGAATATTTCCATTTCTTTTTTTTAATATTTTATTTATTTTTTACAGAGCAGAAGGGAGAGGGATAGAAAGTCAGAAACATCGATGAGAGAGACATCGACCAGCTGCCTCTTGCACACCCCCCACTGGGGATGTGCACGCAGCCAAGGTACATGCCCTTGCCGGAATCGAACCCGGGACCCCTCAGTCCGCAGTCCGACGCTCTATCCACTGAGCCAAACCAATCTCGGCAGAATATTTCCATTTCAACTAAAGACTACCTATGCCGTGTAACACTTTTCTAAATTTGCTCTTTATCTTTCAGTTGTTCATTATATTTTACGTGTTTTTGAACTTTATACAATGCTGGCATGTTATATGTAATCTGTGGCTTCTTTTCCCCCCACTCAACATTACAGAGATAATTCAACCATTTTCTTTTTTACACAGCTTTACCTTACTCAGTCTATCCATGATCACGGTGTAGTTGTCCATCGTTTACCCCTATCAAAAACTTTGTATGTTTTTTCTTCATAAAATCTTGCATTCCTAGACACCTAACCTTTTCTGTTGTTGTTCTTGTCAAGTGTTCCTAATCCTACTCTTCTGCCCAATTTTGCTCCAGTGCCTACCAGTACTAAGGGATGAAAAAGGCTGATTGAACTATACCCGGTAACTTGCTAACCCTCCGCGTTCCAAACTCCTCCGACTAATTTCTGACCATCTCCGCACCCGTAGGTCTCACCGCGCCATAGCCCTCTCACGGGGCTGAAGGCGGCCAGACTGTGCTGGAGGCGGAGCCAGTGCGTGCTGACGTCAGGGGCGCGCAGTCCCTGGAGGCCGGAGGGGGCGGGGCTAGCGGGGAACTGCAGCCGGGGAGCTGCGGCCCGAGCCCTGACCATGGCGAAGCTACTGAGCTGCGTCCTCGGCCCCCGGCTCTACAAAATCTACCGCGAAAGGGACTCTGAAAGGGCGCCGTCCGGCGTCCCTGAGACTCCAGCTTCAGTCACTGCCCCCCCTCCCAGCTCCTGGGTGAGTCGCGTTTTCCCCCCGAGGAGATATGGTACGGCCCGCGCCCCTTTGCGGCCTTGCTCCGCAGAAGCGCCCATTATGGGAAACCGGGGGAGCCTGCTTGTCAAGTCAGTTGTGCGCAGTCGGCTTGGTGCTTCCGGGTTAAAGTTGCGCCTGTGGACTGGCCACCCCTGATCGCTGTTTGCCGTCGCTCTCTCCTCACTGCGCTCCCTGCCTTTCCTCTCGCGGCCCCGCCTGGGCCGCCGAGGTTCCTGCCCGTCCCAGTTGACTCCCAAGTCCTGGGGGAGACGCTGCACGGACTCGGGCGCTGGACGGCGTTGCCCCCGAACTCCATTTCTTCTTACTCAGTGCCCCTGGGTGCCTCTCCGGCTCCGTTTTATCTTTCCTGTAGTACGCTTTGAATGTCAACATGACTTGTTCCACGTACCCCCTGCCGGCTGCCTCCAGCGCCCCCAGCCTACTCTGGAGACCCCGGGGTCATTGCACTCGTGGAAGATGGGGAGAGTGGTAGGCTGTGCCCTAAGTTCTCTTCCTTTTTATCTGAAATTACGTGTCCAGGCTCCTATAACTGCCCATCCCAGCCACATTTCCTTTCATTGATCAGCCTACTTTCTGATGCTCTTCTTTCCCTCTTAAAGCTGTCATGATGTCTGTTCCTTTCTTCCCTAACCCCGACCTCCCCATAGGCACACACCCACAGCCCATTTGAAAATGGGTCTCGAGCCAGGCTGGTGTGGACCTATGAGCCAGGAGGTCATGGTTCGATTCTGGTCAGGGTGCATTCCTGGGTTTGGGGCTGGATCCCCAGTGTGGGGAGTGCAGGAAGCAACCGATCAATGATTCTGTCTCATCATTGAAATTTCTCTCTCTCTCCTCCTTCCTTCCTCTCCGAAGTCAATAATAAATTTTTTAAAAAAATTTAAAAACAAACTGGGGGTCGGTGTGGGCCCGGCCTGGGCGGGGTGGGCTTCGCTTGGGCGCCGCTGCTGCGGGTGTGGAGGCCGAAGGGCAGCCGCGCCGTCTCCGTGGGCGCCGCCTGCACCGAGATTTACCGCTTTCAAGAGACTACTTTCTTCCCCTCGTTTTTTTCCGCTGCAGTAATAAATCCCATTATGGAGACCCAGAAACTTTATAAAGGGATATAGCTTGAACTCTGTGGAGTATAATTTTGTGTATGAATTATATTTTTTAAATATGAAAGGTTTTCAGAAGTAATAGTAAATTACTGGTACATTATGTAATACAATATTTTATTAGGCATTTATGATAATACTACAAAGGACAAGCTGTTACCTTGATAAATTTGTTTATCTGTAATCACAAAATGAATGATACAGGTTAATTTTTAAATGCAGAATAGAAAGTTTCTGCTGTGGAAATTTTATGGTTAACTAGTTAAGTTTATAGAGAAAATACCTTCAGTTGATCAAGCATAATAAAGTGCAAATTTAGGAAGAAAAACATAATAATGATGCTGCAGGAAATGGAAACATCCTATATAATAAAAGAGAAACATGCAAATTTGACTGTACCTTGGCTCCTGATTGGCTATGCTACCAGCCAATCAAGAGTGGGGGCAGGGCCAAGTGGCAGGAGCACCAGGCCCTGAGGTGGAGATGAAACAGTGGTGGTGGCAGCGAGCCTAGCCCCCAGGGCCGTGTGGTCGCTGAGCTGAAGAGGGCGATGGCTGGGTGCCCAAGGCCTAAAGCCTCACCAAAGGCCTAAAGCTGGGGGCGAGCCATCACTTGGACATCCCCTGAGGGCTCCCAGTATGTGAGAGGGGGCAGGTTGGGTTGAGGGACCACCCATCCCCAGTGCATGAGTTTTGTGCACCGGGCCCCTGGTATATAGACAATAATTAACAAAGGAGGAAAAATTAGTTTGTGAGCTTTAAGCAAAATTCATTTCATTTGCCATCATACACAGTATAACAGGAATAAGTTTAACAAAGCTTGTGGGTATTATGTCCCCAAAAGCTAGCTGAAACTAGTATAACCCACTTAAGTAAATACTATGATAATAAGTTGTGTGAAGCCGAGACCGGTTTGGCTCAGTGGATAGAGCGTCGGACTGCGGACTGAGGGGGTCCCGGGTTCGATTCCGGCAAGGGCATGTACCTTGGCTGCGGGCACATCCCCAGTAGGGGGCGTGCAAGAGGCAGCTGATCGATGTCTCTCTCTCATCGATGTTTTTTTTTTTAATATATTTTATTGATTTTTTACAGAGCAGAAGGGAGAGGGATAGAAAGTCAGAAACATCGATGAGAGAGAAACATCGATCAGCCGCCTCCTGCACGCCCCCCACTGGGGATGTGCCCGCAGCCAAGGTACATGCCCTCGACCGGAATCGAACCCCGGGGCCCGCAATCCTACGCTCTACCACTGAGCCAAACCGGTCTTGGCTCTCATCAATGTTTCTGACTTTCTATCCCTCTCCCTTCTGCTCTGTAAAAAATCAATAAAATATATTTTTTAAAAAATCAATAAAATATTAAAAAAAATAAGTTGTGTGAATTAGCCTTTAGATAATATGACCATATGAAGACTTTTAATTCTTCTTTACTAGACTAAACAAGATTTTTTATTTTTGGAAATTTTATTAAAGTGCTTATAGTGAAAGAAACCTGCATAAAGTTTTTTCCTTTTATAGCATCATCAGTAATTGGCTTGATAACCAGGCTTTGTGGTTACAACCAAAAGCAAATTTAGGTATTCTGTGTTGTTTAGAACTTTGGGAATATAAACCTTCTTTAAAAGTCAGTTAGTTCCAAATATTTTCAGAAGTATAACAACTTCTTTAAGGTCATTATAGTAGTATTACACTAAATAATGACTTAATAGCATCTGAGTTGTCTAGGAGAGTTCGTATAATCCCAAAGAGTACTACAGAGTATCTTGTTAATTTAGAAGGATAATCATCCTACCTGTTGTAAATTGTAGATGTAAATCCACTAAACTAGGTGTAGTGAATTTTAAGTAGGCGCCTATCATTTGATTCTTTTTTATAATAAAAATCTAATTTAGTATGAAGAGATGAGAAATTTCATGTGAAAGTTTTTGCCCATCAAAAAGTAAAATCACCCATGCACAAAACTACCTCCCAATGACTTGTCCGAAGTCCCTTATATCAAAAAAGATTATAATGGAAGAGAGTACGGTCTTGTCAAATTGGACAATTGACAACAAACACGAAATGAAATATGACTTTTCATGTGAACTGTACCGAATGTCTACGTATTCGACTTTCCCCACTGGTGTTCCTGTCTCAGAAAGGAGTCTTGCTCCGCTGGTTTTTATTACACTGGTGTGAATGACAAGGTCAAGTGCTTCTGTTGTGGCCTGATAACTGGAAACAAGGAGACAATCCTATTGAAAAACATAAACAGCTCTATTGTAGCTGTAGCTTTATTCAGAATCTGGTTTCTGTTACTGGTTTGGAATCCACCTTTAAGAATGCTTCTCCAATGGGAAACAATTTTACACATTCATTATCTCCTACTTTGGAACAACGTGGATCGTTCAGTGGTTCTTACCCCAACCTGTCATCAAACCCTGTTCATTCTAGAGCAGTTGAAGACTTCTCCCCGTCGCGGACTAACCCGTACAGTTACGCAGTGAGCACTGAACATGCCAGATTGCTTACTTACCACCTGTGGCCGTTAACTTTTCTGTCACCATGAGAATTGGCAAGAGCTGGTTTTTATTACGTAGGACCTGGAGACAGGGTAGCCTGCTTTGCTTGTGGTGGGAAACTAAGTAACTGGGAAGCAAAGGATGATGCTCTGTCAGAACACTGAAGACATTTCCCCAACTGCCCATTTTTGGAGAATTCTCTAGATACACTGAGGTTTAGCATTTCAAATTTGAGCATGCGGACACATGCAGCCCGACTGAGAACATTTATGTGCTGGCCTTCTAATGTTCCATTAGATGTTTTTACAGAGCAGAAGGGAGAGGGATAGAAAGTCAGAAACATCGATGAGAGCAGCTTGCAGGTGCTGGTTTCTATGGCGTGGGTTGAAATGACGATGTCAAATGCTTTTGTTGTGATGGCGGCTTAAGGTGTTGGGCATCTGGAGATCACCCATGGGTGGCATGCCAAGTGGTTTCCACGGTGTGAGTTCTTAATACGCATGAGAGGACAGGGGTTCGTTGATGAGATTCAAACCAGATGTCCTCTTCTTGAACAGCTGTTGTCAACTTCAGACACTCCTGAAGATGAAAATGCTGACCCACCCATTGTTCATGTTGGACCTGGAGAAAGTTCTTCAGAAGATGCGGCCATGATGGATACACCAGTGGTGAAAGCTGCCTTGGAAATGGGCTTCAGTAGAAGCTTGGTAAAACAGACGGTTCAGAGTAAAATCCTAACAACTGGAGAGGATTACAAAACAGTTAATGATATTGTATCAGCACTTCTCAATGCAGAAGATGAAAACAGACAAGAAGAAAAAGAAAGAGAAGAAATGGCATCAGATGATTTGTCATTAATTCGGAAGAATAGAATGGCTCTCTTTCAACAGTTGACTTGTATGCTTCCCATCCTGGATAATCTTCTAAAGGCCAATATAATTAATAAACAAGAACATGATATAATTAAACAAAAAACACAGATACCTTTATAAGCAAGAGAACTGATTGATACTGTTTTAGTTAAAGGAAATGCTGCAGCCAACATCTTCAAAAACTGTCTAAAAGAAATTGACTCTACATTATATAAGAACTTATTTGTGGGAAAGAATATGAAGTCTATTCCAACAGAAGATGCTTCAGGTCTGTCTCTGGAAGAACAATTGAGGAGGCTGCAAGAAGAAAGAACTTGTCAAGTGTGCATGGACAAAGAAGTTTCTATTGTATTCATTCCTTGTGGTCATCTAGTAGTATGCCAGGAATGTGCCTCTTCCCTAAGAAAGTGCCCTATTTGCAGGGGTATAATTAAGGGAACTGTTCGCACATTTCTCTCATAAAAGAAATATGGGCTCTATGTTAGCCTGTATGTAAAAGTCTTCAAATAATTGTTGAACATTTGAAGCCATCTGAAGTAGAAAAGGAGTTACTGGTTCTTTCATTAGTAACGTGTGTTCTACCCTACTTTGGTACCAGTAATATGGTTTCCAAAAAAAAAAAAAAGTATTGTATATCATTTAATTTTAATCTCTCTTATATCAAGGGGCAGATTTATGCTTGGTGGACTTTAGTAGTGTATTTGTGTGCATACAGGATAAATAAGGAGTAAGTGGTCTCAGTGCTGTTATGTATCATTTCAGGAGTGACTGAATTTGGTATTTCTGGAAGCTTGGAGCACTATACTAGAGTGTAGTTTAAAAGAACTGGAAACCAGGAACTCTGGAGTTTATCCAAGTTATGATGCAAAATTCTCTTTGGTGTTTTTAATTTGTGTTGTTAAATATATTTCTTTTACTGGCAAATAAGCTTTTTCCTAATATGTGAAAAACATCCTAATAAAGTTCTTTGAAAAGATTAAAAATAATAATAATAAAAAAATAAAAACAAGCTGGGTTTCGAAAACCGAGCCAAAATCTTCCAATGCTGCTTGCTTTCACTTTTGCTTCTAAGTCCAGCCCATTCCCCCACCCCCCACCCCCCACCCCGCCTTCCCATTTGTTCTCATGAACTGGGGTGGGAAATCAGGTTCAGAGCATGGCTGGGGAGGGGTTTTCTTTGGGAGCCTAGGAGGGGCTGTTTTGGAGGCTAAAACCAGAGAACACACATTAGGGCTTCCAAAAGGGAAGGGGAAGGACTTGTCAGTGGGCAGGATCCTTAATGTGGCATCTGTTTTGGCAGGACACGTACTATCAGCCCCGGGCCCTGGAGAAACATGCCGACAGCATCCTGGCACTGGTATGTCTACCTGGCACCTGGGACAACTGTGTCTCTGCAGCCCCAATGGCCCTCCTGAATTTCTCCTCCCCAGCCCCCGAGGTGGGGTATGCTCCAGGCTCTGCCGCTTACCTCTCCAACACACACAGCCACACCAGCAAGCGTGGGCCTACTTGGCACTCCCCTTTGACTGTGCCCGCTTTCTCTGGAGGCAGCCTGAGCTATGAGGAAAATTTGTTTGCTCTTGGAACCATCTGCAGGTGCTGAGTCCTGCAGTCCCCAGTGACCTGTCCTCCTGGCAACTAACCTCTTTGGCTGCAGGGACAGCTGTTCTCTCTGGCAGGGTTCCTATGACGATGTTTGTGCATCTCTTGGGGACCAGGCTGTCCTGAGCAGGAATGGATGACAAGACTTGATTAACTTGAGTAGAAAGAGAGCCTTGCCTTTAAATGTGATGGATTATGTCTGGAGATAACAGGAAGAAAGTACAACTTGTTCTTTTATCAGCCTGTTATGCTCTGACACAGTGCCTTCAGCAAATACTGAGCACCTACTGTGTGCATGATGTCATGCACAGGATAGGTACTTCACATCATCTCCCTCAATTTATCCACTTTGCTCGGAGCCTAGCCCTGGAAATGGCAGGGGCATATATGCTTGTGTGTGTGTGTGTGTGTGTGTGTGTATTGACTGCTTGTCCCTGTCTCTTTGCTGCAGGCTTCAGTCTTCTGGTCCATCTCTTATTACTCCTCTCCCTTCGCCTTCTTCTACTTATACAGGAAAGGTCAGTGTGGTTTCCCAGGTGGTGGGACAGGAAATGGGCAGGTTGTTGGCAGATCAGTCGACCCCCTAAAGAAGAAAGGGGACCTGCAAGGATGGCTTGGCTTCTGTCTTCTCTCAGGCACCTTCCCCTCAGAGGCATGGCTGCCGCAGGGAGGGAGTGTGGAGCTGGAGGTTGGGGGGGACTGGGAGAAGATCTGAGGGGCAGCGGGAAAGCTTCTCCCATGGTCTCTCCCCTCCAGGTTACCTGAGTCTGTCCAAAGTGGCGCCGCTCTCTCACTATGCTGGGACATTGCTACTGCTGCTGGCAGGTGTGGCCTGCCTCCGAGGTAGGTGGGGGGAGCCTGGTTGGTGTCTACTCGCCGTTGGTAAACACTTATACAGCAGCTTCTGCAATTCTGTGTTGGGCCCTGAGGGAGAATAATTGAGGATGGTCAAGATGTGATCTTTTCCTTAAAGGGCTGGAGTCCTAAATAGGAAAAAATTATCAGAAAAGTTTGCTGTTCGCTAGAAAAGATGCGTATACCCTACAATTCCACATATATTCACATCTCTGTCATAATGATAAACTGAAAGCAGCTCCCAGCCACAAACAGCAGGGAGGGTGGGTGCGTTCGGGGGGATAGTCCTAACGCAGCAAACAGGCAGTGCGGGGAACGGGCGCTGCTCTCCGTGCAGAGGAAGCTGGCGTGTGCGGAGCTGAAGGGGAGGAGCTGACTGCCACGTAATGTATGCAGTGTGCTTCCATTTGTGTGAACTTCAAAAGGGACGTGTATGTGAGTGGAAAACCATGGGCATTGTTATTTTTAATGTATATATATTTTTAAATGTATGTATTTTTATTGATTTCATAGAGGAAGGGAAAGGGCGAGAAACATCAGTGATGAGAGGGAATCATAGGTCACAGTCTTCAGACTGAGAGAATGAGCATTTAAAAAAATTAATTTCATTAATTTATCTTTTCCATGACCACTTATCCACCTCCATCCTATCTTGTTTTAATTTTATTTATTTTCAACTTAAGGGAAAAATAAATACAAAAAGTTCAGAGAATAAAGTGTCAAAAATCAGTAAAAAGCTTATTTTGTGACATTGCTTCAGGCCTTCTCAGTGAGACACCGGGCCTCTTCCCAGGCCTGTGCTCCCCTTCCCCCAAGTGACCGCTGGGGGCCGATGCGGGTTTCCCTGCGTCTCACATCCTCACCGAGGAGATGTTTTGTTGAGGTTACAGAGGGGGAGGGGAGGGGAACAATGACTTGTTCCACTTATGTCTGCACTCATGGGCCGCTTCTATATGCGCCCTGGCCAGGAACTGGCCCCACAGCCTGCTCTACCCCATGACGTCGCATTCTAGTTTATTCCGGTTGTGCTTTCTCTGTGGCACTCACCCTCCTGTTGGCTGTTTTTTGTCCTTTCCCAGCCCCGCCCCGCCCCCAGCCAAAGCGGCAGCTCTCTGAGGCCCGGGCCTTGCATCTCCCTTACTGCCGCTTTCCCATGGGAGAGCGGGGCCTGGTCTGTGTCACTGTTGGGTCACTGGAGGAGAGGACAGGATTTGAGGCTCCTTGACAGTGAAGGGAGAGCGGATGCGATCACTGAGGGCTGGGAGAAGAGCAGAGGGAGCTCAGCACTGAGAATGGCTCTCGGTTCAGAGAGGGAGGTAGCATGGCAACCAGGGAGGAGCAGTCCAGGAATTGGAAGGAGGCAAGAATGGATACAGGGAGGGGAGGAGGAAGGCAGCTCGGGGGACAGGGAGAGTGCTGAGGGCCCAGGTGAGGGGCTGGAGGCTGGAGGAAGGGGACTCGGCCGGTGAGGAAGCATTGTGGGGCAGGGGCCGCGGGGCAGACGGCAGGGAGCGAGCCTGCGGGAAGAGGAGCCCGGTGCGGGAAGAGGAGCCCGGTGCGGGCAGGGCTGAGCTGAGGTGTGCGGCCTCCTCAGGCCGGGAGCGCGGGCGGGCGGGCGGCAGTCTGGGAGAGAAACTGCGGGCTGGCTCCCCTCCCGTTTCTCCAGAGCCGGGCCCGTCCTCTCCCTTCTCCTCCGTGCCTTCTGCTTGCCCGTTCTTGTCCTCTTCCTGACCGCCGCTGTCTTGCTGCCCTGCCCAGGCATCGGCCGCTGGACCAACCCCCAGTACCGGCAGTTCATCGCCGTCCTGGAGGCCGCACACAGGAGCCAGTCTGCCGAGAACAAGGTGAGGCCCGGGCGAGCAGGGGCCGCCTGCCAGGGCCTCCCGCTTCTCTGCGCGCCATCCTCCTCCGCCAGGAACTCTTCCTTCCTCCCTTCCCACTGGAGCGTCCTGCCGGACAGTCCCCCCCGCAGGAGGCGCTAGATGTGGAGACATGGACACGGCTGTCCCCGTCACAGTCTGTTTTGTGGCTGTGTGCATGAGCCCTGTGCTAGTTTCGTGTGGGGATGGGGCAAGATGGACAGGGGTGTCCACTCTTGTGCCCGGCACAGCGTGGTGCCAGGAGGGGGAGCCAGGGCACGGGGCCCGGAGCGCTGCCCGCCAGCCAGCCTGGAGTGCGGCTGCCCTTGAGGAGGGCGCAGGGGCCCGCGAAGCCCTTTCCTGCTACAGGGCTTTCGTTCGCCGTGCCTGCAGCGTGTGATGGGCTCGCGCACCGCCCTCTCCTCACAAGACCCGCGTGAGGGCCGAGCCCCCCCCCCAAGTCAGGGGAAACGGGCACAGGACAGGACCCCGGCCGAGCCCCCCCCCAAGTCAGGGGAAACGGGCACAGGACAGGACCCCGGCCGAGCCCCCCCCCCCCCAGTCGGGGAAATGGGCACAGGAAAGTGACCCCGGCCGAGCCTCCCCCCCCCCAGTCGGGGAAATGGGCACAGGAAAGTGACCCCGGCCGAGCCTCCCCCCCCCCGTCCCAGTGGGGGGAAACGGGCACAGGACAGGACCCCGGCCGATCCCTGCCCCCCCCAGTCGGGGAAACGGGCACAGGACAGTGACCCCGGCCGAGCCCCCCCCCCCCCCAGCCGGGGAAACGGGCACAGGACAGGACCCCGGCCGAGCCCCCCCCCGTCCCAGTGGGGGGAAACGGGCACAGGACAGGACCCCGGCCGATCCCCCCCCCCCAGCCGGGGAAACGGGCACAGGACAGTGACCCCGGCCGAGCCCCCCCCCCCCCAGTCAGGGAAACGGGCACAGGACAGTGACCCCGGCCGAGCCCCCCCCCCCCCAGTCAGGGAAACGGGCACAGGACAGGACCCCGGCCGAGCCCCCCCCCCCCCAGTCGGGGGAAACGGGCACAGGACAGTGACCCCGGCCGAGCCCCTGCCCCCCCCAGCCGGGGAAACGGGCACAGGACAGGACCCCGGCCGAGCCCCCCCCCGTCCCCGGGCACAGGACAGTGACCCCGGCCGAAGCCCCTGCCCCCCCAGCCGGGGAAACGGGCACAGGACAGGACCCCGGCCGAGCCCCCCCCCGTCCCAGTGGGGGGAAACGGGCACAGGACAGGACCCCGGCCGAGCCCCCCCCCGTCCCAGTGGGGGGAAACGGGCACAGGACAGGACCCCGGCCAATCCCCCCCCCCCCCGTCCGGGAAACGGGCACAGGACAGGACCCCGGCCGAGCCCCCCCCCCCCGTCCCAGTGGGGGGAAACGGGCACAGGACAGGACCCCGGCCGAGCCCCCCCCCCCCCCCAGTCGGGGGAAACGGGCACAGGACAGTGACCCCGGCCGAGCCCCTGCCCCCCCCAGCCGGGGAAACGGGCACAGGACAGGACCCCGGCCGAGCCCCCCCCCCCCCCGTGGGGGGAAACGGGCACAGGACAGGACCCCGGCCGAGCCCCCCCCCCCCCCAGTCGGGGGAAACGGGCACAGGACAGTGACCCCGGCCGAGCCCCTGCCCCCCAGTCGGGGAAATGGGCACAGGACAGTGACCCCGGCTGAACCCCCCTCCCAGTGGGGGGAAACGGGCACAGGACAGGACCCCGGCCGAGGCCCCCCCCCCCCCCCGTCGGGGAAACGGGCACAGGACCCTGGCCGAGCCCCCCCCCCTCCCAGTCGGGGAAACGGGCACAGGACAGGACCCCGGCCGAGCCCCCCCCCCCCAGTCGGGGAAACGGGCACAGGACCCTGGCCGAGCCCCCCCCCCCCCCAGTCGGGGAAACGGGCACAGGACAGGACCCCGGCCGAGCCCCCCCCCCCCCGTCGGGGAAACGGGCACAGGACAGGACCCCGGCCGAGCCCCCCCCCCAGTCGGGGAAACGGGCACAGGACAGGACCCCGGCCGAGCCCCCCACTCCCAGTCGGGGAAACGGGCACAGGACCCCGGCCGAGCCCCCCCCCCAGTCGGGGAAACGGGCACAGGACAGGACCCCGGCCGAGCCGCGCTGAGGCCTGGCTGGCTCCGAGTTTGAGTCCAGTCAGCAAAGCCTGCCTGAACTGTGTTTTCTTCGTTTTGTTTTGCCCTTTATATTTTTGTACAAAATTCCTATTGTTCTCTCTAAGTCAAGTTGTTTTTGAAGCTATCAAAAATGTCTGACAGAAAATAAGAAACGTCTCTCAGCATAAAGTAGAGCCCTGGGCCCTGGGGGCGGGAGGGCGGCTGAGACAGAGCTCTCCCAGGCAGGCGGGGGGGGGGGGGGGGGGGGGCACGGTGGGCACCCTCCATTCTCAGCCCTCGAGGCCCAGCTCGTCTCTGCCCTCACAGAGGCAGCTGGCCGGCTACAACTTCGACTTCAGGAGCTGGCCGGTGGACTTCCGCTGGGAGGAGCCCAGCAGCCGGTGAGCCTCTTCCCTCTTCCCTCTGGCCTCCAGCCCTCTCCTTTCAGTCCCACCGGCCCCGGACTCCCCCTCCCCTCCTCTTTCCTCCTCAGGAGGGAGTCGCGAGGGGGCCCGTCCCGCCGGGGCGTGGCCCTGCTCCGCCCGGAGCCGCTGCACCGGGGCGCGGCAGACACCCTGCTCAACCGCGTCAAGAAGCTGCCCTGTCAGATCACCAGGTGGGAAGCAGGAGGGAGGAGAGGCCGCGGGGGGGGGGGGGGGGGGGGGGGGGGGGGGGGAGATGGGAGGCCGGGCTCTGGAACTTGGTGCTCCATTGTAAGACAGCTGTCATCTGCTTGGAGTGCTGCGGGCTTTGTATTTTATGTGGCGAAGTTGTGTCTTTCCGTGTTCACCGTGAAGGAAAGGGGCTCGGGGTGATGAGGGAGAGCTGGGGGAGTAACACCGTTCTGTCTGATACGAAAGCTCTTTCTGGGTATTTTTGGTTAATCCTTACCTGAGGGAACTTTTTTCATTGATTTTTAGAGAGAGTGGGTGGGTGGGAGGGGAGAAAGAGAAAGACATCAAATTTTGCACCCCCACACACACACCTACCGACTGGGGCCAGGGATTGAACTGAGCCCAGGTACGTGCCCTTAACCAGGATTGAACCTGCGATTCTTTTTTCTTTTTAAAAAAATATATTTTATTGATTTTTTACAGAGAGGAAGGGAGAGGGATAGAGAGTTAGAAACATCGATAAGAGAGAAACACTGATCTGCTGCTGCCTGCACACCCTCTACTGGGGATGTTTCCGTAATCAAGGTACATGCCCTTGACCTGGAATCAAACCTAGAACCCCTCAGTCCTCAGACCGACGCTCTATCTACTGACCCAAACCAGTTAGGGCAAACCTGTGATTCTTGGGTGCATGGACCAATACTCTAACCACTTGGCAACATTGGCCAGGGCTACGGAAGCTCTTTCGATGAGTCCTAGAGGGAGGTGAGGAGGGGACACAGAGCCCTGGCTGTGTCCTAGCTCCCAGCATCTACCTGAGTAAGCTAGTTTGTGCATCTGTGCGTAACCCTCCTCACAGGGTTGGTGCCATCACGTAGGGTGGCATTGGTGAAGGGCGTCGAGCTTGCAGAAACCTGATAGCACAAGGTAGAGCCAAGGAAATGCAGCTGGGGGCACTGGCCATGCTGGAGTAACAGGTGGGGCTTCTGGTGGTGGCACAGAAGGCAGGTTCCAGACCAGGGGCGGGCGACGTGGTGACTGGGTTCTGCCAGTGCTGACTGTCAGAGGGGCGAGCCAAAGTTGGGGCTCTTGGGGGGATGCTGGAAGGGCTCATGCAGTGTTGTTCTGGGGACACACCCTGCTCCAGGTGAACTGGAAGTGGCTAACTGTCCATGTCAGGAGCAGCACCTACCACTCTTACATGCCTAGATTAGCACGTTTGATCAGTGAGTTTATGACGCCCTACTCTGCGCCAGGCTCTGGCACCTCCTACGGGCAGATATGAGGCATATCAAAATGAGCAAAACAGCTCTCGGCGGTTTGACTCAGTGGGTAGAGCGCTGGCCGGTGGACTGAAGAGTCCCTGGTTTGATTCCTGTCAAGGGCACATGCCTGGTTGTGGGCTCAATCCCCAGTAGAAGGCAGGCAATCAATGATTCTCTCTCATCACTGATGTTTCTATCTCTGGCTCCCTCCTCCTTCCCCTCTGAAATCAATAAGATGATAATAATAATTTTTTTTAAGTGAGCAAAACAGCCAGGTCCCTGCCCCAAAGGAGTTGCGGTCTAGTTGGTATCTTTCAAACTACCCATCTTGACCCATTAGTGACTCTTAAAATCAATTTAGTGAGTCACTGTCACTTTTTTTCAAGTATTACTTATTTTGGGATTTTTATTAAGTTGTATTTATACATGAACAGGTTCATCTTTGATAATAACTTTGCTTTTACTTACTACATATAGAAAGTATGTATTATCTCACAAAGCTTTCAGAATTGTATATACGAGGCTACAACGGTTGCAGTGAAAAGTTTGGAAAACACCAGCCTTGTACATATATTTCATTAAGTCCCGAAAGAGGCCAGTGAAGCTGTGAGTGTTCGGTCTGGGACAGTCCTGGACCCTCTTAACTCCATGCTCCCACAGCTACCTGGTGGCCCACACCCTGGGGCGCCGGATGCTGTACCCTGGCTCTGTGTACCTGCTCCAGAAGGCCCTCATGCCTGTGCTCCTGCAGGGCCAGGCCCGGCTGGTGGAAGAGGTAAGCCCCCTCCCCCTGCCCCACAACTCTCCCCCTTGAAGGATGTGGCCTCCTGCCCTTAACTTGGCTTTGCATCTCCCCACTCAGTTTGATGGGCGCCGGGCAAAGCTGCTGGCCTGTGATGGCAACGAGATTGACACCATGTTTGTGGACCGGCGGGGGACGGCTGAGCCCCAGGGACAGAAGCTGGTGAGCGGGAGCAGGGTCCAGAGCTAGAGTGTGGGGGGGCGGTGAAGTCCTGGGGGTCTCAGTGGCACAGCAGCCCTCAGGAAGCGCACCCGCAGGTACCCACCCCCGCTCCCCCTGAAGGCCCGGGAATAGATAAAGTGGAGCTGACACTCAAAGACCGAAAGGAGTCATTGCATTTGTCACTGAGAAGAAAGCACCTACTCCGTGCAGCACCTGCATTTAGTCCCCACCAACCCGGAAGAGCGGTTAGCCCTGACAGATGGGCGGGGCACCGGCAGCTTCCACAGGCCACAGTTGGTTAGCGGGAGAGCCGGGGTTTGTACCCAGCTCCAAAGCCCCTGCCTCCATGAAGCAGCCCGGAAGGAGCACGAAGCCAGCGGCTGGAGAGCAGGCTCCAGGCCCGGCTTTGCCTGCTGGAGGAGCCACGGAACCCCGTCGTCGTGGCTTTGGCCTGGGGCACCTTGGGGTTTGTGTATGTGGGGTGAAGACTTGAGCTCAGAGGAGAGAGGAAAAGCAATTGCCAACCACACAAAAGACAGAAAAATAGACCCAAACCGGGGAATGGAAAACCCCAACTCCCAGCCCCGAGACGCGCCTGTGCCGCCAAGCACAGATGGGCGCTGTGTGGGCAGCCGAGCGAGGCGGCTAGCGGCGTTCTTTCTGATGTTCGCTCAGCACCTGCAGCGGCTGTCCGTCAGCTGCAGGACTTGTGATCCGTGGTTTCTGTTCCCCGTGGCGAGAACAGGGCGCGCCTCCCTCTTCCCTACGAAGCTCCCACAGCTGCCTTCCCTGCACCCAGGAATTCTGGGCCCCTTGGCCCTTTCCCAGCCTCCTCCTGCCTCCTTCTGCAGGTGATCTGCTGCGAGGGGAATGCCGGCTTCTATGAGGTGGGCTGCGTCTCCACACCTCTGGAAGGTAGGCCATGGCTCAGCCCTCTTGTCTCTGCCCCTTGGGATGGAACATCCCCATCTTCCCACACAGACACGGCCTTCCCTGGCCTGGTGCTTTTTGTGGGTCAAGTCTGAAAGCTTCACTGTGGGGAAGTCTCCCCCGTTCGCTTTGCGCACCTCACATCCCTGCCCTGCTGTGTGCCTAACCTTTCCCCCTCCTCCGCCGGAACCTTTGGTGGCTATCATCTCCCCATCCTCGGAAGGGGAAGGCTCAGCGTTATTTGCCCCGGGGGGGGGGGGGGGTGGGTGATTAGTGCTCTGGTGTGCTGCTGCTGGGAGGGGAAGCAGGGGTGGGGGTGGGGTGTAGGCCAGGAGGCCCCAGCTCCTCCCCACCTTGTGTTGCAGCTGGGTATTCAGTCCTGGGCTGGAACCATCCAGGCTTTGCTGGGAGTACGGTGAGACCCTCTGCATATTTCTGTGGGGCTCCCACTCACCTGTGACCTGGGTGCCAAGGGCAGGGAGCTGTAGACCATGGGGAGCCCCTCATAGTAGGGGGTTGCAGGAGGGAAGGCAGTGGACAGAGGGTGGATCTTGGTCCACACCAGTTTCTGGGGAGAGCTGTCCCTCCCACCCCCCTTACTCCTCTGTTGCAGAGTAGCTGCAGGAAGGGTCCGCTCTGGGCAGGTGCAGGTGGCAGGCTGGCTGGCTGGTGGTGCTGCTGACCCACTCCTGCCTTTGCCCTTCCTCCTGCAGGGGGTGCCATTCCCACAGAATGAGGCCAATGCCATGGATGTGGTGGTCCAGTTTGCTGTCCACCGCCTAGGCTTCCAGCCCCAGGACATCATCCTCTATGCCTGGTCCATCGGGGGCTTCACTGGTACCAGCCTCCCTCCCCACACTGTGTGCTCATTCAGCTGCCCCTCCCCCAAGGGGCGTGGCTTAGGTGTGGGGTGGAGGCTTCAGGAAGGGGAGGGCTCGGGCTGGTCTGGAAGAGGTATCCTGTGCACATACATGTCACGTTTCCCTCCACACTTACATCTGGTTTTCAAAAGTAGACCTGGGCCTGTGCTGGAAGACCAGGAAGGCCAAAGCTTCCTGTGGATTGTCTCCAGTGCACTGTCGGCTCTCCATCCTCTCCGACAGTGCCCGCAGTGACGGGAGGGCCACGGAGAGCCCTGGGGCTAAGCTAGTAGGGGGATGGGATCAGCCTGTAGGGTCAGTGGGAGGAGGCTGGGGTGGCGAGCGGAAGTCCCTCAGTCCTTTCCCTTCTTCCCTGTCCTGGTACCAGCCACGTGGGCAGCCATGTCCTACCCAGACATTAGTGCCGTGATCCTGGATGCCTCCTTTGATGACCTGGTGCCCTTGGCCTTGAAAGTCATGCCAGATAGCTGGAGTGAGTACAGCCGTAGGCCTGCCCTTGTAGGAGGGTGGGCTGCCCTGGCACTGTGAGCTGGCGATGGTTCCCTTTTCCATGGCAGGGAGGGGGTGGCCCCATTGTTGAGAAGCAGACTCCCCATTTTCCTTCTCCATGAATTGTGAAGACCTTTGTGTTGGGCAAGGGCTTTGTCTCTGCTCTCCCTTCACTTTTGTCCCACTCTAGGGGGCCTGGTGACCAGGACTGTGAGGCAGCATCTCAATCTGAACAACGCGGAGCAGCTGTGCAGGTAACGCCTGCCCCTGAGCTCCCTCACAGCTCTGCTGGGGGTGCAACTGCTAAAGCTGGCACTAAAGTGCAAGTTGGCAAGTGACCACCACCCTAAATCCCTTGAGTGACCCTGCCCCCACCCTAGATGGCCTAACCCAGGTCCCCTGGCACCCTCCACCTTCTTCTTTTTTAAATTGATTTCAGAGAGGAAAGAGGAAGGAGACAAAAACATCAATGGTGAGAGAGAATCATCCATCAGCTGCCTCCTACACGCCCCCCACTGGCGATTGAGCCTGCCACCTCGGCATGTGGCTGATGGGAAGTGAATCATGACCTGGTTCATAGGTCAATGCTCAACCACTGAGCCACCCAGCTGGGCTCAGCAGGCCCTGAAATACTCTGACTCACCCCTGGGTGAGGGTCTAGCCCATGGGCCCTGCTGCAGCAGGAGCTAAGAATATAGCCCGTGCAGGGTGCGACGGCCAGTGCCGCCTGCCCCTCAGCGCCCGCTCTGCCCGGAAGGTACCAGGGCCCTGTGCTGCTGATCCGGAGAACCAAGGACGAGATCATCACCACCACGTGAGTCCCCAGGAAACCTCGACCTTCCCGGTCCCAGAGAGCCGGACAGCTCCCTGTTCACTTCTGCCCACTGGAAACCCAGGTATCCAGACCCTTCCTCCCCTCCAGTGTCCGTTCTTCTCCCCTCCAGGGTTCCTGAGGACATCATGTCCAACCGAGGCAATGACCTCCTGCTGAAGCTCCTGCAGCATCGGTGAGAGCCGGGGGAGGGGGGAGTGGTGGTACGTGCTTGCACATATGTGTACTCCAGCATCAGGAGGATGGGAAGAAGGCTCAGGGATGAGGAGTGAAGCAAATGGGTCTGACTCCCACCCCGGCACCACTCCTGCAGGTATCCCCATGTGATGGCAGAAGAGGGTCTTCAAGTGGTGAGGCAGTGGCTAGAGGCCTCCTCACAGCTGGAGCAAGGTGAGAGGGGATCATGGGAGGCTCTGGGTGGGGCTGGCAAAACCAGGTGCTGATGGGCCCTCATGTCTCTCCCTGACTAGCCTCGATTTACAGCCGATGGGAGGTGGAAGAAGACTGGTGTCTGTCTGTCCTCCGCTCCTACCAGGTGGAACATGGGCCAGACTTCCCCTGGAGTGTGGGTAAGGCGGTCCTGGGGCAGGAGACGGGGTTGGGAAGAGCCCAGGAAGGGGATGGATGCCCAGATGCATGGGCCATGTTTGAGCACCTCCTCTCTGCAGGGGAGGACATGAGTGCACGTGGAAGGCAGCAACTGGCTTTGTTTCTGGTGAGCTAAAGAGAGGGAAGCAAGAAGGGGATGCCTGAGTGGTCAGGGGCAGATGTGGGGCTTGGGGACAGTTGGAAGTGGCAGCTTTTTTCGAGTGGGTGGTACATTTGGAGATAGAGGGTGAGGAGATGTCTGGTGGCTGCCACTCACTGCAGTGCTGTGCACCACACTTGTCCGCCTTAGGCCCAGAAACATCTGCACAACTTCGAAGCCACACATTGCACCCCACTCCCAGTCCTGAACTTCCAGATGCCCTGGCACCTGTAGGGACCAGCCCTCTCTAAAGTCAGCACTGGGCCTCATTCTGAAGGATTGGGATGGGAGGAGACCTGAAGAAGGGCCCTCTTATTTGTGATTCTCTGTGTTCACGTTGCTGTTTATAGTTTGTGGAGTCCATCCCCCTTTTCACTGTTCCTCTTGCATGGGTCCCTCATCCATCCTGCAGTACCTAACCTCCCCGGCATACACCTGCATTAAATGAATGGATTTTTCCTAATAATTAATAAAAAGGTATTTTTTCTACTGGCTGGCTAATTGTGTGACTGCCCAAGTATCCAGGGAGCAAGGTGCTGAAGTCTTGAGGGCTGGGCTTTGGGAAATCCCAGCCCATCCAGCCAGTTCAATCCTCTCCATCTCAGCTGCTCCTCAGGCAACGGGTCCCCACGCCTCATCCTTTCCTGGTGTGCCTGCAGTCATCACCACCGCGGAGCCCCTGGCCCTGACAGTCCTCCCTGCCCACACCCACTCCAGGGGCCCAGGCAGCCTCCTGCTGCTTCAGCTCACAAGCTCTGTTGTTTGCAAAGGGCTCTCCAGCGTCTGGCTTTACCTACTCAGCCCTTCCACCGACTTCCAGGCCCACCTGCCATGATTTCAACACCAGCAGCCCCAGTTTTTCTAGCTCAGTTCTTGCTATTTCCAGGGGGAGTGAGGAGCAGTCTTATCAGCAAATCCTGCACCCCCTGCTCACCATGCCCTCGTGCCTCTCTCCTCACACCCTCTGCAAGTCAACAAACACGGCCTGGCAGGGGCTGGGTGCCCAGGACTCGTGTCTCCAGAACCACACTTTTGGGGCGGCTGTTAGGAAGAACATTCTTAGGTCGAACCTGAGGAGATCCGTTCCCTGTAGCTTTTCTCCTACTCTGTCTTTGGACCTTATGGAACAGACTGCGCCCCTCTCACCCCTCAGTCCTTTCCTCCAGATGAGACACCCCTAGACTGCCTGGGTCCCTGTTTGAACAAGACACTGGGTGGCAGTGTTCTGATGACCTAGACAAATGTCAGTGTCCGCTCCTGTCAGCCCAGCACCCTCCGCCTCCAGGTGGGTCACCTAAGACTTAGGTGATTACTTCTGACATTTGGGGTTAAAAGAGGGGAGGTGGCCACAGCATCAAAATGTTCCACCTTTAGCAAATATGGGAGAGCTGACAGGGGCACGCTTTTCCCCGTCTGTCCCAGGGGCAGACAGCTGGGTAGTGCAAGCAGGAAACCATGAGACCTGGCCCTCCCGATCCACCAGAAGTTAACCCCCTGGAATCCAAGCTTCTGTTCAGCTAAGGGAACCTCCTTAAACGCAAACAGGGGGTGCCCAGGCCCCCCTCCCACATCCTGGAGAAAAGGACTCCTTCCTGGCCTTGGCCACAAAGAGCTCTACTGACCTGCCCCTGTCACCCCCTCCCTTTTTCCTGCACCACAGAGAACCCTGAGTGCCATGAGGAGTCCTGTGCACCCCAAGTGGGTGGGGGGAGGGGAGGGTCATCATTTGAATCCCGGCCCCCCCCCCATGGGCCTCAGTCTTCCCCCTCGAATTACTCCCCACCTAATAAGGCTGGCAACAGCCCTTTGTTTTCAGTGCCATCCCTCACTCACCCACCCCGGTGGGACCAGCTCCCGCCCTACAGAGCAGGTTTCCAGCAGGCTCAGGCAAGACCAGCTGAGATGCAGACCCTATACCTGCTGGGGCACCAGGCGAGGCCTGACACCTGGGTGTGGAGTAGTTGGGCATACTGGGAGAGATGCTGGAGACTGGGAGAAAGGAGAGGAAGCTTCGGAGTGGGAAACCTGGGAAGAAGAGGTGGTCTCAGGCCGGGCCAACCCTTATCCTGCCGCCTGCTGGCCCAGGCTCCACCTGCGCGGCTCCCGAGGGAGGTGCTGGACTCGGCTCTCCGCTGACAGCGGGTTTGGGTTGAGGTTCACTCCAGGCCTCGGAGAGGAGTGTGTATTTCCCTCACAGCTGTCACAGTGAGAGGGTGGGGGGCCCAGGCGTGGGGGCCAGCCTAGTCCCTTATCCATCCACCCACCGGTCGGTCCAACCCCCCTACCTCCATCAACAAACGGTCCCAGCTCCCTCCGGAACCCAGTCATTGTTTACATTCGGGTTAAAGATCCCTCCCTCTCCATTTCTCCTCACACGGGGCGGGGGGGGGGGGGGGGCGGAGGGGGCGTGATACCCAGACGGGACTCGGCTCTTGCGGCTCTTGCGGGCCGAGCATCCGTATCCCTACCCCTTCCCCTCAACTTTGTCCTCAGCCCCACCTCTAGCGTTTCCCTTAAGCATCCCCAGTCCTGGGGGAGGAGCACTCTGCGTGACGTCACCACTGCTGCACCATGGCAACCTGCCACGCTCGCCGCTTCACCCCCGAAGCCGCGGCAGAGCCCTTCACCACGGCCACCACGCACTCCGTGGCCCCGCTGGCGGGCTGTCCCCGCCCCGCCTCGCGGACAGGGGGCGTGACGGGACCAGAGCGGGAATGAGGACGGGAGGTCACGCCGGTCCGGAGAAGGCCGAGCCGCTTCACCCCGCCCTGCCCGCCCCCAACACCCCCACTCCCTGCGTTCTGCCCGTTACCCTCAGGGCCCCGCAGCCGCGGGAGCTCCAGCCAGTCCTGGACCGAGGGCCCAGAGTCTGCGGGGCGGGTCTCCCCGCAGAGGGGTCGGAGACCCCATGACAGTCCCCTCCGCCTCCCCCTCGTCCTCTCTGCCTGTCACTCTCACCCATCCAGCAGACGATTTATTTCTGTGGGTGTCAGGCACTCCCGGGGCACCCCAGCATGAATGAAGAGTACAATTTTAACGCAACCGTCATTTCATTCACCCCCAGGCTCTGGGGGAGCGGCAGTGTCTGCGGCCTCCGGCTCGCGCCCCCATGCGTTTCTTCACCCCCATCAGCGCCGGACCGATGGTCCTGGACCATCTGGGGCCAAAGCGGGGGCCGCCTGCCGTGTCCACCCGGACCTCCAGCCCGGAACCTGGACACCGACCACTTCCCGTCGCCCACAGATTCGGCGCGACCTACCCCTGGTCTCAGGGACCACATGGCCCCAGCCTCGGCCCAGCGGGCGCCCTCCCCAGGTTCTTCCCCAGCGCTGAGATGGCGCGGGAAAGGCCGCCCCCGCGTCCTAGCCGCCGCCCCCGCGTCCTAGCCGCCGCTGAGGAGCAGCCAGGCGCGGAGAGGAGCACCGCGAGCCCGTGGGCGCCGGACATGAGGCCACTGGCCTGCAGCCCAGCGCAGCGGGGCAGACAGGGGGTGTGGGGAAGGTGGGCTCCCTGGAACCCACAGGGGCTCTGGGCAAGGTGCAGGAGTCCTCGGTTTTGGACTTGTGACAGTGCCACCTCTTTCTCATCTGGGAGAATGGTACCACCAGTCTCGCCATGCGAGTCTATGCCCCTTGTCTAACTCTACCGCCATCCTGTTTCCTTCTGAATGTTCTCAGATTCATGAACGGAGCGGATCCCGAGATGCGATGCGTAAGCACGAACAGCGTGCGGAATCTTGGAGGGAAGGCGGGGGAGGGAGGTAATCAACCAAAGACCTTATGTGCACACTAGAGGCACCGTGCATGAAATGGGGAACGGGGGAGGTGTCCCTCAGCCCAGTCTGCACCCTCTCCAATCTGGGACACCTCGAGGGATGTCCTACTGCCAATTTAGACCCGAGCTCTCACAATCCAGAACTGCTGGCTCCCAAGTGCTCACCTGCCTGCCTTCCTGATTGCCCCTAACCGCTTCTGCCTACCAGCCTGATCACCCCCTAACCACTCCCCTGCCAGCCTGATTTATGCCTAACTGCTCCCCTGCCAGCCTGATTGCCCCTAACTGTCCTCCCCTGCAGGCCTGGTACCCCCCAACTGCTCAACCCCTGTAGGCCTGGGTCCCCACCAAATGCCCTCCCCTGCTGATCATCTTGTGGTGGCCATCTTATGTCCACATGGGGTCAGCTATCTTGTGTGTTGGAGTGACGGTCAATTTGCACATTACTCTTTTATTAGATAGGATAGAAGCCTGGTGCACTGGTGGGGGTCAACTGGTTTGCCCTGAGGGGTGTCCCAGATTAGGTGGGGGGGTTCCACTGGGGTGTGGGACAGCCTGTGGTAGTTTGCAGGTCAACCACAACCCCGGTGACCCAGGCAGAGGCCCTGGTATCTGGGATTTATCTGGTATAATTGAAACTTTGTAGCCTTGAGCGGAGGGCAGGGCTGTGGAAGCTTGGTTTCCTCCAGCTCCGGGGGCAACTCAAGCCTCCTGCTCTCTCCAGCTCTCTGGCTGCTGCCATTTTTTTAAATTTTATAAATCTTTATTGTTCAGATTATTACAGTTGTTCCTCTTCCCCCCCCATAGCTCCCCTCCACTCGATCCCCCACCCCACCCCATGCCCTTACCCCCCACCACTGTCCTCATACATAGGTATATGATATTTGTCCAGACTCTTCCCACACCTCCCCCCGCCCCCGCTGAGAATTGTCAGTCCACTCCCTTTCTATGCCCCTGATTCTATTATATTCACAAGTTTATTCTGTTCATCAGATTTTTTACTCACTTGATTTTTAGATTCACTTTTTTTGTGTTTTAAAAAATATATATTTTATTGATTTTTTACAGAGAGGAAGGGAGAGGGATAGAAAGTCAGAAACATCAATGAGAGAGAAACATCAATCAGCTGCCTCTTGCACACCCCCTTTTGGGGATGTGCCAACAGCCAAGGTACATGCCCTTGACCAGAATCGAACCTGGGACCGTTCAGTCCACAGGCCAATGGTCCATCCACTGAGCCAAGCCGGTTTCGGATCCTTTGGCTTTTTCTTATCAGTAAAGCTCTTTATCTGATCTTCAATTCTAAATAACAGCTTTGCTGGGTAGAGTAATCTTGGTTGTAGGTTCTTGCTGTTCATCACTTTGAATATTTATTGCCACTCCCATCTGGCCTGCATAGTGTCTGTTGAGAAATAAGTTGACAATCGTATGGGTGCTCCCTTGTAGGTAATTAACTACTTTTCTCGCTGCTTTTAATATTCTCTCTTTGTCTTTTGCTCTTGGCATTTTACTTATGATGTGTCTTGGTGTGGTCCTCTTTGGATTCCTTTTGTTTGGAGTTCTATGTGCTTCCTGGACTTGTAAGTCTATTTCTTTCACCAGGTGGGGAAAGTGTTCAGTCATTATTTCTTCAAATAGGTTTTCAGTATCTTGCTCTCTCTCTTCTTCTGGCACCCCCATAATCCTGATGTTGGTATGCCTGAAGTTGTCTCAGAGGCTTCTTACACTATCCTCAGATTTTTGGATTCTTTTTTCATTTTGCTTTTCCAGTTGAGTGTTTTTTGCTTCTTTGTATTTCAAATCTTTGACTTTACTCTTGTGATCCTCTAGTCTGCTGTTGAATCTTTGGATATTATTTTTTATTCCAGTCAGTGTATGCTTAACTTCTAGTTGGTCCTTTTTCATATCCTTGAGGGTCTCATTAAATTTATTGGCCTTTTCTAGGAAATTTTTGAAAAACCTTATAACTGTGGGTTTGAACTCTGTATCCAGTTGTTTGTTTTCCTCTATTTCTTTCATTTGTGATCTGTTTCTTTGTCTCTGCATTTTTGCTGCTTCCCTGAATTGGTAGGGTAGCTTTGTGTGCTAGGGGTACTATATGGCCCAGTGGGTTGGCCTCCTCAATTACCTGAGGTGTACACTCTTGATGCACCCCTTTGTGGTCTGCGTGTACAGCCTTGTTGTGGTTAAGTCTTGATTGTTGTTGGTATCACTGGGAGGAATGGACCTCCAGGCCAGTTGGCTGTGAGGATCAGCTGTGTCTACACCAGAATTTCTGTGCTGGAGACAGCCTTATGAGACAAGACTTGCAAAATTGCAAAAGCCTCTGTGCTCAGCTTGGAGGGGGCAGAGTCTCAGGACTGAGCAGTCTTGGCTTCCTGTCAGCCCTGCTCTATGAGGCTCTTGGGTCTTAGTGTCCCTCAGTAATCACTGCAAGCACCTCTGAGAGAAAGCGGCCCTTGTATTTCACCTGCTGCCAGACATTTCAGTTTCTCCCCCAATGAATCTGGATTTCCAAATTCTCTCCCGAAACTGGGGTTCAGCACAGTTAGGAGCTTCTGTTTCCCTCCAGCTAGAGAAAGCCAGTAGCACACTCTCTGCATGCACTCGCCCACGCGCCTCCAGACCTTGCCTTTCTCGGCTCCCCGAGTTTCCGCCTGACAGTCCAGATTCCCCTGTATGAGCCTGGGTTCCCAGTGTCTCGCTTGGAACTGGGGCTCAGTGAAGTCAGAACTGGGGTTCAGTGAAGTCGGGAGCTTCCAACTCTCTCCCACTAGGGAAAGCCTGAGGCAACCTCAGCAGTCAATTCTCTCTGCGTGCACTTGTGCACGCACCTCCAGACCCTGCCTTCTATGGCTCCCCTGAGTTTCTGTGTCCCTTTCTCTCTACCTGACAGTCTAGACTCCTCCTGTATGAGCCTGGGTCCCCAGGGTCTCATGCAGAACTGTAGTTCAGTGCAGTCGGGAGCTTCCTTCTCCCTCCCACCAGAGGAAACCAGCCAGGCACTCAGCCGTCCTTCCTTTCCACACGTGTGTCTTTATACCTCAGCCTTTTGCAGCTCCTCTGATTCTCTGTGAGCTTTTCTCTTTCCTTCTAGTTGTATAATTTCCACTCAGCCAGCTTTCCTGTGGTTCTGGATGATGTCCATTTTGTCTTTTAGTTGTAGTTTTGAAATTGTTGTGTGAGGCAGCAGTTTAGGTATTTACCTATGCCGCCATCTTGGTTTCTCCTGCTGCTGCCATTTTTGTTGGGATTTATTTATAACCCTGAGAGGAGGCCAGGGCTGTGGGTATTTGGCCTCCTCCATTGTGGGGAAAACCCAAGCCTCCTGCTTGCTCCATGGCCACAGCCATCTTGGTTGGGTTAATTTGCATACTTGCTCCTGATTGGCTGGTGGGCATGGCTTGTGGGTGTAGCAGAGGTATGGTCAATTTGTATATTACTCTTTTATTATGTAGGAGGATATGCAGGACCCATGAACAAGGACAATTAGATGGTGAAGGTCTGGGGCTTGGGTGGGCTGCAGGTTATTGGGAGGAGAGGGGCACATAAGTAATACTTTCAACAATTAAGTTTTTTTTTCTAAACTGTAATTTAAAAACATTTAAAATAAATAAATACTCTCAGATTCACTCACTTGTTGGCTTCCCCGCTTCTCTTCTGCAGGATCAGGCCACCATATAGTGACTAGGGGCTCAGAAATAGCTGCCTAACTACTTCCCGCCTCAGAATCTTATAGACTGAATCCCATCCTGTTATTCCTCTGCTGAAATTCCTTTGTTAGTGGTTTCCACCGCCCCCATCATCATTTATAGATTTGTCTCTTCCATTAAGAAGGCCATATAGAGGGAGAACTAAGATGGCGGCAAAGGCAAAACACCTATCTTGCCGTCATAATCAGCAATTTTAATACTACAACTTAACGAAGGAACAAACACCTTCCAGAATCACCAGAACGCTCGCCGAGTGAAAATTCCACAAATAAAAGTAAAGATAGGACACTGTGACCCGGAGGAGCGGCGGCGGACGGCGTTGAAAGATTCGCGCAGAGAGAGGTTTGGAGTGCGCGCCGCGGAGAGGGCGGGCGGCTGAAAACCGGCCAGGTTTCTCAAACGGGGAGACAAAGGCGTCCCACTGGACAGATTCTCCAGCTCTGGGCGAAGTCCAGGGAACCCACTATCACACGGGGTGAAAACTGGACAGTGGGAGGGCACGCCGAAGCTCGGGTGCTGCCGGGTCTGCCGGCTTGTGGAGAAGGCAGCTTGCGCGAACAGCTGGGCTGCGTGACAGCGCAGAGAGCGCACCGCGACTTGCCTCTCATTCGGAAAACCGTCAGTCTGCTTTGTTTTACGACCCTGGGTGAGACATTGCGCATGCAAAGTCATTTGGGGACAGTCTGAATTCCCCGGCAGCCGGTGGAGCTCCACAGCGGCTCTCTCAGAGGTGCTGGCAGCCATTGCCCCCGGCACAGAGCCCCTGGGGCCGCATAGGGTGGAGCTAGCGCTGCCTGCTTGGCCCGGAGACTCCGCCCATCCAACTTGAGCACAGCTGAGCTTCACAGACAATTGGCCTGGAGGTCAAACCCTCCTAGGGCTAACAACAAAAAGCTGGGTTTAAATTCAAAAACACTGAATACAACCCATAAAGGATTGCAGTAAGAGTACCCACCTCAGGTAACTGGGGAGACTGAGCCACTGTCCCTTTGAGGATAGCCACCACATAAAGCAGCCACCATGCAGAGACATGGAAAGAAATCAGGTGTGAAAGAAATGGAGGAGAAAAGACGACAAGACATAGAGTTCAAAACCACGGTTATAAGGCTTTTCAAGAGGCTCCTACAAAAGGCCGATCAACTTAATGAGAATTACCAGGAAATAAACAAGACCAACCAGGAAATAAACAAGACCAACCAGCAAATGAATGAGATTTACAAGGAGATGAATTATACTTACAAAGAAATGAATGAGACCCTCAGGGAAATGTGCAAGATCTCTGAGGATACAAACCAGACCCTCACAGATAAAAAAAGGACCAACTAGAAATCAAGCATACACAGGCTGAAATAAAAAATATTACACAAAGTCCTAAAAGCAGTCCAGAGGGCCACAAGAACCAAGTCAAAGATTTGAAATACAAAGAAGCAAAATCCACTCAGCTGGAAAAGCAAGAAACAAAAAGAATTCAGATAATTGAAGATAGTGTAAGGGGCCTCTGGGACAACCTCAAGCAAGCCAACATCCGAATTATTGGGGTGCCAGAAAAAGAGAGAGAGCAAGTTAATGAAAACCTACTTGAAGAAATAGTGACTGAAAACTTCCCCCACCTGGTGAAAGAAACTGACTTAAAAGCCCAAGAAGTACACAGAACCCCAAAATATAGGAATCTAAAGAGGACCACACCAAGACATATCATAATTAAAATGCCAAGAGCAAAAGATAAAGAGAGAATATTAAAAGCAGCAAGAGAAAAACAGTTGGTTACCTACAGGGGAGCACCCATACGATTGTCAGCGGATTTCTCAACAGAAACGATGCAGGCCAGACGGGAGTGGCAAGAAATATTCAAAATAATGAATAGCAAGAATCTACAACCAAGATTACTCTATCCAGCAAAGCTATCATTCAGAATTGAGGATCAGATAAAGTGCTTCGCAGATAAGAAAAAGCTAAAGGAGTTCATCACCACCAAACCACTATTATATGAAATGCTGAAAGATATTCTTTAAGAAGAGGAAGAAGAAAAAGGTAAAAATATAAATTATGAACAACAAATACACATCTATCAACAAATGAACATAAAAATCAAGTGAACTGATAGGCTGATGAACAAGATAAACTGGTTTATATAACAGAAACATGGACATAGAGAGGGAATGGACTGACAATTCTTGGGGAGAAAAGTGTTGTTGGAAGTACAGCAAGAGATTGGACAAAAATCTTGCAACAATGGGAGAGGACATTGGGGAGGGGGAGATGAGGGCGGAGGGTGGGATAGGTACAGGGTGGAGGGAAGATATAGGGGGATAAAAAAGGGGAAACAATGTAATTAATAAACTGAACAATAAAAAAATTTAAAAAAATAAATAAATAAATTTAAAAAAAAAAAAAAAAGAAGGCCATATAAGCCAAAGCCGGTTTGGCTCAATGGATAGAGCGTCGACCTGCGGACTGAAAGGTCCCAGGTTCGATTCCGGTCAAGGGCATGTACCGTGGCTGCGGGCACATCCCCAGGGGATGTGCAAGAGACAGCTGATGGATGTTTCTCTCTCATCGATGTTTCTGACTTTCTATCCCTCTCCCTTCCTCTCTGTGAAAAATCAATAAAATATATTTTTTAAAAAAAAGGCCATGTAAATATCCACAAAGCCACTTTAAAATGGAGCTGGAGCTGCCATCCCATAGGAACTGCCTGTGTGCGAGTCTTATGCCTTAAACCTTCGAAATGTTAAAACCGGGCAAAGCAGCCTTGTTTCCCAAAGGAATGTTTGCAAAGATAACCAGGAAGCAACTACTATGACTACTGGACTGGAAATTAAAACATGGTGTGGCCCAACTGGTGTGGCTCACGAGGATCCCAGTCAGGGCACAGGCCTGGGTTGCGGGCTCCATCCTCAGTAAGGGGGCGTGCAGGAGGCAGCCAATCAATGATTCTCTCATCAATGATGTTTCTCTCTCTCCCTCTCCCTTCCTCTCTGAAATCAATAACACACACACACACACACACACACACATTTTGAAGAATGTTCCTGTCTCATTCCTCTGTTGTGGCTCCTGCTCTCAAGCCAGGATGTTAGGTTCCAGAGTGGCCGTGGGCGAGAACATTCTGTCCCTTGGGATGATTTGGCACTAATTTCCACCCCAAATGGGTGTCACCCCTCTCCTTCTTGTTCAACTTCTCTTCGACCAATATAAGCACATACTGGAGGCTGGTGGGCAGTCATTTTATGGCAGGTCCTACACACAGCTGGAGTCTGGGGACCCTAGGCCTCCACAGCACCCCCCAAGCTCTGCACATGGTCCTCTTAACAGTGCTGGTCACGATGACCTTGGTGTTTGGTAAGTTGTTCAAAGGGATCCGAAGGCCTTTGGCTAGAGGAACCCCCAGATGCCAGGTGTCTGGGGACATGTGCCCAGGCAGGAGGAAAGATGGAATGAGTGGGCTTGCCGGGATAATGCCTGGGCACTGCTAATGCGCTGATGGTCACTCTGAGATGGCTGGTGACATCCCGGGGTTGTCTCACTCAGCAGCAATGACCTGAATGGAGATACTGAAGGGAACCCATTAAAATCTCAGGGCAATACAGAATAGGGAGGGTTTGGGGAGCAAGCCACATGACAGCACCAGGACCTACAGGGTAGACTGGAAGCAGCCTGATAGCCTCCTCACTTGGCTGGAAAGCACCGTCACCATGAAAACAGGATTCAAAACAGTTGTCACCATCTGTCTCACACCAAGTGCTCTGCTGGGACTGGGGCTCAATAACCTGTGGCCTTGGCCAGGGACAGAGGGAGAGGTACAGTCAGCCCTCCATATGTGGGTTCCGCATCCCTGGATTCAACCGAGGATGAAAAGTATTTTTAAATGATATTGTTGCTGGTGTGTACTATATAGTTAGGCCTATGATGGTTGTGCCTGTACTGAATACGTGCAGACATTTTTCTATCTTTATTCCTTAAACAATATAGAATAAAAACTATATACTAGTATATTGTATTAGGTATTACAAGTAATCTATAGGTGATTTAAAATATTTGGGAGGATGTGTGTAGGTTATATGCAGACACTACATCATCTATAATAATAAAAGCATAATATGCTAATTAGACCAGACAGCCAATTGACCCCCGCAGTTGCATCAGGCATCGAGTTTTATATAAGGGACTTGAGCAGATTTTTTTGTAACAATTTGTAACCAATCTCCTGTGGATATCAAGAGACAACTATATATGCATGTATTTGGGAGGGCTTTGGTGGACAAAGTTTAATATGAGTCTGTCCTGTGTTAGGACCATCAAACAAAGAATGTGACCCTGGGCTGCTTGAAATCTCTTGTCTGCACGAAGCGGAGACTCTTCCTGTCCTGTGATGGCGCATTCTTGTTTTTCTTCTTCTTTTTTTAATTTTGAAGAGGAAGGGAGAGGGAGAGAGAGATAGAAACATCAGTGATGAGAGAATCATTGACTAGCTGCCTCCTGCACCCCACCCCCTTACCGGGGACCAAGCCTGCCATCCAGGCATGTGCCCTTGACGGGAATCAAACCTCGTGGTTCATGGGTTGAATCTCAACCATTGACCCACACTGGCTGGGCCAGCTGGTTTTAAAGAATTGGTGATTTTATGGTTTTCTGATGTGGGGGAGGGGAACAGTAGGGTTGACCTGGAAAATAGGCAGGTGGAGGAATGGGGTCAGAGCTTGTCTGTGTTCTAGGTAAAACTGATCCTGTCAATCAAAAGCCCCCTTATCCAGGCGAGTTCCCCAAATACCTGCGCTGCTATCGGTGCCTCTTGGAGACCAAGGAGCTGGGGTGCCTGCTGGGGTCTGACGTCTGCCTGGCCTCTCCTGGCAGCAGCTGCATGACTCTCTTCATCAAGAACAGTAAGCGCCTTCTGTCTGCCTGGGACCCAGACCTCAGTCTGCACTTCCTGTCCCCAGCTCTCAGACACTGCCCCGTCACGGATGCTCCGTCCTTCACAGCCATTCCCTGACTCATCACCACCCCACCCTGTCAGCCCACAGCTGAGTGTTCATCCTCCGCAGGCGCCAGCCTTCACATGGCCAGCTACCTCTTCCAGTCCCCTTTACTGAGTCTTGCTTCGTTCTCCTTCACCCTTAAGGGTTCACGTTCACTGATATCTGAGCTTTGGCTGTCTTTCTGCTTCACTCTCCCAGAGGACTTTCTCTGCTTCCCTGGCGTCTGCACAGCCACGTCACAGAGTCTGAGTGATGGCCACACTGTCCATCAAATTGCCCTCTGGACACCTCCCCTCAACTTCCTTTTTTAAAAAAAATAAATCTTTATTGTTCAGATTATTACAGGTATTCCTCCTCCCCCCTCACTTAACTACCCTCCACCCAATTCCCCACCCCATCCCATGCCCTTACCACCACCACTCCACCACTGTCTTCATCCATAGGTGGAAGATTTTTGTCCAATCTCTTTCCACATGCCTCACACCCTCTTCCCCCTGAGAATTGTCAGTCCACTTCCTCTCTATGTCCCTGATTCTATTATATTCATCAGTCCATTCTGTTCATCAAATTTTTCATTCACTTGATTTTTAGATTCACTTGTTGGGAGGTATGTATTTGTTGTCATTTTAATGTTCATAGTTTTTATCTTTACCTTTTCCTTCTTCTTCCTCTTCTTAAAGAATACCCTTCAGCATTTCATATAATCCTGGTTTGATGGTGATGAACTCCTTTAGTTTTTTCTTATCTGTGAAGCTCTTTATCTGATCTTCAATTCTAAATGATAGCTTCGATGGGTAGAGTAATCTTGGTTGTAGGTTCTTGCTGTTCATCACTTTGAATATTTCTTGCCACTCCCGTCTGGCCTGCATAGTTTCTGTTGAGAAATCAGATGACAGTTGTATGGGTGCTCCCTTGTAGGTAAACAACTGTTTTTCTCTTGCTGCTTTCAAGATTTTCTCTTTGTCTTTTGCCCTTGGCATTTTAATTATGATGTGTCTTGGTGTGGTCCTTTTTGGATTTCTCTTGTTTGGGGTTCTCTGTACTTTCTGGACTTGTAAGTCTATTTCTTTCACCAGGTAGGGAAAGTTTTCTGTCATTATTTCTTCTAATAGGTTTTCAATATTTTGTTCTTTCTCTTCTTCTGCATCCCAATAATTCAGATGTTATGCTTAAAGTTGTCCCAGAGGATCCTTATACTATCTTCATATTTTTGGATTTTGTTTGTTGTTTTTCTGGTTGGGTGTTTTTTGTCTCCTCATATTTCAGATCTTTTGTTTGACTCTTGGAGTCCTTTGATGTACTGTTGCATTTTTATATATTATTTATTTCAAACAGTGTATGTTTAATTTCTGATTGGTCCTTTTCCATTTTCTTGGCATCCTCATTAAGGTCCTTGAAGGTCTCACTAAGCTCCTCAGCGGTTTTTAGAAGATTCTTGAGTAACCTTATAAATGTGGTCCTGAACTCTATGTCCAGTAGTCTGCTTTCCTCCATTTCTTTCATTCATGACATGTTTCTTTGTCTCCACATTTTGCTGCTTCCCTGTGTTGATGGAGTGGAAGAACTGCTGTGCTGGAGATACACCTATGGGGCAGTACCTGCTTCAGTGAGGCTTTGGTGCTCACCGAGTCTGCCTCTTGAATGTGTCATTATGGATGTGAGTTGTTGAATTCTGGTGTTCTCACACTGGCCTCTAGATACACTAGCTTCTAAATCTCCAATGGGGTGCAGGTCAGCTACTGTCTGAGGTGACCCAGCAGGAGCTATAGCGAGAATTAAAGTTTTCTCCTCTTTGCTTGGGTTTGGAGGTTTTGGAGCTGTCTGACCAGAGCTTCAGTTTAGGTTAATCTGCGATAGGGCAGGCCATTTATATGCAAATGCTGTGCGCAAAGCTGGGGCGGGTTTGCAGATTGTGCAGGGCAGGGTCGCAGGGAGTCAGTAGGCAAGAGCGTGGCAAACAGCGATGGCTGCCAGTCAGCCCTCTCTGTGTCTCCTTTTCCAAGTCCCTGCATCCTGCACCCCCACACAGTGAACAGTGATTGCTGTGTGCACCTCTGCAAGGGAGCGACCCTCACTTTCCGACCTGATGTCAGACCATCCAGCTTCTCCCCGTAGGAGTCTGGGTTGCCAGCGTCTCCCCAGAAACTGGAGTTCAGAATAATCAGAAGCTTGTTTCCCTTCGGGTTGAAAAAAGCAGTGCTCAAAGTCTCCAGCCGCCAGCCCGGTTCGCTCGCCTCCGAACCTCAGCTTTTCAGTGCTTGTGCACATCTCAGTGCTCTTTTCTCTTTCCTTCTGGTTGCAGAACTTCCACTCGGCCAGCTTTCCCGTGGTTCTGGAACGTTTTGTCTTTTAGTTGCAGTTTTGAAATTGTTGTGCGAGGCAGCAGTTTAGGTGTTTACCTATGCCAACATCTTGGCTTCTACCCTCCCAACTTTCCACTTGCCCAAAACTGAGAAACTCTTTTTTCCCCCCAACTTTTTGTTCTTCATGCTCACTCTTCCACCTGGCCCTGCCCTCAGCGTGAACGTTAAAAACGTCCTTGCCTCACCACCCTGTGCACAGCGCTCCTCGCCAGGGTGTCAGGCCCACCTGTCACCCCGCTGTAGAGCCTTGGTGACTCCTGCTCTTCAGCCCTCTCAGGCAGGGATTTTTCACCCACTGATATACAGGGGGTGGGGAAAGGGTGGGCAAAACTGGGTTAATAATAAATAACACAGTAATAAATAAATAAATAAATAAATAAATAAATAAATAAATAAATAAAAAGAATGAACTTCTGTGTGCTCACAACTGTAAACCTACTTTTGCCCACCCTGTTACTACTATTAATCCATAAAATAAACAACAAACCTCCTCTCTGCAGCCTGGTCCACGCTCAAGCTGTTGGCTCTCCCTCCTTCGCTCTCCAGCCCCAGCTCAGCACCCACCAACTATCACAACATTTCAGAGGCTCACAACCTTCCCCGGGAACTCCTGCTCCTTGGCATTCCGGCCCTGCCCAGTTCCAGAAGTTTTTGCATTTGGGGGTGCAGGGAAGGGTGTGGGGCAGTGTAAGTCCTTGTGGAGGGAGGGAAGGAGAATTGGGGCTCTGCCAGCACCATCTCGCTGTTGCAGGTAGTGGGTCTGACATCATGGTGAGTGACTGTCGCCGGAAGGAGCAGATGAGTGACTGCTCACACACTCGCACTTCCCCTGTGTTTGGCTTCTGGATGTTCTCTCGATGCTGCTTCCGGAATCTCTGCAATAATCCACAGAACAGAGCATTCTACCTTCCATAGAACTTCTGCAGAGACTTGGCAGTAAAATGCTGCCAATTTCCAGCCAGCGTCCTGGCTCCCTCCTGGGCGCAGCCCCTCTCAGCAGCCGCCCACTCCCCCAGGTTACCTGGCCCAGCTCTAGTTGCCTCTTGCTTGCTGTTCCTCAACACCCCCATTCACACTCTGTCCCTCCACAAGTTCCCTCTCCAGACATCTCTGGAGTTTTCCCTGTAAGTCCTCACAGTCTGACAGCTTCCCTCGCCTCTTCTCCCACCTGTAGGGTGCCTCTGCTCTGCTTTGGCCTTCTCCCTTCCTCCCACCAAGGCCTCTCTCGCAAGGTGTTCCTGCAGAATAAATTCGTGTACAAACTATATGGTTTCTCTCTTCCAGTGGAGGCTGAGGGAGGGGTCCTGCCTGGCTGCCCCATTGGGGGCAAGTAAAGGGCTCCCAGCTCTTCTGAGCTCTGCTCTTGCCTGTCTAGGTGTCTGATTCAGCTCTAAGCACAGAAAGGTGAAGAGGAATTAGAAGGAGGTACAGTGATGGCCAAAAGTGCAGAGGGCACCCTTGTTAGTGCTGTCAGCCCAGGGCCATGAGGGAACTGCAGGGAGGCCTGGGGGGAGGGTTGGTGGGCGTGGGCTGTGCAAGGCAGGCCCAGGGAGAAGGGTGAGAGGTGCCGAGCCCCGGGCTTTGTCCCAGGCTCTGCTCCCTCAGGACTATGGCTCTACACTTCAGTTTCGGGCCTTGGGGTCCTCAGCTTCTGAAGCTGTTTTCCAGTTTGGGCTTTTCTGTCCTATAACAAAATCAGAAGTATGGGGAATAGTGGGCCCAGCAAGAGGGGGACACACAGGTTTGCTCCTCTTTGTCCTTCCAACTGCCCTCTGACCTAAACATTAACATTGGTGTTTCCCACCGGAGCACAGGCTAGTGTCATGTACATGAATATATGCTGTATGATGCCATTTAAACCCACAGACAAAACCCAGCTGAACTGCTCCAGCTTGGGGCAAAGGTGACCCCGAGTTGAGGGCAGTGCCTAGAAGCAGCTTTGGGTACCAGAGGCCTTTATGCCGGCTTGAAACTGCTAACACAAGTGAGTGGTTTTCCAAAGCCCATCTTATGTAGGTTTAAAAACAGATAGGCCTAAGTCAGTTTGTCCCGAAGGCACATGTATTTGCACGAAGCCACTGTGTGTATCCGTGCACATGCACTCGCCAGGGACCCGAGGACTTAATCCCGTGGCAGAGGAGCGGAGATGAGGCTCCAGCCTCGAGGCTGCACTAATTCTCAGAAATGGGTTTACAACCCATTTAAGGATGAATTTAAAATTGAGTTGAGATTTGAAGGGCAGACCTGGCTGTACCTTTTGGGTCCTGGTGCTTAACATTGGGCCTGGCACAGAGCAGGCGTGTGTTTGTTGAATGTATGCAAAAGGGAGTTAGGACTATTAATTATTGCTTTCAGGATACTTACTGTTTTCAAAAATAAAATAAAATAAAATAAAATGCCCCCAGCCTGGGGGTCCTGGGTACCTGGAACCTAAAGGAATGGAAAGGCAGATCCGGCTGGAATGGCGCCATCCCATGCTCTAGGGCAGTGATGGGCACCCTTTTGAGCTCCATGTGTCAAAATTCACCAAAAAACTGAGCATAACTTGGGTGGTGTGTCACTTCGAGAAAAAAACCCGTAATTTCGAGACTTTTATAGTTTAAATAACAAAAAAGTATAATTGTAACATATAACTGTATTTAATAAACCAAAAACTAATTATTTAACTTACCTGCTTAGTGACTTCTTTGTTCATCTGTCAGTCGGTTTCTTTTGTTGGTCTTCATATTATTTAACTTGTGTGGGGTGCCCTGAAGTAAGATAAGTGAGGGGGAGGGGAATTCTTTAACTGACCCGCCTATTAGTGACTTTTTTTGTGGCTGAATTTCATTGGCTAAACTTTCAACTGAAGGTTGTACACTTCAAACCCAAGCAAGCGCTACTAACTTCATCTGTCAATCTGTTTCTTTTGTTGGTTTTGATATTATTTAACACTGAGAATAAGATCTCACAAAAGTACGTAGAGGGAAAAATTGTGAGTAAAGCGTTGCTATATTTTTCAGGGTGGCTAAAAGTGTCTGGTAATGGGTTCCAGGCACTCCAAATTTCCTGTTCGTAGTGGCATTCCTCTTGATTCTCCAAATGGCACCTTTCCAGATTCTCAAGCTTTGACCTCAAGTCGACAAACACCTGAGCCCAGATGCTGTCATGAAATTCTGCAAGTTGTATCTCCAAATCATCAATTTGCATCCATTGGAAACCGTTTAATTCCAAACTACTGTAGGCTACTACTACATCAGGATACTTAATTATTTTTATGGTCTGTTCTAGGCTTCTAAATTGATTAAATCTATCACTGAACTAGTCAAGTAACAAGTCTAAAACATGCTGGTACTATATATGTAAGGGTTCCATTTCATCTTGTACAGCTGCACTGGCCTTCTCAAAATACTTTGTTACTCGAGGAAAATACTTATCAGTTTTAGTTTCTACATCTCGCTTGAAAATTTTAAGTTTACTTTCAAAAGCTTTTATGTATCCAAACATAACATTAATACTTTTGCCAAAACCTTGTAACTTTAAGTTCAGTTCATTAATATAAACAGAGATCTGTAAAAAATATCAGGGTGGCCGAAGCCGGTTTGGCTCAGTGGATAGAGCATCGGCCTGCAGAGTAAAAGGTCCCAGGTTCTATTCCGGTCAAGGGCGTGTACCGTGGCTGTGGGCACATCCCCAGCAGGGGGTGTGCAAGAGGCAGCTGATCAATGTTTCTCTCTCATCGATGTTTCTGACTTTCTATCCCTCTCTCTTCTTCTCTGTGAAAAATCAATAAAATATATTAAAAAAATATATCAGGGTGTTGACCCACTTGTCATCATTGAGCTGAGAAGTTTCTCAGATCCTTATCCTCAAGAAATACCTTAATTTCTTCAAAGCACTCCACAAAGTGCTCAAGAACTTTGCCTTGGCTCAGCCATCTTACATTATTATACATCAGCAGTCCACTGTAGGTGGAATCAACCTCCAGTAAAAGTGCAGAAAATACTATTTTTGTAATAACTGACATTAAGTCGTTTAACTTGGTGAATCCTGCCTTGGCACATAAAACCTCCTGATGGATAATACAATGAAAAGGCACAATCGGATGTCCAATAGCTTCCATAAACAATTTGACAAATCTGACTTTTCCCCCCACCATGTTTGGTGCCCCATCTGTCATCACTGACACAACTTTAGAGATATCAACGCTTAAGTCACAGAATGTTTGTATAACAACCTTACATATTTCGCTTCCTGATGTACTTGTTGGCACTGATACTTTTATCAACTCTTCTCTAATTTGAATTCCGACCAATAATGGCCAACTGAGCATGTGATGTGACATCAGTAGTTTCAAGAGATCGAAAATATTTACAATTACTTATGTCTCTCTTTAATTGATGTTGTACGTTTGTGTTCAGTCTCATTATTTGGTCTTTTATGATATTTCTGAGTGGTAACTCAGATATTTTCTTAATAATTGCATTTTTATTTTGCATATCATAAAATAGAACTGGTGCACATCTTAGAGGAGAGTTTAATAAATTCTTCCTCACTGAGTGCTTTTCCATGCTGAGCTATGGAGTGAGCAATGCTCAAACTTGCAGATGTTAAAAGTTGTAGAGCCTTTTATAAATTTAAGGATGGAATTAGATTGGCTCTTATAAAGTTGTAGCTGCCTGGAAATGTATTTCTTCCTTTCATCCTCACTTTTTTTCAAGAGCAGGGAATCATTAGTTTCAAAATGTCTATTTATATCCAATGTTCTGCTTAGTCTTGTTTCAATACATAGAACACAAAATGATCTGCCATTTTTTTCTATAATGCCATACATCTCGGTCCATGTCTCTTGAAAGGGTTGGCTACTGCTACTACCCCTTCCTTTACTTACCCTTGGTTTTTTATTTTTTGGGTTCTCCATCAGGGGGCGGGGGACAGTGACAGAAGATAGAATTATAGCCTGTTAGCCCTGCAGCCAATTAGGGGCTAACTAGTCTAACTGACCACAAGATGGCACATGTAACTGTCTTTTAGGAAAGGGCAGGGTTAATAAGCAGAAATAGGGGTTAATAGGGATGCACAACAGTAATAGTGATGGAGTTTGCATTATGCTGCAAAATGACGTTCCTTATATAAATTAAGATGACTGCCGCTATTTCTAATGGTGGGAAAGGCACCCACAGCACAGGCCCTCACCTCTCCCAGCCTCCCCCTCACTTATTTCAGTAATGATGGTTAATTAGAAATCCACGACACCCCAGAACAGTAGACTGGATGATGGTTGCTGTGGTTATGAGGTTGCTGGTAATGGCGATCACAGAGCCCCCAGAGGAGCATCCCCTATGGCATTCCGCTGTTCCCTGCTCAGCTGACCGGAAGTGAGGTCAAAGATCCCCTAACATCCTAAAAGGAAGTCCCAGAACTACACGCTCTGTACCAGAGTTCTGTGGTTTTGGCCTACAGACCTCCGGCAGAGTGTCCACACTACAGCAAATGTTTCATCCTCGGCTACTGTACCTGGCCAAGGATGAAATGTCCTTCTCGGCATGTGGCCCCTTACTTCTCTGTATGCGACAGCGTGTCATCGAAAATGGCTACTGGTGTCAGTGCGGACACACGTGTCGCAGGTTTGCCATCATGGCCCTAGGGTTCCAGGACAGGGCACATTCTGGTTTCTGGCTCAATCCCCAGTAGAGGGCATGCAGAAGGCAGTTAAAGTCATCAGTGTTTCTCTCTCTAAAAAAATAAATTGGGGAAAAAACCACAGAAAAAATTGAGACAGGCAGAAAACATAGGTCCCTCAGCACCAGGTGACTGAGGTACAGACCTGGGCCCTTTGGTCTGCTCCTGAGTTTCCCGGAAGCTCTCCTCCTCTTTTAGGTGGAAAAACCTGACATCACCTGGACTGAACTTTCTAGGTTTTGTAGGATCCGTTTAAGGCTAGAAGGCATCATAACCCTCCAGTTTTGATCTCTCGCTGAGTAGGAGGAATGGACATGGGCCTTTGGAGTAGGCCAGAAGTCACAAAAGCAGGTGGAGTGGACGGGGCTCTCGAATTATTGAACCCCACACCCAATTAACTTTTTCACTTGTCTACACCTGCCCACGCCTGAGCCTAAGCCCATAAACAACATGACTCAGACTTTAGCCCTGTCTGTTTATTGTGGAGGGAAACTGGGGACACGGAGAAGAGCAGGACCCCTCTTCCCTCTCCCCTCCCTGGGCACCTATGGAAGTGGGTATCAGGACTCAGTGACATGGAGTGAGGCTGAGGAGGCCAGAGATCGGAACAAGAGATGAGAAAGGCAGCAGGAGACCCTGGTGGGAGTGGGGTGGTAGGCAGAGGGAAGGATACCAGATGCCCAGTCAGGGATCTGCACAGCTCAACCCTCATCCTCCTCGCTACAAATGTAGTCTGGCCTGTGTCTGAGATGGGCACAGGACGGGAGACAGACAGAACTAAATGGAGGTGACCAGACCAGAGGGGACTAGGGAGATGGGGGTGACCACACACTCAGGTGGAAGGACGAGGGAGCCACTGCCTTTCCCAGGTCATCCCAGCAGAATCCGTACTTGAGATTATTTTCCCGAAGGAGAGCACTGGGTATGCTGGTTTCTGAGGGGGAACGAAACGAAAGCCACAGAGACACGGAGCACAAAGGGAAGGCCTGAAGAGCAGAGTATGTGAGTTCCGAGGCCAGAGCGGGGGGTTGGCTGTTGGGAGAGGTGCTGAATAGACTGCAATTCAAGAAGTAAGGGGTCAGGGCCCAGCCCAGGGAAGAACCAAAAGCCCCGAATTGTTGAGGAATAAGTATATGCGGCGCAGGTCAGCAACGGACAAGCCCAGGTTCAAGGGCAGGGGAGCCAGGGTGTCCAGGCCTTCAGGCTCCTTCCCAGCACGGGAACTGGGGAGGGGCAGTGACAGGTTCAGGGCCTGGTAGAACCACTGAATCTGAGACTTGAGCAGCGGCAGGCTCAGGGCCCCACCAGAGGGCTCAGGCTGGGAGCTCTTGAGCTGAGGGCTGGACCACGAGTTGCAGTAATCATACTGGCAGCACTGGGCCTGGTACCAGTACTCTGAGAAGTAGGTATTGTGTTTTTCTTGGCAGCGGTAAGAATTGTACTGTCCACAGCCTCGGATGAGGAAGCGAACCCTGGTATCTGGAGGAAGAGAACAGCTCATAAGCCGCTGCTCCTGCAGTCTCCAAACTTGGCACCCCTACCAAGAACTCTTCCATCCCTTACCAGACCCAACTTCCACTAGCTTCAGAATTTTAGTCTCGTTACTCCCTCTCCCCCGCAAACACCTGACCCCACCTCCCAGGATCCTCCTCTCTCCTTCTTGTGCCCCAGGCCCCAAGTAGTCCTCATCTATGAGACCAAGCAATGGGCTGTCTCACCAGCAGCCCCTTCCTGAGTCTTAAACTCACTGTAATAGATGGTGATCACCATGCATGGGGATGAGCTATCGATGGTGCATTTCTCCGAGCCAGAAATGCATCCTGCAGAAGAGTCTTCTAAGAGGCAGAGGTGGCAGGTCCGGAGTTCAGGAACAGGAACTAAGGAAGACAGGGATGGGAGCAGAGCTCACTCCAAGGTCCCTACCCTGTAAGGAACCTGTGCATCCAGGGTCACAGCCCCACTCCCTTCCTTCCTGCCCCTGGGCCCCACTCACCTTTTCCCACTGTGAAGCCTACAACCAGCACACCTACAAGCATATGGGCCTTCATTATGGCATTCCAGGGAGAGGGGCAGTGCCTGAGGGGTGCCCTGCAACTACGCCTTCCCAGGACCGTGCTCCTGGGTCCGGAGCGGCAGGGGGTTTGGAGTCTGAGCAGGAGCTGCCGTGGACAGAGCTGTATTCCTGCCTGGGCAGGACCTGGGCTGGGTGAGGAAGTGATTAATTTGGCAGGAGGAACAGTGTGTCCTCACCCACGAGGCCTGCTCTCTGAACGTGGGCGCAGTGGCCGAGACGGGCAGGACCTGGGCCTGGATCCAGCGTGCTTCCCAAACACATATTCCCATCCCTGAGGGTTCACGAATTAGCTTGTGTCCAGCATCATATGCTGCCCTCCCTCACATCAGAGCCAGTCCCGATTGTGCTGGAACTCTGCCTCCCCATCCTTTTGAGATAAGCATGTCTCAGCTTCCCCAGTGGGGGATCACACAGGACCACACCAGCAGCAATTCTAGGCCTTTTCCCTCTAAAGCCAAAACTGACAGTTACGTCTCTTACAGTACAAACAGCCATAGGTGTCCTTCCGGCCAAAGCAATCGTTTCTCTCATCTTTGAAGTTTGACTTTTCTCTGGGTCTTTGCACACCCCCATTCCCAGTCCTAGGAATTCTGCTGTCCCACTAAAAACATCACCCAATTCACTGGACACATACCTGGGCTTTCAGCTGGGGAAGGGTGAGCCGGGCCCTGAGGGCCCCTGGCATCCAGCACACAACCCTCCCTTCCCTAACCCCAAGCACCAGCAGACCAGCTCGTGGCCTTTTCTTCCACTTTATTTCATATTCCCACCACAATAATGCTCCTTTAATTTAAACTAAAAACCACAGAGGGCGGCAGCAACGGAATGGGGACGGGGTGAGGAATCAGCGAATCGTCTTGACTGGGCTCTTGAAGTTGCTAGCGGCTTGGAGCTGCAGCTGGTAGGCCATCGGGTGGATCTTGAAACCGTAGAGCCTGGGCCGGGGCATAGGTCAGAGAGGCAGCAGGTGAGCCATATGCAGCCTTGCCAGCAGCCTCCATTCCGACCTCCCCACCCAGCTCCTCCATGAGCCTGCTCAGTGCTTAAGGGCAGCGGTTCCCAACCTCCTTCCTACAAGCGTATGTGGGTCTGTATCTTAAATACCCATTAAACACGAATTCCAGGCTATGTCCGTTTACGGATGTGTGTCACTACTTGCTTCGCCATAAAATTGAGCCCCCGCCGGAGTAACGGTGATGCTCAGGAAGATGAGCCACACCTGAGCTGTGGCTCCGAGGATCGCCTCACCAAGGCAGAGAGGTAATGGCAAGAACAGCTGTTGTTTAAATGGTGCTTCAAGTGCCAAACATTACTCTAAACACTTCACATATTTAAGAATGCCTGTCAGGCAGGTACCATCAGCATCCCACAAGGGAAGTGAGATACAGGCAATCCAAGAACTCTTCTAAGATCCCTCAGCAAGAGGAGCCCTAGCTTTGGGAGAAGCAGACTTCACAAAAGGACATGCCCAGTCCTCCCTTCTCTCGGGGTCCCGGGCTTTCCTTTCACCCTTGGTGACTGGCCCTGCTCCCCACCTGGGCACAAACTGGTTGGCAGGCCGCTTGGGCCGGTACTCGGGGTGCACCATGAAGAGCATGTGAGGGAAACCAGTGCCGAAGTAGGCGCCGTCCGTGTGGTGGTGCCTCGAGGACTTGGGGGTGTACACGTCCATACACTTGGGGCAGTAGAGCTTCACCATGGCCTCCCCTGGGATGTCCGAAAGGCCTGGGAGACAGTCAGACTCAGCATGCAGGCTCCCCTGTCCGTGCCCAAGCTCACTCCCAAACACGGGCTCCAACTTGCTGAGCCCCAACTCCTTCCCAGAGGACCTGCTATATGCTGTCCTTCCTTTCCAACACTCACCGATGGGAAGCATTGGCTGGTTCTCACAGTACACACGTGGACAGTAGCCAAAGTCTCCCTGCTGGTACTTTTCCAACTGAGGTGAATAAAATGGCAAGCGTTGGTGGGGGTAGAGGGGTGGGTGTGAAAAGAAGGGGCAATCCCTTCCTCCCTACCCATATCACTCTGCCCCCCATTACTCCTGTCTTTCACTGGCCCAGCAGGCCCTCGACTCCTCTGCTTCCTTTCCTCCAGTAAGGGAGGCTGCAGACCATCAGAGCCATTTCCCATTTATTCTGAGACAGAGTCTCTAACCACTTCCAGTCCAAGGTCACACCTCCCTTCCTGAAAATACCCGCTTCAGCACAATTCCCACTCAGGACTGAATTCCCAGGCCCAGGTTCTGAGGCTCTCCCAGTCAGATTCCTTGCTGAGGAACCTGTTTCCCTTCCTTCCTCAGAGGACTCAAGTGGAAGCAGAGAGGCCTCACCATCTGGGCGATGCCACGGTTGGTGAGGATGTAGCGGGCGTGGATCAATCCATAAAGCATCTCAGCTGCCTGCTCAATCAGGTCACTCTGGTTGGGGTTGTCTTCCAGCTCTTCATCTGAAACATGGCCCCGGCCAAAGGCAACTACTTGTCTTACAGCTTTCTTAGGTGCCTGCCCGTCCACAGGAGCTGCTGGCTACTCAACACCCACCTCGGAGCCTCACCCCACCCATCATGTGAGCCTCTGACCCAGAAACCTGGGCCTCTGACCCTTCCACCAACCCAAGGCAGCACTACCTTCTCTCCATACCTCTCTAGCCCCTGCCTGCTTCTCCTCCTCCCAACTCCCTCAAGACATGAATGCAAAGACACCCATGGGGAAGATGGAACTCTAGCCCGGAAGGGGCAAGGCAGGAGACAGAAGCAAAAAGAAGACTCCTGGGGAAACTGGCATTATGGAATGGAGCTGAATTGTAGAATCAGAGTATGAGCAAAGTGGTATAAGTCATTAAACTAGTCAAAAGTCAGGTGAAAGATCAAAATGAAGTATGGGATTTGGGGTTAAAGAAGTCAGAAACCAAAAGGAAATTTAGAAAATCAAGAACCAGATAAACAGGGATTTGAAGATTAAAAAAAAAAAAAAAAAGCATCACACACAAAAACAGCCCTGAGGGTGCCTCACCAGGCTCCAGGTCCAAGATCATGTCTAGAGCTTGTCGATAATGAGGCACCTGCTCGTTGAGCCCAGTGAGATTGAATTTGTCCTGGATGTAGTCTTCATCCACCTGTCAGGATGTGGAGATGAAGAGGGAACTCGTAACAGAATTCTTGGCTTTGACCTGAACAAGTCACTCCACTATGCCTTATCCTTAGCACAACTGCTTCTACTCCCCACTCCCAACTCAGCACAGGTATTTGAATCTCTATTCTCAGTTCATACACACGCCCTCCCATAAAAGCTTTAGCTTAAAAAACCCCCAAACGACATGTACTTATTTACTTAATAATGTTTGTTTTTTAACTTTTCAGAAGTTTTTATTTGTTGGTTTGAGAGAGAAAGAGAAAGGGTGCACTCTCCCTGACCAGGGATGGAGCCATCAACCCCGCATGGGCCCTGACCATGCCACCGTTGACCTTTCGGTGCACGGGACAGCGCTCAACCAACTGAGCCACACCGGCTGTCGCTGGAGAGAGGCGCCACCATCTTCACTTGTTTCACTAACCCAAAGACACAAACTCGCTTGCCCAGTATGACACTGCTGGAGGGTGGCAGGGTTGGGAGCTGGGCCCCAGTCGTGCCACTTCACCACAGGTTGGTGGGTCACTGGGGGGACAAGTTTCTGTGGAAGCAGGTGAGAGGTGTGGGAGGCCAAACGTATGGGAGTACTGGGCAGGCTGTATGTGGACAGGGGAGGAAGGACGAGAACTCACTTCACAGAAGAACTCATTGCCACGGAGCCCACAGAACCAGGAGATCCAGGACACCTCCTCTGAGCTGCTCATCTTCACGTCAGCTGGAGAAAGGGTGTCCGTGTGACTCAAACTCTCCCTGCCTCTGCTACCTCCCTCCGACCATGGAAGAACGTGGGTCCACCTTTTCTTAAAGGACCCCAAAGTCTGGAGCACCTCTCTTCACCTGCTCTTATTTACACCTCAGGTCCTTTTCTCTGAGACTAGAACTCTTTGGGGTCTCACCAGAAACCGACAGGTCTTGATCTACCAGTCCTACCCACATCCCCGACGCCCCCAAAGGCCGGCCCCGGCTCGGCTTCCTACCCCCGAAGGTCTCCGCAGGTCTCAGCGCCTTCCCCAAAGGTTCAAAGTTTATCCTTTCCAAGCAAGAGCTGGGCCCCTCCTTTTCTCATGGCCTGGGGGTGGCCCTACGGTCCCTTTCGCGGATCTCCTCACATCCCGCCTCCGCTCCTCAAGCTACCCTTTCCTTCCTCTCTCGGTGCCTGTCTGGTTCACTTCCTTCCCCACCCGCACACAGATCGAGGCGGGGGGACCCCCATGTGCCGCGCCCAGAGACAGGGTACTCGGCGCGGCAATAACCTTATGAGACTCACCGTCTGAACCGGGGCCGGGACCAGGGTGGGGGAGGGGAGTCGCTACTTCCAAAGAACGGCGGGGGCGGCTACAGCGCAGGCCGTGGACCCGATCGCGGCCGGCGGAGTGGGGGTGGGTGTAAACTGGAGTGCGGGGAAGAGGCAACGCGCAAGCGCCAAGGGTCAGGCGCCGCGGTGAATGTCGGGAGATAGAGTTCCTGAGAGGGAGAAACTGGCGAAACCAGGGCAAGGCGAACTACGAATTCCAGGGTGACCCGCGCACAACCCTGGGGTCGCAAGGCCCCTGAGGAAGACGCTGGAGGCGGGACGCAGCGAGGCGCCACCGGAAGCGGAAGCACAGTACTCCTCTTGGGCCGGGGAGTATGGGAAAGATAGTTGTGTGATCCTGGGATCCCGGGCGAGAGGCGGTGGCGTAAGGACTGCGCAGGCTGGGTGGCTCCCGCCGCCAGCTCACCAGCGAGCTTCGGGCCCCGCGCGCCCTGCCTAGGGGACTGACCTGATCCCAGCCAACCCCTTGCCTGCGCCAGGCGAGCTCTGGGGACTCCCGACGGGGCCCATGTTTTGCCGAGGGACCGGGGTAGGATGCGCTGGGTTGAGCTGGGTGGTGAGAGAACCGGACGGTCTAGTGCGCTAACCTGAGGTGGTGCCAGCCATTCTGCTGTCCATCCCTTTGCACTTCTCCACTCCCTCTTAGGGCTTAAATGGGCCCTTCTGCTGCGGCGCTAGGTGCCACCTTCGAACCCTGGTTGAAGTAATGGTGAGGGGCAGCGTGACGTTATTTTATTTCCCAGCCCTGGGTATTCCATAGGTTTTCTCTCCGCCTTCCCAGGGCCTTTCTTAACCCTGGGAGGGGTTTCCCAACTCCAGAAAATGAGCTCAGAGCAGGGGCCACGTTGAGGGAGGCGAAGGGCATTGTGGGGCGTTATGTAAAAGCAAGACGACCCCCCCACCCCCAACTGACAGATCCTTTTCTGTCCTCGCGCCACCTAGGCACGTGGAGCTTTGCGTGAATTCTGTTGGAAAGGATCCAGGGCGGGAAACAACCAGGCGCTTACTGCACGCCTGCGTCCTCAAGTAATCTTTGTGGGTTTTTTCTCAGCCACGTTTGTGTCTTCAAATAGAGGTCTGGCTGTTTGATTATGTGGCCTCTTTTGCTTGGAGTTGCACCATTTTGCAATAGGGATGCAGACTGCAGCCTCTCCCCAAATTTGCTTCCTGCTTTTGGAGGAGTGTCGGGTGTTTTTGTTTGAGAAGACTTGAAATAGACACTCAAAATAGGATGGAGGGCCGAAACCGGTTTGGCTCAGTGGATAGACTGAAAGGTCCCAGGTCTGATTATGGTCAAGGGCATGTACCTTAGTTGCGGGCACATCCCCAGTGGGGAGTGTGCAGAAGGCAGCTGATCGACGTTTCTGACTTTATATCCCTCTCCCTTCCTCTCTGTAAAAAATCAATAAAATATGTATTTAAAAAACATAGGATGGAGGAAGATTTAAGAGCCAGGCTGATTGCTTTTCTTAATCGTTTTTTTACAGAGTGATGAAGTAGTTTCAGAGAGGGGCAGTTACTATTTATTGTTGATGAAGCTGGGAGTGGGGGTAGAAAGCAGGACCTCTGAGCAACTGCCTCATGGAGTGTTCACCTTCACTCTTGGGCATGGTCTGTTACTGCAGGGTTCCCCGTTTTCCCATGTGGGGCCCAGTAGAGATTTAGGTTGTGGCATCACTTTACTCTGAAGGCTCCTTTCCTTCATCCCAGCAGGTCTCCGGAGTGGCTTGCTGGTCTCATCTTCCCCTTGCCTAGTCTCATTTTTGAAGCTCTCCCAAGCCATGTCTAGACCCTCCCTCATCACCTTCACCCCAGCCACTGACCTCAGTGACTTCTGGAAAGATGGGCAGCAGCAGTCACAGGCTGAAGAGCTGGAGCCTGCCTTGGATGGGGCTGCGGCCCGGGCTTTCTATGAGGCCTTGATTGGAGATAAGAGCAGCACCCTTGAATCTCAGAGATCACAACCCGAACCTGCCAGGGAGAGAAAGAGGAAAAAGAGAAGAATGATGAGAGAGGCTGCAACAGAAGCATCAGGAGGACATGGTCAAAGGAGATCCCTTGAGGCTGAGGACAAGATGACTCATCGGATACTGAGGGCAGCCCAGGAGGGGGACTTGGCAGAACTAAGAAGACTGTTGGATCCCCATGAGGCAGGGGGGGCTGGGGGGAATATCAATGCTCGGGATGCCTTCTGGTGGACCCCCCTGATGTGTGCTGCCCGAGCAGGCCGGGGGGCTGCTGTGCGCTATCTCCTGAGCCGGGGAGCTGCCTGGGTTGGAGTTTGCGAGCTGGGTGGCAGGGATGCTGCTCAGCTGGCGGAAGAAGCAGGCTTCCCTGAGGTGGCCCGCATGGTCAGAGAGAGTCATGGAGAGACAAGGAGTCCAGGGAACAGGTGAGGGGAAGCCTTTGCCCATGGCCATCTTCAGTGTGTTCTGCGCTTCCTAGCCACTGCACGCCAGCAAAGAGCTGAAGGCTTCTCTTCCACATCTCCCAATATAGATAGAATAAGGCAATGTACTAGAACGATTATGAGCATGAGCTCTGGGTTTAAATGCTAACTCTGCTTAACTTGGGCAAGCAACCTAATGTCTAGGTACCTCGGTTTCCTTATCTGAGAAATGGTGGTAATAAGAGCACCTTTCTCCTAGGTTTGTTAGGATTAAATGGGTTAGTATATGTCAGGTGTTAGAACAGAGCTTTCCACATAGTAAGCACTGTGTAAATATTAGCTATAGCTATTGTATTCCTTCCTTGTGAGGTCTTTACCCAACTTTTCCCCTCTGGTCTTTCATTGCTAAGTGGGGAGGAATGCAATTTGTTCCTTAGAAAGATTGGAAGGACCTTGTCTTGCCCCCTCTCCTCCTTTCCCTGCCCTCAATCCTTTCTCTTCTTCCTCTGCAGGTCCCAATCCCCACCCGCCCGGTACTGTGAGACCTGCGATGCCTACTTCCAAGACTCTAACCACTGCACATCTACTGCTCACCTGCTGTCACTGTGCCGCGGTCCCCGTAACCCCAGTCTGCACTTCGGGATGCCTACCTCCAGTCCAGGCTTCAAGCTGCTGCTGAGGGCAGGCTGGGAGCCTGGAATGGGTCTGGGACCTTGGGGCAAGGGTCGTGTCAACCCCATCCCCACTGTCCTCAAGAGAGATCAGGAAGGGTTAGGGTACAGATCAGCATCCCAACCCAGAGTCACACACTTCCCGGCTCAGGACACCCGGGCAGTGGCTGGGAGGGAGAGAGCCCCTCAGGCAACCACACTTAGCAGAAGGGAGGAGAGAAGGCAGAAGGACAAAGACAAAGCCTGGGAGCGGGATCTGAGGATTTACATGAACCTTGAGTTCTGACCTTGGCAAAGTCTGACACTGGACTTCATTTGAAGTCTGAACTTGTGTGTCTGACCTGAGTTACACTTCCTGGTATCTGCTCAAGTCCCAGACACTCAGATTTTACCTTTGAGAGGGGCTGAGAGTTGAGAAATAAATCAATCATTTCACTTGTTTTGTGTTTTATTTAAATATATATAGATTGATTTCAAAGAGAGCAAGTAGAGGGAGAAACAGCGATGAAACTGATTGGCTGCCCCCTGATGCCCCCTAGTGGGGATGGATCCTGCAATCAGAGCATATGCCCTGACTGGGAATCAAACCAGTGATCTGGTGCATGGGAGGATGCTCAAGCACTGAGCACCACTGGAATGTTTTATTCACTTTTCCGGAAGCTGTTATGGGGAAGCCAAAGAAGTCTGGGGACCACATGCAAGCCCTGCCTGAGCCAGAAGGGGCGTCCCCTGCAGGTGGCATGATAGGGTCACCTCCTTGCCAGCCCTAGCCCTTTTCTAGAGCACCCCACCTACTCAAGATAGGATCTTGAATAGGGTGATGAGAGTGGGGATGGGCTTGTAGGAAGAGGCCAGTGTGGTGGGAAGCCCTAAAATGATGCAGCCTGTACTGTTAGCTGACTGGCACCAGTACTCTGGCCTCTCAAATCTGAACTTGAAGCCAAGGTGTTCCACTACGTGAAAATCCCTGAAGGCGGAAACATCCTATTCATCTACACTTGTCCTCTCCATACTCCCCTTTTCCCTTGTGCTGCTGATACCAGGTGCCAGGCAAATGAAGAGCTCACAGTTGCAAGCCCAGGAAGTGAAATCTGTTGGGAGGGACAGGGAATGGCTCATAGCTTTCTTTTCTGGAAAAGCCTTTCACGAAGTCATGGACACAAGAACGATTTGTGGAGTGTGCGGGGAGAACCCAAGGCAGGGGGCTAAAATGGCAGGCGAGTTCTGGGGAGCACTGGCGGCCAGGGGCCTCCGGGCGACGAAAATGCGGGACTGCGCCAATACACCGGCCCTGACGGCTGCTGACGTCCGCGGGCTGCGCGCAAACGTCGCGGGGGCGGGCCATCCGCAGGGTCCTCCCCGCGAGTGGCGGGCTCCGCCCCGCCTGGCCCTCCGGCGTCCTTGCAGCTGCTTCCGGGCTGGGCGGCTTTGGGCGCCTTCGTGAGGCCTCGGCCCGAACGCTGCCCAGAAGGGGCCGCTGCCCGCAGCACCCGGACGCCTGGGTCCCCAGAGGGGCCCGCTCTTTGGCTCGTGACTGCGATCTCCGAGGACGTCTTTGGCCTGACCTTCCCGAGACCGGCTCTCAGCTGCGTGCGTGGCCTGTCCGGCCGGTTTTCTAGGCTTCATAGCCCTGGAATTCAAGGGATGAACCTGCTGGCTGAGGTTCGCAGGACACCTGCCCCGCCCTCCAATAGGCTACTTCCTATTGCTGAGCTCCCTAAGTCAGCAGTTTAGGACCCCCTACAGCGGGAGCACCTTCCTTCCCTCTTGGATGGAGCACCGCCTCTCCAGCTTTGGGGGCTCCGTGGGTGGCCTCGGTGAGTGAAACTTGGTGTGCTGTTTGCTGGGAAGAAAACCCGGAAACAGGGAGGACACTGTCGGGTGACTGAGACCTTGTCGGATTCTGAGACTTGGAATCGTGTGTGTGGGGCGGTGAACGCATTTGGATGTACTTCTGAATTCAGAGCGCGCACCAAGCAGACACCTGTGCTGCTGAGCCTGGACAGTGCCAGGGAGCGGCCTCAGGATTTGGGGGTTCATTACACATTTCAACCATGTTCCTGCGACGGCTTGGTGGCTGGCTACCTCGCCCTTGGAGCCGCCGGAAACCAAGGCCTGACCCGCCCACCCCAGAATCCAGATGGGTGGATAGCTCCTCTGAAAACTCGGGGAGCGACTGGGACAGTGCCCCCGAAACCATGGGAGATGTGGGGCCTTCCCAGAGGAAGGACTCAGGGGCCCGGAGTAGTTCTGGGACTGCTCCACAACCAAGCAGGGAGCCCCAAGTTGAGCAACCGGGAAGCAAAGGAATGGATTCCCTCAAGGGGGACAAGATTGGTGCTGGCATTCAAGATTCGAGGAGACTGGCGGTAGCAGAGGCCATTCCCAAACTGGGATGGGACCCCGTGGACTCGGGTGGCACCAGGAGATCTGAAGCGCCAGCGGAGAAGCCTGGCCGGCGCCAGAAGCTGCTGGGCTGGCTGCGGGGGGAACAAGGTGGAGGAGCAGGGACTCCCTCCCAGTACCTGGGGGACCCAGAGGAGCGTCTGCAGATCTCCACCAACCTGACCCTGCACTTGTTGGAGCTGCTAGCCTCAGCCCTGCTGGGGCTGTGTTCCCGGCCACTGCGGGCAGCCCTGGACATGCTGGGCCTGAGCGGCCCTCTGGGCCTCTGGCTGCATGGACTGCTGTCCTTCTTGGCTGCCCTGCACGGGCTCCATGCTGTGCTGAGCCTCCTTACTGCTCACCCCCTGCACTTTGCCTGCCTCTTTGGTCTCCTCCAGGCTCTGGTGCTGGCTGTCAGTCTCCGGGAGCCAAGTGGGGGTGAGGAGGCCACTGGCGGGGAGGGCACTAAATTAGGGGGGGAGGGGGAGGAGCAGCGGGGAGGCCCAGGAAAGGGGCTATGACCCTCCCCTGCCCCAGTGGGGTGGGAGCAAGGGTGAAGACAGTGTGGCCTTTAGGAGAGTAAGGGATATGACCCAGATTGTAAACACAGGGACCTCAGGGATGGGGAAGAAACCCCAGAGTATGAGGGTACCCACCCACCCACGGGAGAGAACAGCTGTTCAGGGTGTCTGGGTTTATGGACAGTGGGGGTGTACCCCTTGAATTCACCAGCTGTTGTTACTTTTTGATTTTATATTTCTCCTACCTTCAAGTTTGTTTTCCCATCTTCATATCTTAAAAGCCAAAAAATATTTTTTTTTAATGTTGTGGTGGAGAATAAAGACTAAATGGCTCTCTCTACTTTTCAAGACTCCCCAGGGATAGGCAGAACTCTGGCTGGGGTAAGAGGGTGGTTGGGAGAACCAAGGGGTCCCTTGGATCTTGGGACATCTAGGGTAGAATGGGGCTGCTAGGTGGATGGATTTGAGGACTGGATGGGGCGCACAGGCGACAGAGAGCCCGCAGCCATGTTGAAGACAATGTTGTCCACAGGGTCAAAAGTTGCCAACTCCTCGGTGGGAGCTGCCCCTGCAATAAAATGCCACTGGCCCAGGTGGGTGTTTCTGGGAGTTCGAGGGAGTGGGGACGGTGTAGGTGGTACTGGTCAGGGGTGGGTGGCCCAGGCAGGCCGTGTGGGGAAGCACTGGAGCTTGCAGTCCCATGCAGGGATTAGGGTTTGCTCACTAAGCAATAAATCACTGTCACACCGAATCCTAAATATACCACTAAAGTGAGTTAACTGCCACCAGTGTCCTTCCTGATGCCGCCCAGCTAGGGGTTTAGGTGGTAGGAAGTTCAGGGGAGTTTTGAAATGGGAGTGGGATTGATGTCTGGAGACAAACCCCAACATGTGATGAGGATTGAAAAATCGTCTTTATTACTCTTGAAAGGGCATCTCCGGCTTCTCTCCAGCACAGTCTTAGTCCCACACACACATCTGGGGCCCAGATGTAGCCACAGGTCAGTTACTGGGCCGCGTGCAGGCCTCTGGTGGGAGGAGGGAGAAAAGAAGAGGATGGGAAGGAAGGAAATGCAGGAAGAGATGCAAGCTTGCTGGTAATGAGTGGGGGAGAATGCATTCCCTCACTCCTCCCCTCTCAAAGAAGGGGCCTCTGAGGCCTATTTCCCTGTATGTCTGACTCTGCCCCCTGTATCTACTGCAAATTCAGAAACCTCTCTTGAGTAGCCCACAGCCTATTAGGCTTCCTCTGGTGCCATCACAACCTTGAACATGGCCATTCTAATGATGTCAGTCTTTGGTCCTGCCCTCTGGTGACATGACGAGTCCCTTTCACCCAGCACCTGCAGCAGACTTTGTGAGTCCCAGTTCTCTTCTGTGGGACTTTGTCCCCTTACCTTGTTTCCTGGGAGTCAGTAAGAAGGCCTTGGAGTCCAGGCAGGAGGCCAGGGACTGGAATTCCTCCACACACTTCTCAGGAGGGTATGGTGAGCGATCTGATAGGGCACAGCAGGGCCAGGCCCATCAGTGCAACACCCCTGGTGAGGACCTGGAAGCACCCAGCCCTTCCTGGGGTAATATCACAGGGCCCAGAGTGAGGGGCTCTCCTGCCCCTCCTGGTTTCCTTCCGATCCATCCTGCCTCGCCACCTCACTCACTGTAGAGCAGGAAGCGCTGGTAGCCCTGGCCTGTCTCCTTCAGCATGATTCCACCTGGGCATGAGCTGGAAAAGAGCTTGGTCTTCATGTCGGGGCGGCCTGTCAGGATGGGTTGGGGGGAAGTGTGAGGACAGAGATGCAAAACAAGCAAGCCAGGGACTTGGAGAAAGGGAGGGCTGGGAGAGCCAACCTTCGGTTCTGAGATCCGTGCTCCCTTCAGTCAGGTGGTAGATCCATTCCCGGGGCACACAGGACCCAGTTTTCCTATAGAGATGGTGGTGGCAAAAAAGAAAGATTGAATGACACCCCAACTACACAGTACCAACCTTTACTTATTCCTTCCTGAAGCCTGGGTCACCTTGGGTTTTAAGCCACCAAGGGATGTTTTTAGGCCCATCTGTCTCCAGACGAAAACTAATAGAACCGTCGAACTTAGTGGGCCAAGAACAGTGGATGACAATGAACCCAACTCTTTGTGGGTAGGTGCTCACACTTTGGGCAGAGACTGTACCTGTTGGTGCCTCTGCCTCCTCACTACTTACGTGCGAATGGTAGCATGAAGCTGGAGCTGCGTGGGGGTAGAGCCCGCAGCCATGTTGAAGACAATGTTGTCCACAGGGTCAAAAGTTGCCAACTCCTCCTGGGTGGGAGCTGCCCCTGCAATAAAATGCCACTGGCCCAGGTGCGGCTCTGGAAACTGGAGAGACAACAAGGGGAGAAAAGAGGGTGTGTCCCACTGCAGGGTCCATCAACCTGTCAGGACAGCAAGACTTCGGCAGCCTTTTTCCAATTGGGCTTGGATTCATGACAGGGAGTCATTAAATGACTTTCCCTCTTTGCCTGCCCTCAATAACCCAAGTAACCCTCCAACCCCCAAATTCTATCCTGTCTCCACATGGATGGCCAGAGTACTAATAACTTTTTATTTGTCCTTGCTTTTATCATCACAATATTCACACCCTCCTCCCTTCCTTTCACAATGTGGCTTCTGGTCACTCTAGGCCACCCACTCAAGTGCCTCAGAGCCCCCACTATAAGCTTCCCCCTTCTCAGTCCATACCTCTTTCCCATCCACTTCCTGAGTTGTCAGTTGACTGGGCTCAGGGCACTGGTAGAGGGAATTAAGGAGAATGCCATAGAGGTAAAGCAGAGCTGCCCAAATCTGGTGGAACATCTTCAGGCAACAGGGAGCTGGTATGTTCTTCGTGGAGTGGCTGGTGCCTTAACTATTCTCTCCCCCACTGGCTGCTCAGTCCACTCTCCTTCCAGCCCCCTTGCCTTGACTCTTGACCCTTTACCTGCTAATGAGTAACTTCAACCTTGTTTTCCAAACATGGATTAGTGTTTGGCCCTTCCTCCCCCTTCTAGATACAGCCACTCCACAACACACCCTGGCATGTCCAGGGTCTTTTGGGAATTATCAGAAGAGCTGAGCCCTGCAGGTAGAGACAGTGGCCTTTATCTGAGCTGGATACCTGCTGTGTTGTACAGCATTGGAGAGGTGGGTTCATTCATTCACTTAGCAGACTTTTTCTTAAGTCCCAGCTGTTTGCCAAGAATTGGGTAAGCCCTGGAGACATAAAAATAGATAAGGCATAGTCCCTGGCCTTGAAGAAGTCAGTCTCAGGAAAACTAGCTGTGTAAACAAATCATTGTAATACAAACCTGGTAAGTGCTTTAGGACAGGTATGAACCGGGTTCTGAGGCATGGCTGATGGGTGGCTTTTTCTCTGCTTTATAATTGGGAAAATAATACGTACACCATTCAGAAAAGGTCACTGACACAGTTCGTCCAATGTTTATTACCGTAAGAGACTGCATAAATCTAGTGGTTAAGAGGGACAGATAGACACCGGTGCTGGGCAGAATGGGTTCAAGCTCTAACTCTTATTTATTAGACAATCTCTATGCCTGTTTTTTCATCTTTAAAATGAGCAAATCAATCTCATTGGATTGAGATAATGCATATAAGCCCTTTGCAAAGGCCTATACCTGCCAAGTCCAAAGTAAATATTCGTTGAAGTAATGCTTATAAAGTGATTATTAGCTTCTGGTGGGTAACACATTCCCAAATAATAGCGCCAAGAGGGTGGAGCAGTTAATGCAATGAAATTCGGGACTTTATTAATTTTAACTTAACAGACTGCGGGGGTGGGGGTGGGGGGGAAGGTTTGTCCTGGGAGGTGAGGCTTAAGATTTAGGGCATTTGAAGGTTCAGCATACTATTTTCTTTTGGGGTGATGTTTTGCCATTTTTTATTAAAAAAATAAACTAAAAAATGTACTGGGGTAGTAAAGAAGTGCTTGACCCAGAGTTGTCTGGTAGGCCTGGATCTGTCAGTTCCCTAGTTGTACTCACTTTATAAAGGGAATGACTTATAAACGTGACAGTACGTAGAACCCTGAACTGAAACAGTAATCGGACCTGGGTATAATAAACCAAGAATCCCAGAAGGGCGTGGCCGGGGCCGAGGGCGGCGGAGCAGTAACCCCCGGACCTCGGCCCGCAGAAACCCTGTGGCGGCACCTTCAATTCCCCACGGTCGGAATCTTGTATTTCGGTCCGGTCGGACTCCGTTTGCTCTCAACTCCCAAACTCGGAGGTGCTATTTTTGGGGGTCCAAAGTCCTGAGAGGTAGTAAACTATTAGCTTCTGCAAAACAGCGTGTTCCCTCGGGCGCACACCGCCGATGAGAAACATGGCACCTGCGCTCCGCAAAACGTCCACTGGACAGAACCGAAATTAGGCCCAACGCCACGACCGCACGGAAGACCTTGCGGGCCTACCCCAAACGACCAGCAAAGGGTGACTTCCGGAGCCGCGCGGCGGGGGCGGGATTTAGGTGGCCGGGACAGTGCCGCCTCAAAGGTCTGTGCCGGCCAAGACCTTAACACATATTAACGAGGCACAATCTCTAGTCCCCAAACTCCAAGACCTATATAACCGTCCAAAGCTTCTTGAGGTGGTCATAGAGTTCCATCTGGTAATTCTTTTCCAGGCATTTACAGTGGCTACCTCAATCTCCGACAGCTCCTGCGCACGCACGGAAGAAAGGAACGGCGCCCGCGAGGGTGGGGCGGTGCCTGTGTGTACGCATGCGTAGTGCGACGCACGCAGACGCAGTACGGTCCCCCGGGCGACGGTGGCGGCGGCGGCTTCTTGGGGTGCTCGGCTCCCTCCCATCTAGGCCGGGCCCCGGCCCGTCTCGCCCTCAGGAACTCACTGTTTGGGGCCGTGGACTTTCTTGTCGTGCCCCACGAAAGTGAAGCTTGGGGACCTGAGGGGAGCCGGAAGTTCCGCCTCGCGATCTCCAAATATTATCGGGAAAACGGAAGTGGCCGTCGGTGGCAGATTGGAGGTGACCGGAAGTGACGGCACCGTGGGGAAGACGGGGGTGAACCCGCGGGGTGGTATGTGTATTTGATGTGTGTTGGTTGCGACGCTCTGCTGGAACTCCGAAAGAAGGCGGAAGAGGGGGGCAGTCAGCTAACCGGTCTGGCCCCCCGTGAGTGTCCCGTCATTTGGGGTCTGTCGCGAGTTAGGCGGGCTCAGTGGGCGTGGCGCGCGTGCGCGAAACACTTTCATTGCCGAGTGTAATGCGACCCCCCCCCCCCCCCTTCTCGCGTCGTCCCAGCGTATCTGGGGCCCGTCGCAACCGGTGATGACACTGGAATCCTGGTTCCTTGCTTCCCTGCTCCCTAGCCTGAGTGGCCCACTCTTGGGATTGGCATCGTGGGGCCCCTCCCACCTCCCGTGCTCCAGCTTCCTTTACCGTCGTCTCCTACCCTTTGCATTTCTCTCTCTGTGGCCCGGAATCAGAAGGGGGATGGGGTGGGTGTGAGTGTGTGTGCTACAGTGGGAGAAACTTTAGGCATTAGGGCGGAGACTCGGCCGGGGAGGCGTCTGGGTATATAAAATCAGCTCTAGGCGACAGCGGGCCTCTCCCTCTGTTTTTTCCGTAGAGAGCTGTAGGCCATGGAGCCCAATAATAGTGCCGGTGCCACCATGGAGGAGCCTGACAGCTTGGAGGTGCTGGTGAAGACCCTGGACTCTCAGACCCGGACCTTTACTGTGGGGGCCCAGGTGAGACCCCGGACTTCTGGAAGATACCCAGTAACTTTTCCTCTTGTAGCACTTTAACCTGAGAGAACATCCTGATTTTCTGTTCCTCAACTTTCCTTCCATTGATTCCTTTGTTCACATTCTAGACAGAACACTTTTTGATGTGTTTTGTTGAGTAAGGAGCTATGGTTTCTATTGAATGAGCTAGATTTTGTTCTGCCTTCCTCCACCTCAATAGAACTCCATGCAGAGGGAAATATGGAGGAAGGAGGAATCTGTATGCCATCATGAGTGAACTGCAGCTCAAAGGGATAGACATGGCGCCTGCCTTTGGGAAGGGAAATAGAACACACAGACCCCAAACACAAGTGTGTCTTAAAAACAGAAAGTTGGTTAGGTCTGTACTGTGTTTTTAAAGGTGAGAATCAGAGCCCATAATGCAGGTAGAGGCTTAATAGAGTGTTGAGTGGAGATGCTAACGTGTGTGGTATAATTTAACCATTTGGGTTTAACAGCGTTGACACAACTATCAGTGTCGTTGCTCCTGTAATTCTGGGAGACAAAATTGTGAGGAGTCGATCCATGATTTTTAAAACATCACATTACATGTATTTCAGAAAACCATATAGGCTTTTGTGATTAGATATGTGTAAACACCTAATCTTCCCAAAAGTAAGTTGTCTGGTTAGGAAAATAGTCTTCTTTTTGCTCCCTTCTCTTGTTCTTTTTGGTTGAGTCTTCTTTCCTTAACCTAATTGTCCAGCCCATCTTCTTTGTCATCACTTTTATCTTTGAGACTAAAGTTATATCATTGTGTGTTTGAGGAGCCATATCTTTAGACACACATTCCTTTGTGAGCCGGGCAGAGGAGTGAACAGATTATCAGTTGGCTTTTGTGTGTCTCAGCCATGTAATTTTCTCCTAGGCCTAGAAGATACAGTTTATTGTTAGTATTTTGACAGGGAGTTGTCTTAGTTTGGGGTTTTGCACATAATTATCTTACAATCAAGAGGAATGGGTAGTGATTTTATAATGAGGTGGTTTTTACCGCTCACCCCTCCAAGTCATTTGTTTCTCCTCTGTCCTTCCTCTTCCTCCATTCCCTGATACCTTTTTGTCCCTCCTGTGCAGATGAATGTAAAGGAATTTAAGGAGCACATTGCTGCCTCTGTCAGCATCCCCTCTGAGAAACAACGGCTCATCTATCAGGGACGAGTTCTGCAGGATGATAAGAAGCTCCAGGAATACAGTAAGGGGGTGGGGGAGGCAGTTTGAGGCAGCTGTGCAGAGGAATGAGCTAAAACCACGGGTTTACCTGATATTTATTTATTTATTTATTTATTTGCAGATGTTGGGGGCAAGGTTATCCACCTGGTAGAACGTGCGCCTCCTCAGACTCAGCTCCCTTCTGGGGCATCTTCTGGGACAGCGTCTGCCTCAACCACCCATGGTGGGGGACCCCCACTTGGTACACGGGGGCCTGGGGCCACTGTTCATGACCGGAATGCCAACAGCTATGTCATGGTTGGAACCTTCAATCTTCCTGTAAGCTTGTGTTTCACCTGGGGTGGTTTTTGTGGTGAAGGATAGTTTTGGTTGTGGTAGCAGCCAAGAACTTAGTATTTAGATTGGATTTGGAGGGCCCTGTGGACTACTAATGGCCTCAGACATGAGAAAAGGATGGATCTCCAGAGAATGAATTGGAAATGTGGGAGTCTTAGTATTGGAAATGTGGGGGCCTCAGTATTTGGCTTCTCCCAGAGCAACTTCCCTTACCCTTTCCCCAGAGTGACGGCTCTGCTGTGGATGTTCACATCAACATGGAGCAGGCCCCAGTTCAGGTATCCCGGGGCCTGGGAGGGTCAGGGAAGGGGATCTGGGAGAAGGAGGCCATGAGGTGGGGTTGGACTTGGCTGAGGAAATGGCGGGACCTGTTTCAGTAGGCTCTGGAGCTCATGGCTTCATTTCAAACATGCCCTGACTCTTCCTTTATCATCATTAGAGTGAACCCCGGGTACGACTGGTGATGGCTCAGCACATGATCAGGGACATACAGGCCTTGCTGTCCCGGATGGAGGTAAGTGGTCTGCACTCTCTCCCTAGCCTCCCTACCCTTTGTCTCAGCCTGGGAGTACAAGCATGACTGTCTGATTCCTTTCATTTTTTTGTTTGTTTTTCTTTCTTTTGGCCACTTCCTGTCTAATCTGGTCTGTTCCCTGCAGTCTAAATCCTTTGGGCGGAAAAAATTAATCTATGAGGCTATCTTGTCCCTGCCAATCCTCTTGGTGACTGGTGTCTGGGAAGCTTGTTTTACACTTGTCAGATAACTCTCGTGGCATTTTTTTTTCAATTAAAGAATTTCATACTTTATAACTTTTTAAAACTTTTATTTATTGATTTTAGAGAGAGGAAAGGGGAGAGAGAGAGAAACATCATTTTGTTGGTCCACTCATTTATACATTTGTTGGTTGATTCTTATGTGTACCCTGATTAGGGATCGAACCCCCCAGTCTTGATGCATTGGAAGGTTTCTCTAACCCAGAGGTCGGCAAACTGCCGCTCGAGAGCCACATGCAGCTCTTTGGTCCCTTGAGTGTGGCTCTTCCACAAAATACCACGTGTGGCTGTGCACATACAGTGCGATTGAAACTTTGGTTTTCTGCTCTCAGAAGAAATTCCAATCGCTGTACTATTGATATTTGGCTGTTGACTAATGAGTTTGCCGACCACTGCTCTAACCAACTGAACTATCCGGCCAGGGCCTTTAATTACTTTATTTTTCAAAACGTGTTTTTGTTGATTTTAGAGAGACAGAGGAAGGGAGGGGTGAGGGAGAGAAACATCAATGAAAGAGAACCATCAATCGGGCGCCTCTTGCACGCCCCCTACTGGGGATTGAGTCCGCAACCTGGCAATCAACCGGGAACCTCTGGGCATGTGGGTCGGGTATGTGGGTTGATGCTCAGCCAACTGAACCACACCGGCAAAGGGAAGGCCTTTACTTTCTTAATTATGATGTTTGATACTGAAATGTTTAAATTTCATTAGTTTGTGCTGTGTCTGCAACCTATGGCTTTTTCTCTTCTGAAGGTTAGGAAACCATAATCTCTACTTTTTGTTAGTAATTCATTTGCAATAATTTCAGGTATTGTTTAAGCCTCTGACTCGTTAGCCTTACAGGGGTTGCTAGGGAGTCTAACATACAGATGCAAAGCCTTGCCTTCAGAGCACTTTGTCCACTCATGTCCTTTGACCGAGCAGTCCTCTGCCTCAGGCTCACCCTGACTCTCCCCCACTTCAGTGTCGAGGGGGACCCCAAGCACAGCCCAGTCAGCTGCCTGCACAGACACCGACTGTGGCCCAGGAGCCAGAAGCCTTGAGCTCTCAGCCATCAGATGCGGGTGAAAGCGAAGCGCCTTCTCGGGAGCCCATGGAGGCAGAAGTGGAGGAGCGTGCCCCAGCCCAGAGCCCGGAGCTGACTCCTGGCCCAGCCCCGGCGGGCCCAACACCTGTCCCAGAGACAAATGCACCCAAGTGAGAGATGGAGGGCGCTTTGGGAGGGGTTTGGGGTCCTGAGTGGAGGATGAGGAACAGGACAGGTGTGATGGGGAAGGAGGGATTTCTTGGAGGTCTTATGCGGAGGTGATTGTGGTCAAGGAGGGGCTCTGGAGTAGATAAAGGTTAGGATTGGGCGGGGCAAGGAAAACCACATGCTGCTTCTTGGTAAGATTCTCTTTGAATTCACAGAGGACCCATCTTTTAATAAAGTCAGCATCCTGCCCTTGTAGGTGCAGCCTGTGCAGTAGGGAGGGTGGAAGCAGTTTATCTTCCTCTCCCCATCCTCCTTTGGGTGGGTGATAAAGAACAGGCTCTGCTTCCAGGAAGGGATTGGGCCAGGATTCTGGGAGGCCAGGAGAGACAGCAGATGTGGTGTGGTCCCTGTCAACTGTGAGATGGGAAACTAAGGAAAGCCTTGGCTCACTGCCTCTTGGGGTTGCCCACAGCCATCCTTCCCCTGCGGAGTACATCGAGGTGCTCCAGGAGCTCCAGCGACTTGAGAGCCGGCTCCATCCCTTCCTGCAGCGCTACTATGAGGTCCTGGGTGCTGCTGCCAGCACGGACTACAACAACAACGTGAGCCCGCCCGCCCCTTTACCCCATTCTCCCCAAGGGAAGCAGGCTGACATACACATCCCCTTCTCCCCAAAAAGACATTGTCTGCAAGATGATGGTTTCTCCCTAGATTTGTAAGTAAGTGATCTTCCCCTTCCTTTCAGGATAGGTGATCGTCTTTGCAGTACCTACTCTCTGAACCTCTCTGTCCTCTGAGTTGTTTTATTGACTTATTTATTTTTAATGCTCGCCTAAGGGTATTTTTCTTTTCTTTTTAAAAAAATATTTTTTTATTGATTTCAGAGAGGAAGGGAGAGGAAGAGAGACAGAAACATCAATGATAAGAGAACCACTAATTGGCTGCCTCTCACACGCCCCCCTTCCCCAACTTGGGATGGAGCCTGCAACCAAGGCATGTGCCCTTGACCAGAATTGAACCCGGGACCCTTGGGTCCACAGGCTGACACTCTATCCACTGAGTCAAACTGGCCAGGGCTAGCAAGTTTATAAAGTAAGGGAGATTAGTAGATGATGACATTGATTCACTCTAAGGTCTGTTTTAATAGGAAACTGTGTATTCAATAGAATTTTCCAAAGATTTGGTCTCTTCAGAAGTTTCCAAGGCTACACCTAAAGGTCTAGAGCAGTGGCTGTCACCTTCCTAATGCCGTGACCCTTTAACACAGTTCCTCATGTTGTGGTAACCCCCAACCTTAAAATTATTTTCATTGCTACTGCATACTGTAATTTTCTACTGTTATGAATCGTAATGTAAATATCTGTTTTCTGATGGTCTTAGGCGACCCTGTGAGAGGGTTGTTCGACCCCCAAAGGGGTTGCGACCCACAGGTTGAGAACTGCTGGCTTAGAGGGTGTGATGTTCTCAGGTGTTGCTTTGGTCAGTCAGGTGGATTCCAGCCTGACGTTTTCTGCCTTTTGTGTTTTCTTTTCCCCTCGCCTTTGGCCTGGGCTATAGCAAGAGGGCCGGGAGGAAGACCAGCGCTTGATCAACCTGATGGGGGAGAGCCTGCGGCTGCTGGGCAATACCTTTGTGGCACTGTCTGACTTGCGCTGCAATCTGGCCTGTGCACCCCCTCGACACCTGCATGTGGTCCGGCCTATGTCTCACTACACCACCCCCATGGTGCTCCAGCAGGCAGCCATCCCCATCCAGGTGGGTTGGGCCAGCCTGGCCCGAGGGAGAATGGAGGGCTGTCGGTGGAATGGCCGAGGATAGTTATTGGACTTGAAGGAGGTTAGGAGGAGAAGAGGCTTTGAAACAAGAGGACGAAGGATACGGGAGATTTTAGAAATACATCATAGGGTGGTAGTCTCTTGTATTTTTCTCACATCTGTCCCACTTGTCTGTCTGCTCCAGATCAACGTGGGGACCACTGTGACCATGACTGGGAATGGGACTCGGCCTCCCCCGACTTCCAGTGTGGAGGCATCTCCCTCTGGCCCAGGACAGGCATCACCCCTGGCTCCCTCTTCTGCCACTGTCGAGTCAGCTGAGGGGGCGCCTCCCCCAGGGCCGGCTCCTCCCCCAACCGCCAGCCACCCAAGGGTCATCCGGATTTCCCACCAGAGTGTGGAACCCGTAGTCATGATGCACATGAACATTCAAGGTGAGTTAGGGTTGGGGCGAGGGGGCGAGGCGGGGGGGAAGGGGGAGACCAGGACTGCTGGTGATGGCGTGTGTGTGTGTGGCAGGGGTAGGGTAGGGGGGGAACAGGGACTGCTTGTCCTTGAAAATTTGTTTACACGGAGAAAGGAGCTCCTCCCCGTTTAGATGGTGGGAAAGGCAGGAGGTATTCAAGGTGGGGAATGGGGGCCTGAAGGAATCCCATCTCAGAATACAGTCAGGCCTTGGCCCCACTTGTCTCAGGACCACTCTCTCTGTCTTCCTTCCAGATTCTGGCACACAACCTGGTGGAGTTCCGAGTGCTCCCACTGGCCCCCTGGGACCCTCTGGTCATGGCCAGACCCTGGGTAAGAGTGAGGGCTTCAGAGCAGGCTGAGCTCTGGGTAGAGAAGGGGTAGGGCCAATTGGGTGGGTTGAAGGGGTCCAGGTTCAAGGTTACATCAGACCCACCCCTCAGGCTCCACCCTCATCCAGCTGCCCTCCCTGCCCCCTGAGTTCATGCACGCCGTCGCCCACCAGATCACTCATCAGGCCATGGTGGCAGCTGTTGCCTCCGCGGCCACAGGTAATGACCTGGAAAGGGAGGCCTGGGAGGAGGGCCATGGTCCATGGTGGCGGGTGTTGTTGGCTGGCGAGCATGGGCCTGGCCCTCAGCCCTATTTGGTCTCTCCCCTGTGCCACGCACAGGACAACAGGTGCCAGGTTTCCCGGCAGCCCCGACCCGGGTGGTGATTGCCCGGCCCACACCTCCACAGGCTCGGCCTTCCCATCCTGGGGGACCTCCAGTCTCGGGGACTCTGGTGAGTACGGGTGGGAGAGTTTTGTTAGGGGTACCTGGGGAAGGAGTCTGTGGTGGTGCATGGAAAGGGCAGGGCTCACAGCCCCTCTCTCAGCAGGGTACCAACGCCTCTTTGGCCCAGATGGTGAGCGGCCTCGTAGGGCAGCTTCTTATGCAGCCTGTCCTTGTGGGTGAGTTCTTGTTCTTTCCTCAAACTTCAGCGATTTCCGTGGCTCTGAAGGCCAACCCTCCCTTCCTGACCGCCTGCCTGGTGGTTCCCAGTTTTTGCCAGAGTTGCTTGTCCTGCCTTCCCGCTAGAGGGCGAGTGGAGATGCTGTGGGGCCTTGTTTCTTTTTAGGTCTCACCTTGCTGCTTTTGGTCCCTACAGCTCAGGGGACCCCAGGAGTGGCTCCACCTCCAGCCCCAGCCACTGCGTCAGCCAGTGCTGGCACTACCAACACGGCCACCACAGCTGGCCCTGCCCCAGGGGGCCCCAGCCAACCTCCACCCCCACAACCCTCCACTACAGATGTACAGTTCTCTCAGCTCCTGGGGAATCTGCTGGGGCCCACAGGGCCAGGTGCTGGAGGGGCTGGCATGGCTTCTCCCACCATCACCGTGGCGATGCCTGGTGTCCCTGCTTTTCTCCAGGGCATGACTGATTTCTTGCAGGTGAGTGGGTGCCTTGTTCTTGCTTGTCCTCTTTGCCCAGCCAGGCACTGGTGTCTTGTTGCCATTATATCACCCTGGGAAGGAGCCCTGGGGATCCACTGACTCTTGAGTCCCCCATTTTGGAGATGAGGAAACGAGGCTTGGAGCGTGTGTGTCACTGATTTCTGCCCTAATTCATTCAGCGGGGAGAGGCGGCTGCTTGGCCGCGCTCTGCTGCTCAGTACTGCTCATGCATGTTCTGCTGTAAGAAGTGGAGCAGAGCTCCCCATTTTCCAAACCTCTCTGGTTTGTACCCTCAGGATGCCATTTTATGTCCTCATACCTATCCTCACCTCATCTTCTGTTCTTTATGTCTTCTCTGTTTGTCAGGCAACACAGACGACCCCTCCGCCCCCTCCACCACCCCCACCTCCACCTTTGGCCCCGGAGCAGCAGACCACGCCCCCACCAGGGTCCCCTTCTGGTGGTGCAGGGAGTCCTGGAGGCCTGGGCCCTGAAAGCCTGTCCCCGGAGTTTTTCACCTCGGTGGTGCAGGGAGTGCTGAGCTCCCTGCTAGGCTCCCTAGGCGCTCGGGCCGGCAGCAGTGAGAGCATCGCCGCTTTCATACAGCGCCTCAGTGGGTCCAGCAACATCTTTGAGCCTGGGGCTGATGGGGCTCTTGGTGAGCATGGGGGCGCCTTGGTCTTCTCCAGGAAAGGGCAGCCAGGGGAAGGTAGATGACCTGTGTTTAGGGGTATTGCTAAGGTGGGATGAAGGTGATGAGCCGGGGTGGGTGGGTAGGTCAGGTGATAAAGACATTGCTAACTTCTGCCCCTGTCCACAGGGTTCTTTGGGGCCCTGCTCTCTCTTCTGTGCCAGAATTTCTCCATGGTGGATGTGGTGATGCTTCTCCATGGGCATTTCCAGCCACTGCAGCGGCTCCAGCCCCAGCTGCGATCCTTCTTTCACCAGCACTACCTGGGTGGCCAGGAGCCCACACCTGGTAACATCCGGGTAAATGAAGTCTGGGTCCCAGAACTCTCCTCCTCCTCACCTTCAGTACCTAATTCCTGACTCAGTGTATCTGTCACTTAAACTGACTATCCCAGCCCAAGCAGTCCTGGTCTTGGGGAGGTGGAGGAGGAAGTGTTTTGAGGACTGAGACTTGAATCTGAACTTGTGCTGTGTGTGTGTCTCTCTCCCCCCACCCCCAAATAGATGGCAACTCACACACTGATCACTGGGCTCGAAGAATATGTTCGGGAGAGTTTTGTGAGTAACCTTTCCCTGTCCCATCCTCTCTTGAGTCTAGTAGGATACTTCTGTTCCTCCTGCTCCTCCTCGACTCCCAGTGTCTTGGGTTCCTGACTTTTGGTTCTGTTTTTGTCTCAGTCTTTGGTGCAGGTTCAGCCAGGTGTGGACATCATCCGGACGAATCTGGAATTTCTGCAGGAGCAGTTCAATGGCATCGCGGCTCACGTTCTGCATTGCACAGGTCAGGCCAGCTGGGCCAAGGAGGCCGTGGCGTGGTGGTGTGCAGGCTGCAGGGCTAGCAGCCCCTCCTTGTCTTGCCCACAGACAGTGGATTTGGGGCCCGTTTGCTGGAGTTGTGTAACCAGGGCCTGTTTGAGTGCCTGGCTCTGAACCTGCACTGCTTGGGGGGACAACAGATGGAGCTAGCTGCTGTCATCAATGGCCGAATTGTGAGCACAACCCCGCCCAGAATCCCCAGCCTTTTGTTTCCCCAGGTTTCCATTCTCTTTGGTATCCTGCAGTTTCATTTTTCTTCTCCAAACTTCCATGCTTTACCCTTTGACAGCTTTCAAAAGCTGGTGAGGGTTTTGTGCTTGAGGTTGCTTTCTGCCCCTCAGCGTCGCATGTCTCGTGGGGTGAACCCGTCCTTGGTGAGCTGGCTGACCACCATGATGGGACTGAGGCTTCAGGTGGTGCTGGAGCATATGCCTGTGGGCCCAGACGCCATCCTCAGATATGTCCGCAGGGTCGGTGACCCGCCACAGGTAAAGGCCCTGATGAATGGGCTGTGGGATCCGGGGACTGCAGGGAGCTGGAGAGATTTAAGAGGCCTTCTATGTTCTCCTCTGTCGAATTTCACAGCCACTTTCTGAGGAGCCAATGGAAGTTCAGGGATCAGAGAGAATTTCCCCCGAGCCTCAGGTACCAGAGAGAGGTTGAGGGGCCAGATGACTGAGTGGAGGGATGGCGTGGAGGGTCTGTGGCTTGAGAACTCTGACTTTTCCTGCTTCGGACCTGCAGCGGGAAAATGCTTCCCCAGCCCCGGGAACAACAGCAGAAGAGGCTATGTCCCGAGGCCCACCTCCTGCCCCTGAAGGGAGTTCGCAAGAGGAACAGGATGGAGCTTCAGCTGAGACAGAACCTTGGGCAGCTGCAGTCCCCCCGGTAAGTGTCAGGTGAACAGCGGAGCTGAGGCAGCTGAAAGTTGTGACAATGACTTCCTAATCTTTTTCTTCCTTAGGAGTGGGTCCCTATTATCCAGCAGGACATTCAGAGCCAGCGGAAGGTGAAACCCCAGCCTCCCCTGAGCGATGCCTACCTCAGTGGCATGCCTGCCAAGAGACGCAAGGTGGGCTTTCCTCTTCCCTGAGGACCCCTCTTTATCCAAATTCCCATCATGCTTAGAGTCAAACAAACTGAGCTGGAAGGAGGGAGTTCTAGAAACCTTTGTGGGACTTAAGACTTGCTCATGGTTTGCCCCATTAGTCTTTTTGCCAGCAGCCCTGTGACCTGAAGCTCCCTAATTCCTGACTAGGGCCCAGTTTCCTTACCGTGATTTCCTCTTATGGACCAGATAGCTTTGAAGAGCAAGTCCAACACATTCAAATGCTGTTTTTGGCCAGAGCAAACAATATTGTCAGCCCTTCTGCTGTTAAAACACATGGGACTATTTCCCTTCTGTCTCCTGGCGTGGATATTGGTTGATTCATGGAAAGGGTGAGCTGGGTGGTGGCACTGGATCTGACGTTGATCCTCTTTTCCCTCCCAACCCCATCCCCCAGACGATGCAGGGTGAGGGCCCCCAGCTGCTTCTCTCAGAGGCCGTGAGCCGGGCAGCTAAGGCAGCCGGAGCTCAGCCCCTGACAAGCCCTGAGAGCCTGAGCCGGGACCTGGAGGCACCAGAGGTTCAGGAGAGCTACAGGCAGCAGGTGCCCCCACCTTGAAGCAGAATAGGGATGGCCTAGTGGGAGGGGTTGGGTTAGGGTCCCTCTTCCCCACACCCCTTCAGAGATGAACTGGTCAGTCTGTGGCTACCGTTTGATGTTTTTAAGGTGTTTTTCCCTAGTGGCATCTGGGAAAACTCAGTGATGCCTTACTGGGCTACTGACATTGTGGTAGCTGGTGGGGAAGTGGCCTTGCGTGTTTGTTGGGAATCCTGTGGCCTTAGCCAATGCCCTCCAACCTGCTCGTTCTTTTTCTAGCTCCGGGCGGATTTACAGAAGCGACTGCAGGAAGATCCCAACTATAGCCCCCAGCGCTTCCCTAGTGCCCACCGGGCCTTTGCTGAGGACCCCTAGCTCTTTGCCCCTCCCTCATCAGGGGACCATTTCCCCCCCTCTTCCTTCACAGTATTTAAGAAATAAAAGTCAGATTTTCCTGGCCCTTTTGTCTATAAATTGTGTTCATTACATAGTCTGGGCCCCTTAAATATCTTGACTTTTTTTACAGTGTAACATTTTTATGTTTAGAACTAGGCAGCTGGGCTCAGTGTAGAGGATCCCAATTTTGTTGGGAACATCCAGAGCACCATAGTCAGGAGCCAGCCGAACATACGCCTTCTCTCACCGTCAGGCCTGGTCAGGGTGTTGACCTCGGCCACATCGACGTCACGGAGCTTCTTCACAGCCTGTTTGACCTGGTGCTTGTTGGCCTTGACATCCACAATGAACAGTGTATTGTCGTCTTCCGTCTTCTCCATGGCTGACTCGGTGTCAGGGGGAACGTGATGGCATAGTGGTCAGGCATTCCTCCGGGTGCGCTCTTCCCAGGACGTTTAGGCTGCCTCGAGCCTTAGTGTCTGGCTGTGGGAAGGTGGGGGACGTGCGGACTTTTTTGTAGGCCAGAGCAAACTATTTTTTTGTGGCTGTGGATGCCTTTCAACACCACTTTCTTTGCTTTGGCTTCGGCTTGGGGGGGGGGGGGCCTTCCTTTTTAGCTTTTGGCGCCATCTTCGTAAAAAAACCTTAAGTTGACTTTTGAAATGGAATAATCCCTAGGAATCCACTATACCGGACAGCTTTGAATGTTGCCGTGAACAGATGGTTTTACTGTTCATGTAGCACATTTAAATGTACACGCCTGTCTTCAGTTTATGCAAAATACTTGTGTGTAAATACTTTAGATACGAGATGGAAGAAACCTATTCCAGGTGCATGCTAGGATAGGACTTTGAAACTGTCCAGTAAAAACCCATTTCCCAAGCAGCAGTAGCCAGACAGCTCGACCAAGACTGACCAGTGCCAGAATTTGCCTACCTAGTTCAAGGAGTCCACTGTTCATGTGGTGGAACATAGCCCTTGACAGCTTAGAGACGGGAGCAAAGTGACAGACTGGCTGCAAACCCCGTTTCTGCCTGAGCTGCAGTTGTTCTCTCCCCACTTTAGCTTAGTGCTAGACCAAGAGGAAATGGCAGACACGCTCAAAAGACCATAAGCTTTGCATGTCCCACTGGGGTCTGGAACACTGGCTCATGGGCCTGAAAGATGAGGACTCTTCGAACATCTAGCTGTAATCACACGACAAATCCAACTGCTCCACCAAGGAAGGCCCCAGACTCACGAGGGAAGCTCTATGGGACCAGCCCAGCTATCGGCTGCAGACTGGTAAGCAGGGACTATGGCTGGTACAAGAAGCAGGTGTGCCTAGCAGAGCCAGGCTCTGAAACTTGAAGATATAATAAAAATGACGAAGTTGGGAGTTTGTTGGAAAGTCATGTAAGGAACAATTGGTTCCCTGACTGAACCCACTCTATGGATTACTTGGCAGGCACTGTGTTGCATAGGACACATGAGATCACGAGCAATCAACCTGCCCCCCCTTTCCAAGTCATTCTGGAAATTTTTAAAATTCTTTTATTATTATTTTTTTAAACAAATGGCCCCAGGGATAGGGGACCAGGGGAGTAGGGAGGAGGGGAAGCGAGGCCCCAGCCCCACAACCCCTCCCCACCCACCCCTTTCCCCTTATATATTTATAATCTATATACAAGGCCTGGGGGTAGGGGCAAGGAGAACTCCCTCAGTGGGGTGGAGGCAACCTGGGCTCCTTGTCCCCTCGGGACCCAGGCTCTTCTGCCCGACGGGAAGACCCTTCTCGGGAAGGTGGCCCTGTCCGCTCCCAAGGCTTCGGCATCCAGCGGAGGGCATCAGGCGGGGAGACCTGGGGGGCGGGGTGAAGGCACATATGAAAGAGGAAGTAGGGCTCCGTTCATACTGGGAGATCCGTGATAGGAAGGCAGCTTCGGGTGGAAACACGAGAATTCAGGCTTGGGGACGGGGCTGGGAGCTTCTTTCTCCCTCACCTGCTGGTGAAGGTCAATGTGCTGGGCGCGGAAGACACCGCTGTAAGTGGAGGGTGTGGCTTTGAGACGGGAACTGAGGCCAGAGAAAGACCTAGAGGAGGAACAGTTTGTTTCAGGAGAGCTGAAGGCCTTGGGCCTGGGCAGTCTGTATTCCCAAGTGCTTCTCTTGCCTTCCAGCTGGAAGAGCACATGATGCCCCGGGTCCCCCAAGGCTGCTGCTCAGTTTTCGATAATCCTGGAACGGCTTTAGTTCTACTGGGTGAAGCTGAAGGAAAAAAAACAAAAAAAACAACTCATGAGCTTCCTGTCTCTGAACCCATTCATTCACCTTCAGATCATGCACCCCACACCCCTAACTCTCGCAGTTGCCTAGCGCTACAGTTCCTACACCTTACCTCTGCTCGCCCCAAGCTAGGGGGGAAGGGCCTGGCAGGTGAAGGCAGCACCCGAGGAGCAGGTGGGGGCCGCACAGCCAAACTGGGGGGCTGCAGAGCAGGGCCCACAGGTAACAGAGAAAGGGGGGGTGGGGCAGGAGGCGGCACTGGTGGCAGGGAGCTGAAGTTCACCACAGGCAGCTGGGAGTCCATCATGGGTAGAAGCATCTGTAACAAGAAATATGGGTCTGTGTTGGGGGCAGAAAGAAATGTCAGAAAAGCTGAGCTAGAGTCAAAACCATTTTAAAAAGCCAGAGGCTGGACAGAGACTGAAGGGGAAACAGACAGATAAAAAGTACCTGCTGGGCAGCCCCCGAGGGGAGGAAGCCGCTCTGGCCACCAGGCTGCAGAGGAGAAGAATAAAAATCTGAGGGGGATGGCAGATCCTGGTGCACCTGTTGGGCAATGGGAAGAAGGATGTTAACTCCCTCAAAGCACTCCTCCACTCCGAGCTCCCTAAGCCCAGCATCTGCCCACCTCTTACCTGAAGCAAGGGCGGGTCAGGCAGAGGGCTGGGGCAGAAGGCTGGAGAGTAGAGGAAGGAAGGTGGAGGGTAGAGAACTCCAGCTGGCAACTTCCCCAGCTCCGCTGCTTGCAGTGCTGAGAAATCCAGAAACTGGCCCTTGACAGCCACCCCTGAGAGCAGTGCTGAGGGTGGTGCCGGGCCCGGGGGGAGGTACAGGGGCTGTGACCTGCAAAGACATTGGAGCAACAGGGAAGAAAGGTGTCAGGGAGCCAGAATAATTTATTTCCTTAGTCTGAGCACCTCCTTAAGTCCATTAGCCTTTAGTACCTAGAAAGGTCCCACCTCCCTCTCCCCTGAAACATGGCTCCATTTCCTTCTGACAGTCACAGGCATCTAGTCTTACCTGTAAGGGTGCACTGGTGTCCCAGAGCGGAAGCCTCCATTGCTGGGATGTAATTGAGAGTCTACGGCCCCCCCTGAAACCTACAGAAAAGCAAAGCTGGACTAACTCCATTTTCTCTGGTCAAGAAAAGCTGACCCACCCCACCACCTACAGTAAAAGCAAGGAAAGAAATGAAACAAAAGTTCACAACTGCGCAGACCGGAAAGGCTTTACTGGGAGAGACGGCAGGCGGAACGGGGCTGTGGGGCAGGAAGGTGGGCCCACCTGTGCGCTGGCGGGCCCAGGGCTGCCATAGAAGATCTCGGGGTACAAGCGCTGGCCTGCGGGGCTGGGCTCTGGGCCACGGTGCCCAGCCCCCAGGCTCCTGGGCTGCGGCTGTGGCCCAGCGGAGGCAGCGCTCGGGAGCAGCTCCCAGTCTCGGGGTGTGGGGACGGCCTGGGAGGAGCGGACAGTCAAGAGGGCTCTCTGGTTGTCTTCTCCGGAAGCAGAAGGGCCTGCCACCCGGCTGTCCCCACGCACCTCAGCGCCGGTTGCTGTCAGCGCTTCCTCTGCTTTTAAACTGTCTCCCACCACCAGGCGCAAGTCTGAGTCCTGTGATCAGGAGGCAGGAAGGTTGTCCCCGATTCAGGTGTGTCCTCCGTGTCCCACCACCAGCCCTTCCCTTCCCTCCACTCAGCCCCAGGCCCCCAGATCCGGCCCATGCAGACCTTGTCACTGGTGCCGAACTGGCCCGGGGGGCCGGGCCGACAGGACGGCCGCAGGGAGCCAGGCTCCGGGCCTCGGTCTGCCCGCTGCAGTCGTTCAGTGCCAATGGGACCAGGGGGCAGAGGCTGCTCCCGCGGGAGCTCCTGGGTTGGGGGACACAGTGAAGTGGGGTTGGGGGAAGGACACTGAAGCCCAAATAGGGAGTCCCCAGGACACACAGAAGGGAAGACAGAGAGAGCGACAGCTCCAGTCCCAGAAACAGTCCTCGTAGCCATTTTTGACCTTTTACCTTTCTGTCCCCATCAGGGGGAGGAAGTGGCCGTCTCCTAGGAGGTTCAGAGGGTTCAGAGCCAGAGGGACCCTCACCAGGAACAGCATTCAGGGGTGAGGGGCCTCCAGGCCGTTTGGGGGGCCCCTCTGCGGCCCCCTTGAGTCCTCCATCAGGGGAGCTCCGCTGGCTGCAGGGGCCTGATGACACCTGAGAGTCCCCACTCAGGTCCAACCCACTGTCAGACTGGCTCATCTGAGGAGCGGAGAAGGGCCAGTCAGGGCGGGCAGGAGGCACCCCAAGCCCTGACCGGTGCACACACACACACACTGAAGAAAGGAGAAGGAGAAATGATGTGGGAACAACCCCGACCCCACCCTGAGCAGGCGGGGACGTGTGGCCAGCACTGGAGAAAACCCATCTCAGACACTCCCCGCTCCTACCCCCCCTCACCTCTGTGGCAGCCACGTCCTCAAAAGGACTCAGGGGCTCCATCCAGGGCTCCGTGGGGCCAGGCTGGTAACTCTTCCGACTGGCGGCTGGAAGAGCGCCGAGAGGAGGCCGTGAGGACACCGCCCGGCCCGGCTCCCGGCCTCCCCGCCGCTCAGGTGTTACTCACCAGCACGTAAACGACCCCAGAGGGGAGGGGTCAGGGCCTCTGTCCCTGCATCTCTAGACTCTCCATGAGGGCCTGGGCCTTCAGGTTTGGGGTTCAAGAATCCAGAGCTATGAGAAGGTGGCAAAGATTCCTAAAGGTGAGAAAGGCCAGAGGCAAAACATGAGCTGGGAGCTGGGGAATGCAAAGGACGGGGACAGTGAGGTGTGGGTAAGGAGGCATGCAGTGACTGAAGCTGACGATTAAGGGCGAGAACAGGAAAAGAATGAAGAAAATATAAGAGAGCCCTTGGACTTGGCAGTGAAACACATCTCGTCCCGTCCCTTACCTCCTGCAGCAGCTCCGGTTTTCTGGGAGGCCGCTCCCGCCGTTTGGGGGGGAAAGGATTAACCCCGGCAGCATCCTGGGGGGTCCCGCCCACCCCCCTCACCATCGGCCCTGGCTCCTCAAAGTGCAGGTCTGGGGGAAAGGGGAAATCTGTCAGCACCAGCCTCACCGTTACTGGCCCTCCTTTCCTCCTTACCCCACATCCCAATCCTCCCAAGCTCACACCAGCACCAGGGTCCCCAAGCCAGACCCTTCCCCCTTCAACACCTGCCTCTGGGGATGTACAGTCCCACCCGTAGCACCCCCAGCTTACCCGAACCGATGCCAATGCTGCTGTTGCTGGCCCGCTGAGGGTCATAGAGGGTTGGGGGCCGAGGGGAGGGGCCTTGAGGGGTTAGGGGAGGCCCAGGCTTGGGCCTTGGGTGCCCCCCTGGTGCAGCTGCACTCCCCTGGCGGCTGCTGAGCTGGGCCAGAGCCTGTTGGATGCCAGCAGGGTTGCTGTGGATCACCCGGTCCAGGCGGAAGACAGCAGAACTGCTCGGGGGCGGGGGAGGCAGAGGGAGTCCTGCGGGGCGCTCCTCTGGAGGGCGGCTGAGGACAACAGACCAGCTCCAGTCTCCAGACTGTCACCCTCTCCCTCCAGTGCCCTCTCTCTCAGCCTCCCTTCCCTGAGCAAAGGCAGGTGTTTCCGGCATTTCTAAGGGTTTCTATGGACAGAGGCACAGTGTGGACAGAATGGGCCGGGGCGGGTGCTCCTGACTCTACCCACTGCATCCCAGCTCCTTCGGGCAGAGGACTTCCTGGTGCCCAACAGCCCCAGGTCTCCGAACCCCACCACTCACCCTTCCTTTCCCTCAGTCTCCACCCCTCCCTCAATTTCTTAAGCTTAAGAACACATTGAGCCTGTTGCCACCCACCTCCGGTTCTTGGGAGAGGGCCAGCTCCTCTTGTCCCCTCGCCCCGGGCCAGTCCTGCCTCCAGGACCGCCTCCAGCCCCGCCGCCGGCCTTGCTGCCGGGGCCCGGGCGCCGGTTCTGCCTCTCCATGCCTGGCCGCTGGCTGGAGAAGCTCCGCTTGCTCAGATCCTTGGCCCTCTGGCTCAGGTCTCCACGTGACACGGCTGTCATGCCCGGTCCAGCTCCGCTGCCCCCGCCCCCAGGAGTTCCCACAATTTTGGGGGTCAGCAGCGCTGGTGGAGGAGCCTCCTTGTCCCCTCGGCGCTCACCGGCGAAGTCGCTGCTCTCGGACGCGGTCTCCCACTCCTCATTGGCCTGGTCCGAGTTCTGGTTGGACAGGTCAGGAGACCTGGCCGCCGCCCGGCGAGGTGGCGGGGGGGCCGCCGCCGTGGAGGGGGCCTCTTCCGGGCCCGGCGTGGCGGGAGGGGGGGCTGGGGAAGAGCGCCTGCCCTCGGCCCCCCGGGCGGCACTCTCCCGCTCCTGCTTCAGCCTCCGAAACCGGGGCGGCTTGTCCTGCTGCTGAGCCCTCCCGTGGCGCCTCCTTCGGGGCCGCTCCCCGTCTTCCACAGCCATGCCCGGGTTGCTGCCCGCACCGCTGCCTCCTCGGGCCACGGGGGACAGAGGCCCCGGAATCAGCTTCTCTTTCAGAGGTTCCTTACTTGGCAAAGGACCAGCTGGAGGCTTCTTGGGGGCCAGAGACTTGGCTGGAGGGGTCCAGCTTGGGCAAATGGGTGGAGGGGGCCGCCCCCCACCTCGACCTCGGCGTGACGGCACCCCTCTGGGAGTGAAGACGCGCCCACCGCGGGCAGTAGCAAAACGGGCTGGGGCTGGTGAAGGAGGAGCTCCTGACAGTGGGGGAGCAAGAGGGAGCTGGGTGAACGCACCTTCCTTGGGTGGGGGGGCCTCCTTGTCTGAAGGGGCCAGATCACTCTCGTGGGTCTCGCTGCCCGTTTCTGAGCCCCGTTGCCGGCGCCGCTTGGGGATTTCTTCGTATTCAGAACCCTCACTTCGTGTCTCACTGGCAGTGCGGCCTCGGGGAGCAGGGGGGTGACTGGGTCCCCCTGCCGCACCTGCACGCCCATCATCTCCACGGAACTCCCGATAACTGCGGAACTCTCGGCTTCGGCCTCCCCGTCCTCGACCCCCGTACGTTCCCCGGAAGCCTCTCCCTCTGGCAAAATACTCGCCTCGGCCACGACCTCGGCAGGAGGCAGGGCCCACTCTTTCGTAGGAGTAGTCCCTCCGAAGCCTCGGGGCTGGGGAGAGGTTCCCTCCAGGCGGGGTCTCCTTGGGGCCCCCCATCTTGCCCTTGGCTGCCTTGAGTGGGTCTGGTTTTGGAGCCTTGAGGGTCTCATCCCCCGGTTCGGGGGGCTTGGGAGGCAGCTCCTGGACTTTCGTAGGAGGTGGGGGTTTCTTTATTGGCCCAGCGCGGCGGGGAGGGACCCCTGGCTCCTCAAGAGGGCCTCCACGCCTGCTGCTGCCTGGGCGCGGGCCCCAGCGGGTCTCGGTGCGGCTCTCTCTGCGGGCTGGCGGGGGGCCTTGGCCTCCAACTCCTCGGGGCGGCTTTCGGTTGGCTTCTGGCCCTGTTAGCTGTGGAGTTTCCTCCTTGGGGGTCTCCTTCTTGGGCAGTGAAGCTTGTATCTTGGATGCCTCATCGCTGCCTGGGGGCCAGGGTAGTGGGCGGGGCCCTGGGGCAGCTGGCTCCTCCGGAGGGAAGCGAGGAAGGGGGGCCCCCGGGGCTCCATTCTCAGGAAAGCCAGGATAACTGGCCAGATAGGGCGGTGGGGGAGGCACTGGAGGGGTTTCACTCCTGAAGAGGGAGACAGAAAAGCACATCTCAGGATGAGGACAACTGGAACTGGGGGGGAAACAGAACTCGGACACTCCTGCCATGTTTATCCCCAGCCCGTCACCAATAACCCAGCCCCCTTCCTCCTGGCCTAGGTCCTTCCACCAGGAACTCCCCCGTTACACTCACCTCATCCCCTTGTCATCCTCATCGGCAGCCTGTCGCAGCGGCGAGGTGAGCGGGTGAGGGTCGGCGGGGGTGGCGGTGAAGACATCTCCCACCCAGGCCAACTTTGCATCCACTGGCGGGGTGCCCCGATCCCGGAGGAGGGGGCCCGCGTGCCGCTCAAACGGCTCCGAGCTGGAGCCCCCGCTGTCCGAGCGCTCCCGGGGAACGAGGCCTGAGGCAACAGCGCCTTCTGTGACGGGCTCTCCAGCCCCAAGACCCTCCCTCGCCAACATCGGCTCCTCGAGCGCCCACTCCCAGGAAGACTGGACCTGGCCTGCTCTCCCGAAGCAGGCCACCCATTCAGCTTCCCGGTAAATCCATCCATCCATCCCAGTCTACCCTGGCCAAGGAAAGACCACCGTTTCTAACTCCCCAAGCCCATCCTTGTCCCAAAGACGCCCTCCGCAGCTCTGAGGCCACGCCTGCTCTCCTCACTGGGGCCTCTACCCACCGCGGGTGCGGTCCCCACCCCCCAGGACTGGAGGCCTTACCGGACGGGTGCACGCCAGGCGGGTAGAAGTCCAGAGGGGGCCGGCCCTGGAGGAGCCGGGGGTCCACGTAAGGAGGAATCATCATCCAGCGGGGGTCAAAGTTCATCGGAGGCATGGGTGGAGGCCGACCCAGAGACCCCGGGTACAGGGCCTTGGGAGGGGGAGCCTGTGGAGCTGGCACAGCCCCAACGGTCACAGGCTGTGGTGGTGATGGGGGCACTGGGGCGGGGGGGGTGGAGCCCTGTTGATGCTGCTGCCACTGCTGTTGTTGCTGCTTCAAGAGCTGCTCCTGGAGAGGACAAGAGAGGCGTCAGGGCTCCCGTCCAGACAGAAGAGGAACTGGCCCAGAAACAAACGTGACATACACCTGGACCAGAACCGGTAGAGGGACCCAGAGGAAACGAAAGGTAGTGTAAACACTGGAGCTGGACAAAAAAGCAGCCCTTAAGAGAGGAAGTAACTTGATCCCACCTGCTGTTGCCGCTGAAAACGAGGAGGCAACGACTTCTGATATTTGGGGTAGCCCAAGCCCTGACCAGGGGGCTGCCGGGTGGGACCAATCACATCACCCTTGGGTTCCATCTTTGGGACTGAGGGTGTGGCAGGTGAAGGAACCTCTTCTGATGGTTCAGGACCCTCTTTTGAGGGCACTTGGGGTTCCACTGCATTGATGAAAAGACACGTATCAGAGTGCTCTAGCCCATCACAGACATTCCACCAACAACCCCACATGGCAGCTCTCACCTCCAGCTCCTTCCCTCTCTAAAGACAAGTCCTTCCCATGTATAACATGACCTCCCACAGCCAATGGTCTGTCGGGATTACTGCCCTGGGAACCAACACACCACTCGGCAGTCTTGCTCCACATGAGGCTACGAAGAGTGGTTTTAGGTCTCCTGTTAAGGAATTCAGGTAGCAAAACCTCCCCCTTACTCACAGTCCCATATACCCCAACAACTGCCTTCTATTTCACTTCCTCCTTACACACAGCTTTGCCCCAAGCAGAGGAGAGATCTGCCACCTAGTAGCAACTATTCCCATCTCCATACCTGGGCTGGCTTCGAAGCTGCCACTGCTGGTGCTACTGGCACTGCCGCCACCACTCACCAGGACAGGAGACGGAGCCACACCTGGGGTGGGGGTGGCCTGGGCAGGAGGAGCCTGTGCTGGCTCTTCCGGTTCTTTTTCTGGTGTTGGGGCTGGTGCTGGTGAAGGAGCAGGTGTGGGGAGTTCTTTGGGGACAGCAGGTGGTGGTGCTGGGGCAGGAGGGGCAGCAGGTGGGGCAGCAGGCTCTGCTTTGAGCCGCTTGTCAGGCGCCCCAAACTTCTCATCAAGTCGCTTGAGCTTCTCCGCACAGGCTGCCCGCCGTTCCTCCTGCATGCGGCGCTCCTCCTCTTCCCGTCGCCGCCGGGCGCGCTCCACAGCCAGGGAGATCTCAGACGAAGACTGCTTTCGCCGCTGCCGCCACGCCTCATCCTCATCCTCAGGTGCTGGGGGCTTGCAGGGCGGGCCCCGATCCTGTCAACGGGCAGAGCCAGCGGGCCAGAGGTGTCAGTCATTGTGTTTCTTATGATCTCTCTGCAGATTGACTGCCTAGAGCTGTGGGTGCCAGGCCCAGGCCCGGGGGATGTCCTCTGAGCAGGGACAAACTCACCGTCCTCTTCTTTCTTTTCTCCTTTCAGAGGTCCACACACACACCCAGGCTTCCTGGTTCTTACTCTAGTCCCGTTCACCCACATTCCCCTAACACAGGGAAGCTCTGAATCTTGTCAGAGATTCTCCCAAGCTCTCCACTTCCTGCAGCCCATTCTGACCCACCTTCCAGCTTCAATTACTGCTCCTTCAATCATGCAGCTGACACCATCAGCCACAACTGACCCTCCCAAACTCTCACTGTAGACACTCACTGGGTAATCGCCAGGAGGGCCCCAGTTCCCAGTGGGGCCCCGGTGCGGTGGGGGTGGGGGAGGCTTCGGGACAGGAGGCCCAGACTCTGTCTCTGGAGGTCGAGAGGTCTCTGCCCAGGCCGTCTTGGGTGGGGGTGGCTCACTGCCAACGGAGGTGCCCTTTCTGCCATCTGCTTCCGGGGGCCGTTCCTCCCCAGCAGTTGCCTGGGACTCCTTGCTGTGAGCAGAACAGCGAGTTTAAAATCAGCTGCAACCCAGCTCCTTTCAGGGTGTCCTAGCATGAGAGACACTGAGCCACGCCCTCCCTCCCCAGAGGCTTTAACTCACGGGCCCTCAGCTCCCTCCTCATCAGAGTCTCGTCCGTCCTCCTCATCACTGAACTTGAGCTTTTCAGTGTAGTCAACCTCCTCGTGAGCCCCTGGGGGGAAATGTGAAGAGCAGTAACCCACACCACTCTGCTTTCCAATCTCAGGGAGCTTCTGGGACAGAGGCGGTGGTCTGGAGCTATACGATGACTTGTACTGACAAGGCCACCCCTCCCTCTGAAATCTGGACCCACTGGAGTCTTGTCATTCTGTCCTTGGCTTTCCTGCACATGGCTCCCCCACCCATCAGTATATTTTTTCCTTATCAGATCTTGCCTTTTAAGACCAAAAAGCTTGATCCTTAATATTCATTTATCTGGCCAGTGTGCTCAATGGTCAAGAGTGTTGGCCTGCATACGGAAGGGTCCCTGGTTCGATTCCCAAAGGCACATACCCCAGTTGCAGATTTAACCCCCACCCCCAAGTTGGGTGAGTGGGGGAGGCAACCAGTCAATGTCTCTCTCACATAGATGTCTCTCTTTCCACCCCTCCTTCCCTCTCCCCCTTCCACTCTCTGAAAAACAATGGGGAAAAATACTCTTGGGTGAGGATTCACACACACACACACACACACACACACACACACACACACACTTAACTTGCCTGCCCAACCATCATCGTTCTCCTGGTCCAGCTGGTCAAACTCTTTGAGGTTGTCCTCTTTAAGAATGGAAGGCCGACCCACAGGCTCCATAAGGCGCATTGGTGGCCCTGAGCCCCGGGGGCCTACCACACGGGGAAAACGGCTGTGTGGGAAAGCAAACGGAGGAGAAGGTAAGACAGCACAGGGGATAACCACACACACAGCCTCCGAGACAGGCTCCTCCATGCCCACTGACACACCCAGACCTGACCCGATTACTCACCTGGGCCCGTCAGGGGTGGGGTATCGGTAAGGCCCCTGGGGTCCATAGGGTGGAGGGAATGGGAGATACGGGGGATACATCTGCAAAAGGGCCCAAAAGCAGATGCTCAGAGGGATGGTCAAAGAGCCTGCTAGCTCCCCAAACCTACTGTTCTCCCCATTCCCACTCTATGTCATCGGCCCCTGCATTCCAGCTGTCCCCTCCAAAGACTAAGTGCTAACTTCTAACTTCCAACGCAACCACTCCGAACGAGGTATCCGGACTCACGAAGGGCGGCATCACTCCTCGGCAGGGAGGGAACTGGGGTGGGCCGGAAGGCTGCAGTCCCCCCCGGGGATCATGGCCGTGATGAAGTTTGGAGTCCAGGCCCTCCAGCTCATCAGGGCCACGCCCACCTCCATCCCTCCAAGTTGTAGAATCTGTGTTTTGGAAAAGGCAGAGAGTGAACAGGGCTGAAAATGACGAGACACACTAGCTCCGAGATAGAGTAAGCTCAAAGGTAACCCTCACGTACCCACACCCCCCTCCCAAATGGCAGCCACGCACTCTGGGGGCGGAGGCTTGGTCCGGGCCCAGACGACTGCTCGGCAGACTCCCTTTCCTTGGCAGCCTTGTCCTGGTCGCCAGCCGCCTGCAGGGTCGGAAATTCCTCGCGAGAGAATCGTGACAGTAGGCTTGATGCCCTTCCACCTGTGGCGGTTGGGAAGCAGAAGTACATTTCCTGAAGATGCACCACTAAAGGGGAAGGTTCTGACAGGTCCCAGATCACCAGGTTCCTGCCTTCCAGCCCGCGCCTATGCATTAGGTGCTTGTTCTCCAAAAAACATGGTCAGCTCTTGGATGCCTGCCTCATCCTCATGGAAGACTGACACAACTTGCTCATGTGCGCCATGGAACTGAGTAAGGGTCCCCAGATGGAGCCAAACAGGAGTGAGGACACTCACTGAAGGTGCAGTCCAGGGCTCCTGCCTGCCCGTGCCCAGAGCCAGCTCCCCACAGCCCGCACTCACCATCTCCATGTGCTCCATGGGTGACACTGGTTTGTGCCCAGGACTTTACCCCGCTTGGAACCGAAGGAGTGTTCTGGGGAAGCAGAGAAAATAAACAGTGACGTAGGTGGGGAGTCACAGCCATCGTTGCTCCCACTCCTTCAGTAGCATCCAGTTCTTCCCATACCTCGGGGGCTGCTGGGGGTCGTTTCGGCTGGTTCGAGGCAGGCGTCTGTGAAGCCGGCAGTGGCTGCAATTCCGGCGGCTGAGCGGTTGACGCATCGGAACTGAGGGGATGGAAGGAGGAAAGGTCATCCAGAGCCTGAAGTGCCTTCCTTACTTCTCCAACCGGAGGGCAAGAATGGAACGCGAGCCATCTGCTATTAGTTACACACATTAGGACAAAATACTGGGGCCATGACGCCCTGCCCTCACGCTGCTCCCTCTGACAGAGCTAAAGACCCCGTTCCTCAGGCACTGAACAGGGATCCTGGGAAATAGGCAGGAGAGGGGCTTCCCTCTTTGACTCTGGCCACGATGCTGGGCTAGACCAAACCCAGTTCACCCCAAAGTTCAACGTAAAAATACTTATCGCTCTGTCCCCCAAGCCTCTCTCTACCTCTTGGGGTCGGACTGCTCCTGTTTGCTCGCCCATCCTGTCCCGTCTTTCGGCACTAGTGAGACATTGGGGTCGTTGCCTTTATTCTCGGCTTTCAGGCTTGGTAGGTTGGCTGGGGGTGGCATACGCCGGGCAATGGCAACTTTCCCAAGACTCTGCAGGCCATGGCGAGGGGCAACTGGAGAAAAGGAGAGAGGGTGAAGAATGCTTCACATGGGAGATCTGACGGTGTGCTACTGTATGTACCACTAAGACATTCTTCATGCCTTACTATCAAACTTCTCTTAGAAACCACCCTTTCCTTTGCCCTCAGAAATCTCTGAAATCCTATGGGAAGGCTAAGAGGCATTACATCCAAGGCTTCTATGTGGGATGGTTGATCTTGAGCCTGCAGGGAGCAAGCTGGCTCCAGACTTCTCCAAGTCCACATTTCTTTGCCTCCAATTCTTACGTGTCCAAAGACAGGGAACCACGGACACGCCTTTGTAGGAGGGTAATTGGTGTTTACTCAAAGCCCAATGTCCTCTATGGAATCCAAGATGAAGCTGGAAGTCTCTAGTGTTCCTCTGGTTTTTTGACAAACTGTATTACAGTCATTTCCCTTCAAAGTGCTCTAAAACGCCCCACTCATGCCCAGCCTCCAGTAATTAGAATTTTGCAGGACCCTCACCAGCGGGTTTCTGGATCTCTAAGGACTTGCCCTTATATGTATCGAACAGGTTGAGCGAGGAGTACTTCTTTCCATCCTTCCCCTTGGCAGTCGGCCCCGAGCGATCGGACATTGCGCTGGAAGCTCATTGAGTACGATGGGTCCTGCAGGCACCTCCCCCAAAACGTGCCGGAACCTGTGGCCAAACACCCGCTGTTTCATTTTCTCTCCCTTTACAGACTTCAACAGAAGCCCAGACGGTCCCTGTCCTTCTCCTAGGAGCCCAGGCACATGGCCCCGGTGTCTCTTCCTTCAGCCCAAACTCTCCAGCCCACACAGCATGTCCCTCTCGCCTCCTGCCAAGGAGATCCCAGTAAAAACCGAGCCTCCCAGTACTAATCTCTCCCTCCTGTGCCAGTCTATAAAGGGTGCCAACCTCTTGGTTATCCCCACGAGCAATAATCTCTTCACCAAAATAATTTCTAAGACCTGAAATAAAACAGGGCAAGTCCAAACCCCTGAGAAAACCAGAGGCGTACAGCTCCATCATGCAAGGAACAGAGCTTTAGATCCCCAACTTATTAAAAACCCTGACTGTGACCCAGGTTCACTCCCAACACATCACCCCCACCTGGGGGAAGCTTGCAGGAAGATATGCCAGGGTCTAAGGACTTTATGAGCTTGCTCTGCCAGAGAATTCCTCAAGGAATTGGGGTTCCTCACACTACAAAGGTACAGAACCCCAAGCAGTTAGAAGACCCCATTATTTTCTACACTTGCTCCCATTCCAATCTGCAGGTGCCCTGTTGGCCGTTCAGGCTTACCTACAGACGTGAGAAAAACAAACCATTATGGAGCCACTTCAAGAACACCCTGTGGCCACGAGGCCAAGGCCAGTGCTAACTTCACCCTCCTCCCTCAGCAGACAGCCCAACAGCAGCCATTTCTCCTCCCAGCACCCCTGCTCCCCAAGCAGGCCAGGCGCCGTGGAGTGAGCAGGCGTTCATTTCTGAGGGGACGCGGAAAGGGAAGAGCCGGGAGGTGGGACACCCAGGCAGGGTCGGGGGGGAAGCTGGATCGGGGAGAGCTTCAGGGCAGCTTAGAGGAGATGCAGCCTGCTTTGTAGGTATCTAAGGAGGCCAATCTTTGAAAATAAATACATGGAGGGAAAGGGGATAGAAGAATCGTGAAGAGACTAAAATAATGGCCATGAAAGCAGGTGGGAAACAATACACGAAAGCAGAAATGGTAGGGAAAGGATGCAGAGCAAAGTTACGGGGGCAATGTCGAGAGGCCAGAGTGAAAAGGGGTGCTGGGGAGTCAAGAAAAGGGCCAGGGGAAATGGGAAAGGAGAGGGGAGACGAGGAACAGAGCGCAAATCCGCGGGAAAAGAGCAGGGTTCCGGAGGGGGAGTGACTCGACGCGAAGAGGGGCGTCGCGAAGGGGGGCCTGGCGCCGGGGGACGGCAGCGGGAAGGGGACTCTCGTAAAGGGCCGCCGGGCGTGGCCCACCTCGGAGCGGCGGCGAAAGGGATCAAGCGAGGGGTGAGAGCCGCACGGCGGAGGGTGGGAGTTACCGGTCCAGGAGAGGGGTCGCCCCATTAAGTCAGGAAGGTGAGTGGTAGGGACAGGCTATAGCCCTGAGCGAGGGGCCGAAGTGCTGGTCCCAAGAAGGTGGTATCGGAGGGGGAGGGGCAAGGCAGGTCCCGGCTGTAGGAGGACAAAATGGCGGCGGCTAATGGCAGCTTGTCCTCCCCCTCCTCCCCCCGCCCCGCTCCAGGCCCGCCACCACCGTCGCTGCTACTGCCCCCACCGCTCCCGCGCTGGAAAAGGGCGTAAGCACTCAGCTCGCCCAGACTCACCTGGCCGTGTGCACGGGGATCCGGGACCGGAGCCCAGGGGCTCCCCGGGGTGGGATGGCGGTGGGGCGGGGGGAGGATGGCGGCGGATGGCGCCGGGTACGGCTCCTCCCGTCTCCCTCGCTCCCTCCGCGGCAGGGCTCCGACTAACGGCCCATCCGGGCAACCGCCGCCCCCGGGAGCGCCCCCCCAACTCCCGCCTCCTTCCGCGCCTAGACACACCTCTTGATTTGCATAAAGGGAGGAGCGCGTTCTACTCTATCCCTCGTTACTTTCAGGGCTGCTCTTATTTTTAAAAAAAAAGGCGGGGCGTTAGGAGTAGACGTAAGTTATTTGCATAAAAAGGAGGGACTTAGGCACTTGGACACCGATTGGCTGAGGGGGCGGGCCTGCGTCGGCAGTTGAGACGTGGGGCGGGGATGTGGCGCGGGCAGTTGGGGCTCAGAATTTGCACGGGGGCAGGAAGAGGCGGTGCGTGCGTCGTGTGTTCGTGGAAAGATGGGAGCGGAGAGACGTAGGGACGCCGACAGTGGAAGGAAAAGATGCAGAGTCCCTCGTGCTTTCAGCAGAGGAGAGGAGCGAGAGGACGGGGCGGAAGGGATTAGCTACTGAGGGCGAAGCATACTTAACCCAGGGAAGAGTTTTAACTCCCCGCATCCTTTCTCCAGACTTGTTAGAATCAGAGGGGCGGGGCCTTCACTTATTAAATCATATATTGCAAATGAGATGGGTAGACAGGCCAATCGAAGGGTCTGGGGTGTGTATCAGCTGCCTGGCACCTCCCAGACCATCTTTAGGATAGTTCTATTTATTTGCATAATATATGCAAATCATTTGAACAAAGAGGCTAGGAATGACCTATTCATCAAAATATTGGCAACCAGTGACAAGACGGACATTTAGGTTTTTAAAAAATGTTTTATTGATTTTTTTACAGAGTGGAAGGGAGAAGGATAGTCAGAAACATCTCTGCCTCCTGCACACCTCCTACTGGGGATGTGCCAGCAAGCAAGATGCATGCCCTTGACCGGAATCAAACCTGGGGCCTTTCAGTCTGCAGAGTAACGCTTTATCCACTGAGCCAAACCGGTTTCAACGACATTTAGTTTTATAACATGTAATTTTCAAGATGTTTGTATATCTGATATTGTTGGTAATTTGCTTTCTTTTCATAATGGGTTTCGTTCTACAAAATGCAACGCTTTTCCCTCCTTTGTGTCCTTTTACTGTCCTATTTATTACTGTGCACCAATCAGATCTATTACCCCTTCACCAAATCATTCTACAACTATGTTTTGAAGGCCCCAGAGATATGCACAGAATATTATAGAAGCAGGGGAATAAAATCAGACCTTGCTTGGGAAGGTTCTGAAGTGCTTCTAGGAAAACGTGACTCTTACTAAGATATATGAAGAAATAAGATTTAGCCAGGTTTGAGAAATAGAATTGGCTAGGGTGCACATCTCAGGCCCATGGTTTGGGGACCTGTGCCTAAGGTGGTATGGCTAAATTAAGGGACTGCCATTATGGAAAATGAGAGCAGAAAAATTAGCAAGAATCAGATAAGAATACTATCTTGAGGCTCATTAAGGTAACTGAAATGGCTTCAGTTCTCAAACTTCCTTAGTGATTCTCCTGTCCCCTCTCATCAGCTACAGCAGTAAAATTCTTGGAAGAGCCATTCATACTCACTCTCCAATTTCTCTCCACTTTTTCTTTCTTTCTCCCTCCCTCCCTCCCTCCCTCCTTTCTCCCTTTCCCCCTCCCTTCCTTCCTTCCTTCCTTCCTTCCTTCCTTCCTTCCTTCCTTCCTTCCTTCCTTTCTTTTCTTTCTTTCTTTCTTCTTTCTTTCCAGAGAGGAAGAGAGAGGGAGAGAGAGATAGAAACATCAATGATTGGCTGCTTCCTGCACAGCCCTACACTGGGGGTCAAGTCTGCAACTGGGGCACATGACCTGACCTGGCCACTGAGCCATGCCAGCTGCCTCCTCTCATTCTTTCTTAAACCCACTCCAGTCAAGTATTCACCCCTACCCTTTACCCAAACTGCGCGTCAAAGACAACAGTCTCATGGTTTGAAATAGCATTTATGTGCTGATGACTCCCAAATGTATATCTTCACCGGATACCTGGCTTTCAAACTCCAGACTTGTATATACAACTATGTACTTGACGTCTCCTCTCTTGGGTTCTAATGATCATTTCAAATTCATTATGTTCAAAACTGAACATTTGATATTTAGCCCCTCAAAACCTGCTTGTATGCACCATCTCCACTGATGGCAATTTTAAAACTCCGATAAAAATTTTAAAAACCTTGGAATCCACATCAATTTTGTTTATCTCACTCCCCACTTTCAATCAGACAGGAAATCCTATCTTGAGAAAATATCCAGAATCCAACCTCTTCACTTCCACTTCTACTCTGATTTGAACCATCCTCATCTCTCACCTGCATTATAGTAACAGCCTCCTAACTGGTCTAAGTATACACCTGCTCCTACAGTTTATTGTATTTCTATACTGCAGCATTTTTTCAAAGGAGGCCTCAAAGGATTCCTTTGCTCACTGATGTCTCTGTTTTTCTCAGAATAAAGGCCAAAGTTTTTACAGTGAGTTATGAGACCTTAAATGAGTTGGCCTCTTTTATGTCTCTGATTTTATTACTCTCTCTTTAAAAAAATATATCTTTATTGATTTCAGAGAGAAAGAGAACGGGAGAGAAACATCAATGATGAGAGAGAATCATTGATCATCTGCCTCCTGCATGCCCCCTACTGGGGATCAAGCCCACAGCCTACGCATGTGCCCTAGACCAGAATCAAACCCGGGACCCTTCCGTCCAAAAGCCAATCTCTATCCACTGAGCCAAACCGGCTAGGGCTGATTTTGATTACTCTCTTTACTTACACAGACATGTCTCCTTTTGGGGCCCTTCTGTTCCTCTTCCCTCTGCCCAGTTGGTCTCTCCTGAGCCTTCCCTAAGGCTAACTACTATCCTGACTTCTAACAACATATAGTATTTTACCAGTTTTTGTTCTTTATAAAAATGGAGTTGTACAGTAAGGGCTTTTTGTTGTTGTTGTTAATCCTCACTGGAAGATTAGAGAGTGGAAGGGAAGGATAAGGAGAGAGAAACATCAATGTGAGAGAGACATATTGATTGGTTGCCTCCCGCACATGCCCTGACCAGGGCCGGGATCAAACTTTCAACTCAGGTACATGTCCTTGACAGGGAATTGAACTTGAGACCCTTCAGTGTGCCAGCCAACGCTCTAACAGCTGACAACACTGGCCAGGATCAGTTAGGGCTATTTTGTGTCTGTCTTCTTCTGTTCAACATTAATGAATTTCACCCATATTGTTGCATGTAATTGTAATTTGTTTATTCCTATTGTCTATATAATAAAAGCCTAAGCGACCATTATGACAGAAAAACTGGTTGCTATGATGATGCGCATTGACCACCAAGGGGCAGACCCTCAACACAGGAGCTGCCCCCTGGTGGTCAGTGAGCTCCCGCAGGGGAAGTGACACTCAGCCAGAAGCCTCCACGGCAGCACTAAGTAAGGAGCAGCAAGCCAAGCAGTAAGGAGCAGTGAGCAGGCGGTTGGTAAGGAGCGAGGGGTCCCGGACTCGGAGAGGGCACAGGCTGGGCTGAGGGACTCTCCCTTCCCCCAGTGCAAGAATTTCATGCACCAGGCCTCTCATTGTATAATAATAGTCTATTGTGTGAATATAAACCAATTTACTTATGCTAAATGAACAAATTACTTAAGATTGCCAGATAGTTTTTTCTTTAAAAAAAAAAAAACAACACAAAACTACCAGCTTTTTTATTGATTTCAGAGAAGAAAGGAGAGGGAGAGAGAGATAGAAACATTAATGATAAGAGAGACTCATTGATTGGCTGCCTCCTACATGTCCCTTACAGGGGATAGGGGTTGAAGCCTCCTGATTCATAGGTCAACACTCCACCACTGAGAGGAGAAACCAAGATGGCAGCATAGGTGAACACCTAAACTGCTGCTCGCACAACAATTTCAAAACTACAACTAAAAGACAAAACCGACATCATCCAGAACCACAGGAAAGCTGGCTGAGTGGAAATTCTACAACTAGAAGGAAAGAGAAAAGCACACAGAGAATCAGAGGAGCTGCAAAAGGCTGAGGTAAAGACACGTGTGCAGAGAGGATGGGCGTCTGAGTGCCTGGCTGGCTTTCTCTAGCAGGAAGGAGACAAAAGCTCCTGAGTGTGCTGAACCCCAGTTCTGACAGCACTGAACACCAGTTCCGGGAGAGACACTGGGGACCCAGGCTCATACGGGGGAATCTGGACTGTCAGGCAAAACCCAGGGGAGCTGCAAAAGGCAGAAGTCTGAAGGTGCATGCTCAACTGCGCGCAGGGAGGACTGACTGCTGAGTGTGCTGATGGCTTTCTCTAGCAGAAGGGAAACAGAAGCTCTGGATTGCACTGAACTCCAGTTCCAGGCAAGAATCTGGGAATCCAGATTCATTGGGGGAGAAACTAAACTGTCTCGCAGTGGGTGAAAATCGAGGGTGACTTTCTCTCAGAGATGCTTGCAGCAATTACCGAGCGACACTGAGACCCAAGGGCCTCATAGGGCAGGGCTGATGGGAAACCAAGACTGTCTGCTCAGCCCTGAGACTCTGCCCCATCCAAGCTGAGCACAAAGGCTTTTGCAATTTTGCAAGTCTTGTTTCATAAGGCTGTCTCCAGCACAGAAGTTCTCCCGGTGTAGACACAGCTGATCCTCACAGCCAACTGGCCTGGAGGTCAATTCCTCCCAGTGATACCAAAAACAATCATGACGTAACTATAAGGAAGAAGAAAAAGGTAAAGATAAAAAATATGAACAATAAATTGATAACAAATACATACCTCCCAACAAGTGAATCTAAAAATCAAGTGAATGAAAAATCTGATGAACAGAATGGACTGATGAATATAATAGAATCAGGGACATAGAAAGGGAGTGGACTGACAATTCTCAGGGGGAAGGGTGTGAGGGGTGTGGGAAGAGACTGGGCAGAAATCTTACACCTACAGATGAAGACAGTGGTGGGGGGTAAGGGCATGGGGTGGGATGGGGGATTGAGTGGAGGGGAGCTATGGGGGGAAAAAAGAGGAACACCTGTAATAATCTGAACAATAAAAATTTATTTAATAAAAAAGACTTAGCTACAAGAAGGCTGTACACACAGTCCACAAAGGGGTGCACCAAGAGTGTCTACCTCAGAGGGAGGAACCAAGATGGCGGCATAGGTAAACACCTATACTACTGCCCCGCGCAACAATTTCAAAACTACAACTAAAAGACAGAACAGACATCATCCAGAACCACAGGAAGCTGGCTGAGTGGAAATTCTACAACTAGAAGGAAAGATAAAAGGACACTGAGACTCAGAGGAGGTGCAGAGGGCAGAGGTGCAGAGACGTGGAGACAGAGGTGCGGAGACACAGAGACCCACGCCAGCAGAAAGGGCAGGTGGCTGAATAACTGGCTGGTATTCGAACAGGGAGGGAGACAAAGGTTCCCCACTGCACTGATCCCCAGTTCCAGGCAAGTCTAGGGGAACCCAGACTCATACAGGGTGAAACTGGACTGTCAGTAGGAGCACACTGAGACTTGGGAACTGCAAAGGTGCTCTGGACTGCATTGTATTCCAATTCTGGGTGAGACTTTGGGTATCCACACTCATTTGGGAAGAAACTGGACTCTCTGGCAGTGGGCAAAACTCAAGGGCAGCTTTCTCTCAGAGGTGCGTGCAGCATTACAGTGGGACACGGAGACCCAGGCGCCATTTAGGGCGGGGCTGACAGGAAACCAAGGCTGCCTGCTCAGCCCGGAGACTCCACTCCAACCAAGCTGAGCACAGAGGCTCTCCCAGCATAGACACAGCTGATCCTCACAGCCAATTGGCCTGGAGGTCAACCCTCTCCCCTCCCCCCCAGTGATACCAACAACAATCTAGACTTAATTACAACAAGACAGTACTGCCCATAAAAGGGTGCACCAAGAGCATCCACCTCAAGTAATTGTAGAGGCTGAGCCACCGTCCCCTAGAAATAATAATGATTTTATTGTTTTTACTCCCCAAAGTGAAAGGGCCTGGTGTATGCTAACCAATACAAGGGCTAAGAACCAAAAGCTGCTCTCTTTTAAAGCCTATTGCTAGGTGACAAGACAGGGAAGGGGACTTGGGGGCTGGAGTTGAGCATACATTGCGGGGGGGGGGTTGTCTTTGAAAAGTATGTTTGATTTTTAGTCTGGGCAGATGTCCTAGAGAGGTGTCTTTATCAGCATCTTTACCCAAACTTGAATGTAAAACATGCTAAGAATAAAAGTTATGGGAGAGATCAACCAAAGGGCTTGTATACATGCATATAAGCATAGCCAATGGATACAGACACTAGGAGGATGAGGGCATGAACGGGGGCAGGGGTGGGCCGAGAGGGGGAGGAACAATGGGGGGATAAGGACACATATGTAATACCTTCATCAATAAAGAAAAAAAAGAGTAAAAGTTATGAAGAGTTCAAAGGAGGCTTGTTTGAAGAGGAGGGGAGAAGGGAACTTTCTACTAATTAGCCCTGGATTGTAAAAAATAGCAGTGAGGAGGGGTATTTTGCAAGAAGGTAATCCTGAGAGTAGCTTATCTTGTCATGCAGTTTGAACAGATGGGCTGTTTGACTCAGAGAAGCTTTCCATAAGTTGTGGAAGGCCACAGCAAAGAGAAAGGGAGGTCTTTTTCTCTTTTTCTTTAAAAAAAAAATATTTTATTGATTTTTTACAGAGAGAAAGGGAGAGGGATAGAAAGTCAGAAACATCGATGAGAAACATCGATCAGCTGCCTCTTGCACATCTCCTACTGGGGATGTGCCCGCAACCACGGTACATGCCCTTGACCGGAATGGAACCCGGGACCTTTCAGTCCAACCCTCTATCTGAGCCAAACCAGTTTCGGCAGGGGAGGCCTTTTTTTCTTGTTTTCACACTCACAGTTAGGTGCTTAACAGAGGCTAGATGCTGATTTTGTTATAGTCAGACATTCATGCAGGATCTCATCCTCACCTGAAGTGCTAGGGAGTCACTGCAGATTCCTCAGGAGGCCAGCCTGGCCTCCCCACTGCGGGGCCAACATGGATGGCCTCGGTGGCCAGGGGGTCCTCAGTGCATGAAACAAGCTGGGCCCTTTGACTCCCTCTTCCCAGGGTGTCAGGAAATCTGAGATAGTGGATATTGGCTGCAGGTTGCTGTTAGCTCATCTGGACCCCTTGCGGGGAAGGTTCAGGAATAGTCTCACTGAGCTCTTTGGCTTCTACCTGTCAAGGGCAGTGGTCGGCAAACTCATTAGTCAACAGGGGCAAATATCAGTACAACGATTGAAATTTCTTTTGAGAATCAAATTTTTTAAACTTAAACTTCTTCTAACGTCACTTCTTCAAAATAGACTCACCCAGGCTGTGGTATTTTGTGGAAGAGCCACACTCAAGGACCAAAGAGCCGCATGTGGCTCGCGAGCAGCAGTTTGCCGACCACTGGCCTAAGGGATTGGCCATTTAACCCTTCTGTCATCCAAGGACCCTATATCCCTAGCATTTGCTCTCAGGGTCCTCCTAAGCCAAACCCTTTCCCACTTCATTAGATAACTTCAGTTTTATAGCATGTCTCCAAAAGAACCTCAAAGACTCAAATTTAAGACTTAATTTGTCAGAGTTTATAGAGTGGTGAATCCTTTACTTCATTCAATTATACCAGTTCTTCCATCCATCTATCCAATTTTTTTGTTGTCATTCCTTAGCTGAGGACATTTTTCCTTTGATTTTTAGGGAGAGTGGAAGAGAGAGGGAAAGACAGAGAAACATTAATTGGTTGCCTCCTGCGCATGCCCTGACAGGGAGGCACCTGCAGCCAAGGCACGTAACCGTGACCTCGTGACCAGAAACACCCGGGACACGTTGGTCTACAGGCCCAGGCTCCATCCACTCAGCCAAACTGGCTAAGACCATCCCTCACTTTTTAAAAAATCTTTATTGTTCAGTTTATCAATTACATTGTTCCCTTTTTTCCCCCTATAGCTCCCCTCCACCTGGTACCCATCCCACCCTCCGCCCTCACCCGCCTCCACTGTCCTCTCCCATAGGTGTATGATTTTTGTCCAGTCTCTTGCTGCATTTCCCACATCCCTTTTCTCCCCAAGAATTGTCAGTCCATTCCCTCTCTATGTCCATGTTTCTGTTACATTCACCAGTTTATCCTGTTCATCAGCTTATTAATTCACTTGATTTTTAGATTCATTTGTTGATAGATGCGTATTTGTTGTTCATAATTTACACTTTTATCATCTTCTTCTTAAAGAATATCTTTCAGCATTTCATACAATATTGGTTTGGTGGTGATGAACTCCTTTAGCTTTTTCTTATCTGCAAAGCACTTTATCTGACCTTCAATTCTGAATGATAGCTTTGCTGGATAGAGTAATCTTGGTTGTAGATTCTTGCTATTCATCACTTTGAATATTTCTTGCTACTCCCGTCTGGCCTGTATTGTTTCTGTTGATAAATCCGCTGACAATCGTATGGGTGCTCCCTTATAGGTAACTCACTGTTTTTCTCTTGCTGCTTTTAATATTCTCTCTTTGTCTTTTGCTCTTGGCATTTTAATTATGATGTGCCTTGGTGTGGTCCTCTTAGGGTTCCTGTAGTTTGGGGTTCAGTGCACTTCTTGGACTCCTAAGTCAATTTCTTTCACCAGGTGTGAGAAGTTTTCGGTCACTATTTCTTCAAATAGGTTTTCATTGTCTTGCTCTCTCTCTTTTTCTGGCACCTCTATAATTCGGATGTTGGTATGCTTGAGGTTGTCACAAAGGCCCCTGACACTATCTTCAATTTTTTGGATTCTTTTGGTTTCTTGCTTTTTCAGTTGGGTGGATTTTACCTCTTTGTATTTCAAATCTTTAACTTGGTTCTTGGGGTGCTCTAGAGTACTTTTAGGTCTTTGTATAATATTTTTTATTTCAGTCAGTGTATGCTTAATTTCTGGTTGGTCCTTTTTCATATCCTTGAGAGTCTCGTTCATATCCTTGTAGGTCTCGTTCATTTCCTTGTAGGACTCATTCATTTCCATGTTGGTCTTGTTCATTTCTTTGCAGGTCTTGTTCATATCCTTGAGGGTCTCATTCATTTTCTTGTAGGTCTTGCTTATTTCCTTATAGGTCTCGACCTTTTCTAGGAGCCTCTTGAAAAGCCCTATAACCGTGGTTTTGAATTTCATGTCCAGTCATTTTTTTCCCCTCCATTTCTTTCACATCTGATTTCTTTCCATGTCTCTGCATGGTGGCTGCTTCCCTGAGTTGGTCAATTAGCTTTGTGTGGTAGACGTCCTACAAGGGACAGTGGCTCAGCCTCCCCAGTTACCTGATATGGGTTGCACAGTCTTGCTGAAGTTAAGCTCAGTTTAATCATTGTTAGCACTTGGAAGGGTTGACCTCCAGGCCAATTGTCTGTGAAGTTCAGCTGTGTTCAGGTTGGATGGACGGAGTCTCCGGGCCAAGCAGACAGGGTCAACTCCGTCCTATGCGGCCACAGTTTCTTTGTGCCAGGGGCAATGGCCACCAGCACCTCTGAGAGAGAGCCGCTGCTGAGCTCCACCAGCTGCTGGAGAATTCATCCTCTCCCCAAATGAGTCTGCACACCCAACGTCTCACCCAGGGTCGTAAAACAAAGCAGTCTGATGGTTTTCCGAATGAAAGAGCAAGTCACCAGTGCTCTCTGTGTGGTCAGGCAGCTGCGATGTTCCCAAGTTCACGCGCACTCCACACAAGCTCGCCTTCTCCACAAGCCGGCAGGCCCCTGCAGCACCCGAGCTTTGGCGTGCCCTCCTCCCACTGTCCAGTTTTTACCCCATATGATATTGGGTTCCCTGGACTTCGCCCAGAGCTGGAGAATCAGTCCAGTGGGATGTCATTGTCCCCCCCCCTTTCGAGAAAACTGGCCGGTTTTCAGCCGCCTGCCCTCTCCACTGGTGCGCGGCTCCTCCAAACCTCTCTCCGCACGTATCTTCAACACTGTCCGCCGCCGCTCCTCCGAGACACAGTGTCTCATCTTCACTTTTTTGGGGGGAATTTTCACTCAGCCAGCTTTCCGGTGATTCTGGATGGTATTTGTTCTTTCGTTAAGTTGTAGTTTTAAAATTGCTGTGTATGACGGCAAGATAGGTGTTTTACCTATGCCACCATCTTGGTTCTCCCCATCACTCACTTTTAAACATTATTGAGGGCTAATGATATGTCAGGCGCTGCAGAGTAGGTCATGTTTATCTTTCTTTTTCTTTTTATTTATTTTTAAAATATATATTTTATTGATTTTTTACAGAGAGGAAGGGAGAGGGATAGAAAGTCAGAAACATCTATCAGCTGCCTCTTGCACACCCCCTACTGGGGATGTGCCTGCAGCCAAGGTACATGCCCTTGACCAGAATCAAACCTGGGACTTTCACTCTGCAGGCCAACACTCTATCCACTGAGCCAAACTGGTTTCGGCTTATCTTTCTTTTTAGGGGAAAGACTCAGAGAGGCTGAGTGGTTTGTTAGGGTCATAGAGCTTATAGTGATGGAGAATGTTGTTCAAGATAATCCTTGCCCTTCACGATGGGTCTGGGTGGTTTTTTCCTCCCTCCCTCCCTCCCTCCCTCCCTCCCTCCCTCCCTCCTTCCTTCCTTCCTTCCTTCCTTCCTTCCTTCCTTCCTTCCTCCCTCCATCCCTCCTTACCTCCCTCTTCCTTCCTCCCTTCCTCCCTCTCTTCCTCTTTCCCTCTCTCTCTTCCTTCCTCCCCTCCCTCCCTCCCTCCCTCCTTCCTTCCTTCCTTCCTTCCTTCCTTCCTTCCTTCCTTCCTTCCTTCCTTCCTTCCTTCCTTCTTCCTTCATTTCTCCCTTCATTTCTCCCTTTCCTTCCTTCTTTCCTTCTTCCTTCCTTTCTTTCCTTCTCTCTTTCTCTCTGTCTCTCTCTCCTCTTGTCTACCTGTCTTTTCATACCCCCTAACTTCCTTGAGGTCAAGGCTATCGTATACATTTGGAATCCCCCTTGCATGCACAACCATTTGCTAGAGCCCTGGCTGGCTGTGTCCCATGCACTAAAAGGTTTCAGGTTCAATCCCGGTCAGGGTGCATAAGAGAGACAACTGATTGATGTTTCTTTCTCATATCAATGTTTCTCTCTCTCTAAAAAATAATTAAAAATCAATAAACATGTCCTCTGGTGAGGATTAAAACATAAAACCACTTGCTGTAGTAGATACATTGTTCATTTCAGCAAATGCTTACTGCCCTTCCCTCAAAGATGATTCACTTTTTTTCAACCCCGGGAAAATCCCCCAGATAGAAACCAAGCTGACTTCATCTAGAGAAGAAGAAGAATTTATTTTAGTTCGACTCTGGCTCACAATTTTGTCTTCTTTTCTTGTGTTGGGGTCACTAGAAGTCCCTTTAATCCCACCACAAATCAGGGCAACTCAGAGATAGCTTTCTTGGCTGGAGGATGTGCTGGCTTCTCCTGCTCCTTTGCTTTCTCTTCATACATCAGGATCCTGGTTGAGATGGGAAGAGTCACAGGGGTCAGGGAACAGTCCTCTCAAGAAAATAACTCTTTGGCGGGTATGAAAGTCCAGAAGATGAGGGTTTTGAGGTGGGAGTGCTGGAGACTGTGGGACCCCCAGCACTCTCTGTGGGACCAGAACCATGGATGGGGATAAGACCTTGGAAGGGATCCTCAAAGGACAGAAGAAGTGGATGCTGAGTGTTGTGTAGGGTGAGCCTAGGGACTGGAGTAGCATGGGGAGGAGACTGGTCAGGACAGGGGGTTTGGAACGGACCAGGTGGGCCACCTGGCTCTGGCTCTCCCACAGAGTTCCCTTACATTTTCAGGATGGCAGATCTCTTGCCCAACATCATCTTGAGAAAGTCGGAGTAGTTGAAAGTCTCCCCAGAGCCATTGGAAACCTCCTTGATTAATTTCTTTAGCTCCAGGTGGGTCTTGGGTACCCCAAGTTTCTCCAACATTCGCTTCAGAGACATGATATCTGGAGATAAAGGATGGGGGTGAGAAGAGGGGATCTCTCTCTCTCTCTCTCTCTCTCTCTCTCTCTCTCTCTCTCTCTCTCTCTCTCCTGTTCCACCACATTCCCAGTCCCTTCCTCTAATCCTGGTAGCTGTGCTCTTTCCCAAACCATCTTATCCCCATCCAATGCAGCATGGTAAGAGGGACCTATCCCTCGGTCTCCACATTTCCCCAAATCATCCTTTTCTTACCAATATCTCCGTTTCCATTCTGGTCAAACTCCATGTATTTCTCTGGGTGAGAGGAGAAAGTAGAGGTAAGCTCTGACTGGAAGGGCAGGAACAGAGCAGAGAACTGAGAAGGGGGTTGCTACGAATGCTAGGCAGGGAGGCAAGGGAGAAGGAGGGTCAGGCAGAGGAAGCAGGGGTAGGGTGAAGTGCCCTGTGAAGGCATCCTGAACAGAGGGGACTGCTGCGAGGGGCTGGCAAGGGAAGGGGATGCAACCAGGGCAATGGGGGCAGTCTTCCTTCTTCCAACCACAACAGCACTGTGTCTCTGCTCCCCCCACTCTGTTTTTGGGGAATTCCTACCCCCTCGCCTCCCATCCACCCCTACAGTTTTCCCCTCACTCTTGAAGGCTTCCAGTTTGGAAAGCAGATCCTCGTCACTGCTGTATTTGGGGTCTTCCAGGAATTGCTGTGGGGAAAGCCAGAGGCAGGGTAGGCCCTCTGCCCGGGCCCCTTCCCCCAGCCCAGCCCCAGCCCCAGCCCCTTAGTTCCCCCTTTTACCTTATTGATTTCATCCAGTCTCTCTTCCTGATGGGCCTTCAGCAGCCCAAAGGCCTTTCCTCCTGAGGGGCACAAACATTAGTGTGGCCCGCCCGGGCCCACGGCCCCGCATCGCAGTTATGCCGTCTTAGGCCAGTAACTGCCCTCCTGGTCCCCTGGCCCACGTCTGTCACTCTTGCTCACTTTAAAAAATGTTTTTAAAAAATTGATTTCAGAGAGGAAAGGAGAGGGAAAGATAAAAACATCAATGATGAGAGAGAATCATTGATTGGCGCCTCCTCCATGCCCCCCTCCGTGAGGATCAAGCCCAGAATGCCGCATGTGCCCTGACTGGGATTGAACCGTCACCTCCTGGCCCATAGGTTAGTGCTCAGTCACTGAGCCATGCCAGCAGGGCGCTCCTGCTCACTTTTGAGGCTCCTGCCCATCCCACCTGCCTACCCTGTAAATCCCGAGCTCGGCTCATGGCTCAGCAGATGCTTGTGGAGCAGACAAGCTGGCTGTGTCTCTGATGGCTCTCCTCTCCCCCAGCCTCCTGGGAGGCTACCCCCTCCTAAACTTCCCCTTTCCCTCATTTCCTCCTCCTCTAGGTCCAGGCCTCACTTCCTCATCAGCTTGTGCTGACACTGGTGAAACGTGGGATTTGGAGTGCAGACTTCTTCTCATGGGTTCCTGTGTGACGGAGGTGGAGAATAAATTTGTGGCCTAACGGATCTCTTTAATGTAGAGGTTTATTGGAAGCATATACAAACTCCACCTGAGCAGAGGTGTCCCCAAAGGAGACCCCCTGAGGAGGGGCCCCAAATGGGAAAAGCCTGCTCTCTCTAATGGCAAAAATAAGAGCTTGCCTGCTGCCCTTTTACCTCGGTTTATATATGCTGCAGTTCTTTGTTTGAACCCGACCCCTTCTAATTGGACCTTTCATTAATTTAGGACCCCCATGCTTTCCTCGTGGTTATTGTGTTGCACAGTATCAGTTCCAAAGGCCAAAGCCCAGCAGTGACTCCTCTTCCTCTCCCCTTATCTTACAACATCCCTCTATTCTCTGTGAAAAGATGTTTCCTTCTTTCCATTATTCTGTGACTTTTCTTTACTTTCTGTTAATGTATGTCTTCGTCCCCCTTATTCTGTGGCCTTTTTCTGTTCTTTGTACAAGTAAGATAAGCTTTTTGGCGCCTCCAAGCTGCTCAGGACAGAGATACCTCGTCCTTCACATACGCATTCCTCCCCCATGGACCCTCTTTATTGCCTAAACCTGCCTATTTTGTCTTAGAATTCCTTCCACTGGCACCCTAGGAGGAAGGGGAAGCTGAGTGTAGATTGGAGATGAGAAATGGCTTTCTTTCAAATTCCTCTTTTTTTTAAATAAGATATTTTTTTTATTTTTTCCCTTTATTGTTCAGTTTATTAATTACATTGTTTCCCCTTTTTTATCCCCCTATAGCTCCCCTCACCCTGTACCTATCCCACCCTCCACCCTCACCTCCCCCTCCCCAATGTCCTCTCCCATTGTTGCAAGATTTTTGTCCAATCTCTTGCTGCACTTCCCACAACCCTTTTCTCCCCAAGAATTGTCAGTCCATTCCCTCTCTATGTCCATGTTTCTGTTAAATTCACCAGTTTATCCTGTACATCAGCCTATCAGTTCACTTGATTTTTATGTTCATTTGTTGATAGATGTGTATTTGTTGTTCATAATTTATATTTTTACCTTTTTCTTCTTTCTCTTCTTAAAGAATATCTTTCAGCATTTCATATAATTCTGGTTTGGTGGTGATGAACTCCTTTAGCTTTTTCTTATCTGCGAAGCACTTTATCTGATCTTCAATTCTGAATGATAGCTTTGCTGGATAGAGTAATCTTGGTTGTAGATTCTTGCTATTCATTATTTTGAATATTTCTTGCCACTTGCGTCTGGCCTGCATCGTTTCTGTTGAGAAATCCGCTGACAGTCGTATGGGTGCTCCCCTGTAGGTAACCAACTGTTTTTCTCTTGCTGCTTTTAATATTCTCTCTTTATCTTTTGCTCTTGGCATTTTAATTATGATATGTCTTGGTGTGGTCCTCTTTAGATTCCTATATTTTGGGGTTCTGTGTACTTCTTGGGCTTTTAAGTCAGTTTCTTTCACCAGGTGGGGGAAGTTTTCAGTCACTGTTTCTTCAAGTAGGTTTTCATTAACTTGCTCTCTCTCTTTTTCTGGGACCCCAATAATTCTGATGTTGGCATGCTTGAGGTTGTCCCAGAGGCCCCTTACGCTATCTTCAATTTTTTGGATTCTTTTGGTTTCTTGCTTTTCCAGCTGAGTGGATTTTGCTTCTTTGTATTTCAAATCTTTGACTTGGTTCTTGTGGCCCTCTGACTGCTTTTAGGACTTTGTGTAATATTTTTTATTTCAGTCTGTGTATGCTTGATTTCTAGTTGGTCCTTTTTCTTTTTATCTGTGAGAGTCTGGTTCGTATTCTCAGAGGTCTTGTTCCTTTCCTTGAGGGTCTCATTCATTTCTTTGAGGGTCTCATTCATTTCCTTGTAATTCTCATTCATTTCCTGGTAATTCTCATTAAGTTGATCGGCCTTTTCTAGGAGTCTCTTGAAAAGCCTTATAACTGTGGTTTTGAACTCTCTGTCTTGTCGTCTTTTCTCCTCCATTTCTTTCACACCTGATTTCTTTCCATATCTCTGCATGGTGGCTGCTTTATGTGGTAGATATCCTCTAAGGGACAGTGGCTCAGCCTCCCCAGTTACCTGAGGTGGGTACTCTTACTGCAATCCTTTATGGGTTGTATTCAGTATTTTTGAATTTAAACCCAGCTTGTTGTTGTTAGCCCTAGGAGGGTTTGACCTCCAGGCCAATTGGCTGTGAAGGGAGACTGTGTTCAGGTTGGATGGGCGGAGTCTCTGAGCTGCGCAGGCAGCGGCAGCGGCAGCTACGGTCCTATGTGGCGCTTGCGCGTGCGGGTCTCTGTTGGATGGGGATGGCTGCAGACACCTCCAAGAGAAAGCCGCCAGTCTCTTCCCCTTGCCAGACAACTCTGCCTTTCCCCAAATGTGTCTGCACACCCAAAGTCTAGCCCAGAGTTGTAAAATAGATGGTTTCCGGAACCAGGAGACAAGTTTCCAGGGGGCAAGTCGCGGGTTTGCACGACCTTTGCGCGGAAACTTCTTTTCCCCGCCTCCGGGTCTCTCACAGACTAGGAGCCTCTGCCGCGCCCGGCTTCCAGGGTGCGTCCCCCGGACCTCGGACCTCGCCTGGCTCTGGGGAATCTGTGCAGCGGGACGTCTCCACGTACCCCGGATATCGGACCTTGCCTGGTGCTGGGGAATCCGTGTAGTGGAACGTCTCCGCCCTCCCTGTTGGCGAAATCCGGCCGGGGTTGCTGCTCCAGCCCCAGCCCGCGCACGCGACCAGGACGGCTCCTAACCTGATTCCGTCTGAAAGGCTGCTCTCCCGCCGCTCCTCTGAGTCTCAGTCTCCCACCTTTACTCTTATTTGTGGAGTTTTCACTCAGCCAGCTTTCTGGCGATTTTGGGTGCTGTCTGTTCTGCTGTTATGTTGTAGTTCTTAAATCGTTGCCCAGGGCAGAACAATAGGTGTTTACCTATGCTGCCATCTTGGTGTTCTCCTCAAATTCCTCTTAAGGAGAGCCCTGTGTGTGCATGAAAGTAGTATCTTGATAAGCCCATGGGGTGTGTGTGGGAAAGCAGGAAGACCCTTGGGGCATCTATTCTCAGAACAAATGGCCTTTAAACCTGGTTGGAGGTTCAGGTGACTGAGGCCAGCATCTGGTGGGTTTCAGAGTCCCATGCAGGGAGCCCCAGGGAGGGGGAGGGGCGGGCTGGATCTGTCTGTACTGTGGGAGGGCCGGGAGGATGGTCACTTGTGTGCAATATTTGGAAAGGGAGCAAAACTTCGTTCCCAGCTGAGCAGCTTGAGAGGTACTTGGAAATACAGAAATGTCTAGCAAAGGCATTTTAATGTGTTTACTTGAGAATGTACAATGTAACCTCATTTTGTCCCCTTTGAATTTTTTAGTAAAATCTTCAGAACTCAGGAATTTGAGTAGATTCTTTGAACTGAAAGTGATATTGAGAGAGTCAGCATTTATGAACACAAGCCAGGGAAGAGAGGCAGACATTAGGGGTGTGTGTGTGTGTGTGTGTGTGTGTGTGTGTGTGTCCTGGTTGCTGCCACGGGTTCAACAGAGGTTGAGTAGCCCTGATAAATGACCTCCCTAGGCAAACCCTTCATCTCCCTTGCTGCTCTGTTTGGCTGGTCACTGCTAGGGGACAGGGTGTGGGGGGACAGTGTGTCCCCCACACTGAGACCCTTTTGTCCAGACTTCCTACCCAGACTCCATGTCCCCAGTCCCAGCACTGAAGACACCTTTTCCTCTCCTCCCATCACCTGTCCCCTTCTGCTGCTGGGAGTTCTCGCTTCTCATCCGCTCCTGACCCCGCAGGTGGGGAGATCTGGAAGGACTCTGATTTCTTGACTTCCCTGCATCATAGCTGCCTCACTCCTTGGAAGAAAGCTGAAACCCAACACTTCCAATGGTCTCATTGCCCGGGGTGGGGGTGGGGATTCATTTCTTTATTCATATATTCATTCACAGTATTCATTGAATACTTACTATATGTCAGGCATGCTTCTTAGCCCAGTGAACCAGACAAATGTAAAGTCTTCAGGGACATAGCCTGAAATTCCCAGGAATATACAACTGCACCCAGCGAACAGCTGTGAACCCGGGAACACTGCTTCCAAGTGGTGCGAGTGCGCAGATTCGGAGGAGTTCTGTACCCTCTCACGGAAAGGTCAGATTTCGCCTGGGATAAGGTGAGGTCTGGGGTCCGGGCAGGAGAGGGAAATGCGTACACGGGAGAGGGCGGACCTGGCAAGTCTCTCCTCAGAAAAGTCTGCGGCTGTTGGGCCTGGTGTGTGCTGTGAATGTGGAAGGGACTCCACAAGGCCGCTATCAGAAGGGAACTCTAAAAAGCAGCCCAACTGGGCACAAAAAGGACAGCCCAAAAATTTTAACAGTGTGCCAGCTGCTTGGACTCAAGGGGAAAAAGACTGCACAGACTTGTGTGCAGCTCGGAGTTTTTCTTTTTTTCCTCTTTAAATTCTAGCTTCTGATTACTAAGCCCAATACACAGGATCACCCTATTGGGGACAGTCTAAGAGACTGCAGGGGAAAGTTGTTTTTGTGGAACCTGGGGATCAGAGAGGGGAATAACCATCAGAGAACCAGTTCTGAGGCAACCCACTCCCACAAACTGGTATTAAGTGCCACAGGAAAAACAAAATTTTAAACACTAGCTAGAGAGGATCTTCTTGACCCAGAGGTCAATCCAGAAACACTGCCACCCAGGGGTTGAATCACAAATTGACTGTTGGGTAAACACAAATAAAGGAGTATCCTATCTAATAAAAGAATAATATGCTAATTTGACTGTACCTTCGCTACGCTACCAGCCAATCAGGAGCGGAGGGCGGGGGAAAGGCATGTGCAAGGCAAGGGGCGGCCCCGCCCCTCGCACCTGTTCCACCGTTCTGTGGGGATGCAAGGGGCGCGAGGGACGGGGCTGCTGCGGCCCCATCATCGGGGACACAGACTGCGGAGTGGCTCCCGAGCCCCAGGGCACCCAGCCATGCTCCCTGAGGCCAGATCCCAGCCACGAGGCCCAGGTCAGGCAGAGCCATGGGAAATGGCAGTTCTATTCCTGGCGCAGCTTCCCCCCCAATGCAGGGTGGGCCCCTCAGCTCCCCGCCGGCTGCACTGTGGGCACAGGGGCCCCTGGGCCTCATCTCGCTGCCTCAGCATTGCCCCCTCCCCCCACCCGGGCTGGGCCGTCACAGAGGGCACTGCAGCCAGGTGGGCAGCACAGCCCGGTGCCAGGCTCTCCCCCTCAGAGGCAGTGGCATGTGTCCCAACACTGGCTTCCTGGGTCACCCTCACATCCTAGGACCCGAGGGGCCACCAGGTGTAACCAGGTTGAGTCCAAGGCCAGTGTTGTCCCTAACTGTATGCTCTTTTCCAATTAAATGACAGGTGGGCCCTGTAGGCTGCCGAGCGGGATGATGGGCGTGCCTTCTGTGCAGGCGGAAGGAGCCTGGCTTCCACACCAGGCCTTGTCTGGAGCCCCTCTTGGCTACAGGCCAGATGGTGCCACTGCCCTTCAGGCCCTGCCCACTCAGCAGCCCCGGCCAGCAGCTCAGTTGGTTGAGTGTTATCCCAGGTGAGATGGGCCAGACATGCCCTGGAGCCCTCCCAAGGCCCCTCCCTGGCTGGCCAACTTCTCATGTCCCTCCCTGGGCCCTTACTGTGTCCTGGTGGGGTCCCTTTGTCTGAGAGACTCCCCCATGCACGAATTTCGTGCACCGGGCCTCTAGTAAGAAATAAAGATGTACCGCCTGCTTAAAAACCAGGACTGGCTAACAACACTGAGGAGCAGTGGAATGCAGGGAACTGCAATACTGTCCTGACCAGGAAACAGGCGAGCCAAACAGAACAGTAGAGGAAGTGAATGGCCTTCACTACTGAACACTTTTATTTTTATTTAATCTTTTACTTAAAAAACTTTTTTTCTTTTTTTCTCACTTGACTTTACCTTTTTAATTATTTTTTCATTCTTTTATTGATTAAGGTAATACATGTGTCCACATCTCCCCATTGTCCTCCTACCCCACTCCCACACATGCCCTTACCCTCCAGTGTCTTGCGTCATTGTACCTTTTTAATTATTACATTTTTATTTTTAATCAGTCTTATTACTACTACTATTTTACCTTTTTAAAAAAGTGTCATTTTATTTTCTCTTTATTTTATTAATAAATAAATAGATGTTCTACATTCTATATTCATCTTTCCTTTAGCATCATTTTACTCTATTTTAACTTTACCTTTATGCTATCACTCTCTTCTTCACTTTTCCACTTTTTCTTGTCCTGTTTCTCTTACCCTATTCCTGCTTTAGTTTTTTCCTATTCTTTCTTTTTACCTCCTGTTAAAATTTCACCCTATTTATATATCTAATTTCCAATCCCCCTGCACTAAGTCCATACACATCTCTCTCTTCTCTTTCTTCACTATCCAAATTTTTCTCTTTTCTCTCCTTTTGTTGTTGTTTGCTTGATTGTTGATTATATTGTTTTTATGCTTGTTTGTGAGATAGTTTTGCTTTTTCTCTTTTGTTGTTGTTTTTGTTTGTTTCTTACTTCTGTTTTCCCTTGCCTTGCTTGATTTTAGTTGTTGTTTGTAGTTTGCATTCATTTCTAGATATTTTTTGCTGGAATTTGTTGGTATTAGTGGCTGTTCTGTTGGAGTTTTCTCCCCATATAAATAGTTCTTTCCCCTCTTCTTTTTTATTCTCTTTCTTTTCTCTTTTACTTTTTTTCCTTTTCCCAATTTCATTTTTGCACTCTCCCCCCTTTCCCCTATCTTCTTTCTTATTCCCTAATTCTCTTTTTGCTGTTGGTCACCCTTATTTGGGGTTATTAGTATAGTGAATACATTTGTGTTCAATGCCTTGTGTGTTGTGTCTTGCTGTGTTGTATTTTGTGTCTTTAAATGAACTCAGGAGAGAGAGAATTACATAAAAAGACATCCAGAGAAGAGTAATCATGGGGAAACAAAGAAACAGCCTGCATATGAAAGAAAATAGCCATCACCAGAAAAGGAAGTAAATGAAATAGAGGCAAGCAACCTGTCAGAGAAAGAATTCAGAGAAATGGTCATAAGGTGGATGAAAAGAATGGAAGACAAATTCAACAATATGTGTAAGAACTAAGAGGAAATGAAGAAGAACCAAGAAGAAATAAAAAACAACATCGCTGCTATAAAAAATCAATAGAAATCATCAACAGTAGACTAGAAGAAGCAGAGGACTATATCAGTAAGCTAGAAGACAAGGTAGGAAAAACTACCCAAGCAGAACAACTTCTAGAAAAAAAAAATTTAAAAACCAGGAGGAGAGACTAAGGGAACTTTAGGACAAGACAAAACAAAACAACATCGCATAATAAGGGTACCAGAAGGAGAGGAAACTGAGCAAGGAATAGAAAACCTGTTTGAAGAAATAATGACAGAAAATTTCCCTATATAGGGAAGAAAAAACTCACACAAATCCAACAAGTTCACAGAGTCCCAAACAAAATGAACTCCAAAAGACTGACTCCAAGGCACATTATAATTAAATTGACAAACACCACCAACAAAGTAAGAATCTTAAAAGTGGCCAGAGAGAGACCAAAAGTTACCTACAAAGGATCCCCCGTCAGACTAGCGACTGATTTCTCAATAGAAACACATCAGTCAAGAAAGAAGGGAATGGAAAGAAATATACAAAGTCATGCAAAGGAAGTGGCTGAATCCAAGAATACTGTACCCAGCAAGGCTATCAATCAAAATTGAGGGTGAAATCAGGACATACAAAAAGGACTAAGGGAGTTTATTTCAACCAAACCAGCAATGCAAGGAATGCTAAAGGGTCTGCTGTAAAAAGAATAAATAGGAAGCAAAGAAGGAACACAAGGGCAAAGAATAAAAATGGTGACAAGTACCTATCAATAATAACTTTAAATGTAAATGGATTAAATGCTCCAATCAAAAGAAACAGGGTAGCTGAGTGGATAAGAAAACATGACCCATATATCTGCTATCTACAGGAAACCTACCTCACAAAAAAGATGCACACAGATGAATGATGAAGTGATGGCAAAAGGTTTTTCAGGCGAATTGAAATGAAAAAAGAGCTGGGTTAGCAATAGTTATATCTGACAAATTAGATCTCAAAGTGAAGGACATAATAAGAAATAAGGAAGGCCACTTCATAATACTAAAGGGAACAATCCAACAAGAAGAAATAACTCTGGTAAGTATATACACATCCAATACAGGAACACCCAAATACATAAAAAAAAAAACATCTGAAAGATATCAAGGGAGATATTGACAGCAATAAAGTCATAGTAGGGGGCTTTAAACCCCACAATTATCACTGGATAAATCCTCTAAACAAAAAATCAGCAAAGAAACATCAATTGTAAATGACTCACTAGGTAAGATGGAATTAATTGACATCTTCAGAACATTTCACCCAAAAGCCACAGAACATAGATTCTTCTCAAGTGCACATGGGTCATTTTCAAAGATAGACCATATATTGGGTCACAGGCAAAGTCTCTTCAAATTCAAGGAGATAGAAACTTTATCAAGCATCTTCTCAGATCACAATGGCATAAAACTGGAAATCAACTACAATAAAAACAATTTTAAAAAATCAAACACATGGAGACTAAATAGCATACTATTAAGCAATGACTGAGTTACCAGAGAGATCAAAAGAAGAAATAAAAAAAAACATCGTGGCAACAAACAACAATGAAAACACAACAATCCAAAATCAATGGGACACAGCGAAACCAGTCTTGAGAGGGAAGTTCATAGCTCTACAAGCCTACTGCAAAAAAATAAGAAACAATAGTAATAAATTACCTAATCCTACAACTCAAAGAGTTAAAAAGAGAGCAACAAGAAAAACCCAGTGTAAGCAAAAGGAAGGAAATAATAAAGATCAGAGTGGAGATAAATGACAGAGAGACCACAAAAACAATACAAAAGATCAACAAAACCAAGAGCTGATTCTTTGAAAGGATAAACAAGATTGATGAACCTTTAGCCAGGCTCACCAAGAAGCAAAGAGAAGACGACCCAAATAAACAAAATCAGAAATGAAAGAGGAAAAATAACAATAGACCCCACAGAAAACAAAGGTTTATTTAAAAATACTACGAACAACTCTATTCCAATAAACTGGACAACCTGGAGGAAATGGACATATTCCTAGAAAAATACAATCTTCCAAAACTCAACCAGGAAGAATCTAAACATATCATTAGGCCAATAATTATGGAATAAATTGAAGCAGTCATCAAAAAGCTTCCAGCAAACAAGAGCCTGGGGCCAGACGGCTTCACAGGAAAGTTTTACCAAACATTAAAGGACGAACTAAAACCTATCCTCCTCAGACTATTCCAAAAAATTCACGAGGAAGGAACACTTCCAAGCTCATTCAATGAAGCCAGCATCACCCTAATACAAAAACCAGATAAATACAACAAAGAGAATTATAGGCCAATATCCATCATGAACATAGATGTCAAAATCCTCAATAAAATTCTAGTAAATAGGATCCAGCAGTACATCAGAAATATTATACACCAAGACCAAGTAGGATTTATCCCAGGAATGCAAGGATGGTACAATATCCACAAATCAATAAACGTGATACATCACATGAACAAATTGAGAGATAAAAACCACATAGTCATATCAATTGATGCAGAAAAAGCATTTGACAAAACCCAACACCCATTTTTTATAAAAACTCTCAGCAAGGTGGTAATAGAAGGATCATACTTCAGCATAATAAAAGCCATATATGACAAACCCACAGCCAACATCATACTCAATGGGCAAAAACTAAAACAATTTCTCCTAAGAACAGGAATAGGTCAGGAATGCCCATTCTCACCACTGCTGTTCTACATAGTTCTGGAAGTGCTAGCCCTAACGATCAGACAAGAAAAAGAAATAAAAGGTATCCAAATTGGAAAAGAAATAATCTGCTATTATTCATAGATCACATAATATTGTACATAGAAAACCATAAAGACTCCATCAAAAAACTACTAGACTTAATAAATGAATTCGGTAATGTAGCAGGATACAAAATTAACATCCAGAAATCTATGCCTTTTTTTATATACCAATAATGAACCCACAGAAAAAAATTAATAATAATCTCATTTACCAATGCAACAAAAAATTAAGATATCTAGGAATAAACCTAACTAAGGAGGTAAAGATCTGTACTCAGAAAACTACAGGACATTAAAAGAGAGATAGAGGGAGACATAAACAAATGGATTGGTAGAATCAACATTAAAATGTCCGTATTACCCAAAGCAATCTATAGGTTCAATGCACTCCCCTTCAAGATGCCAACAAAATATTTACAAACCTAGAACAAATCCTCCCCAAATTCATCTGGAATAAAAAAAAGATCCTGAGCCGAGACCGGTTTGGCTCAGTGGGTAGAGCGTCGGACTGCAGACTGAAGGGTCCTGGGTTCGATTCCGGCAAGGGCATGTACTTTGGCTGCGGGCATATCCCCGGTGGGGGGGCATGCAGGAGGCAGCTGGTCGATGTCTCTCTCTCTCATCGATGTTTCCGACTTTCTATCCCTCTCCCTTCCGCTCTGTAAAAAAATCAATAAAATATATTAAAAAAAAAAAAAGATCCTGAGTAGCCCCAGCAATTCTGAGAAAAAAGAACAATGTTGGAGGGATCACGATACCAGATATCAAGCTAAATTACCAAGCCACAGGTCTCAAAACTGCCTGGTACTGGCACAAGAACAGACATATAGACCAATGGAACAGAACAGAGAACCCAGAAATTGACCCCAGCCATTATGCTCAATTAATATTTGACAAAGGAAGCAAGAGCATACAATGGAGTCAAGACAGTCTCTTCAATAAATGTTGCTGGGAAAATTAGACAGACACATGCAAAAAAAAAAATGAAACCAGACCACCAAGTTACACCATAGACAAAAATAAACTCAACATGGAGAAAGGACTTAAATGTAAGAAGGGAAACCATAAAAAATCTTAGAAAAATCCATAGGCAGCAAAATAACAGACATATGTTGTAGCAATATCTTTCCCAATATAGTTATAGGGCAACGGAAACTAAGGAGAAACTAAACAAATGGAACAACATCAAAATAAAAAGCTTCGGAGAGAACCAAGATGGCAGCATAGGTAAAACACCTATCTTGCCGTCATACACAGCAATTTTAAAACTACAACTTAACGAAAGAACAAATACCATCCAGAATCACCGGAAAGCTGGCTGAGTGAAAATTCCCCCAAAAAAGTGAAGATGAGACACTGTGTCTCGGAGGAGCGGCGGCGGACAGCGTTGAAGATACGTGCGGAGAGAGGTTTGGAGGAGCCGCGCACCAGTGGAGAGGGCAGGCGGCTGAAAACCGGCCAGTTTTCTCGAAAGGGGGGGGGGACAATGACATCCCACTGGACTGATTCTCCAGATCTGGGCGAAGTCCAGGGAACCCAATATAATATGGGGTAAAAACTGGACAGTGGGAGGGCATGCCAAAGCTTGGGTGCTGCAGGGGCCTGCCGGCTTGTGGAGAAGGCGAGCTTGTGTGGAGTGCGCGTGAACTTGGGAACATCGCAGCTGCCTGACCACACAGAGAGCGCTCGTGACTTGCTCTTTCATTCGGAAAACCGTCAGACTGCTTTGTTTTATGACCCTGGGTGAGACGTTGGATGTGTAGACTCATTTGGGGAGAGGCTGAATTCTCCAGCAGCTGGTGGAGCTCGGCAGCAGCTTTCTCTCAGAGGTGCTGGCAGCCATTGCCCCTGGCACAGAGTCCCTGGGGCCGCACAGGGCGGAACTAACGCTGTCTGCTTGGCCCAGAGACCCCGCCCATCCAACCTGAGCACAGCTGAACTTCACAGACAATTGACCTGGAGGTCAACCCTTCCAAGTGCTAACAACGATTAACCTGAGCTTAACTTCAGCAAGACTGTGCAACCCATATCCACCTCAGGTAACTGGGGAGGCTGAGCCACTGTCCCTTGTAGGACATCTACCACAAAAAGTTAATTGACCAACTCAGGGAAGCAGCCACCATGCAGAGACATGGAAAGAAATCAGATGTGAAAGAAATGGAGGGGAAAAAAACGACTGGACATGGAATTCAAAACCACGGTTATAAGGCTTTTCAAGAGGCTCCTAGAAAAGGTCGAGACCTATAAGGAAATAAGCAAGACCGAAAAGGAAATGAACGAGACCCTCAAGGATATGAACGAGACCTACAAGGAAATGATCAAGACCAACGTGGAAATGATCAAGACCAACGTGGAAATGAATGAGTCCTACCAGGAAATGAATGAGACCCTCAAGGATATGAAGGAGACTCTCAAGGATATAAAAAAGGACCAATCAGAAATTAAGCATACACTGACTGAAATAAAAAATATTATACAAAGACCTAAAAGTACTCTAGAGGACCACAAGAACCAAGTTAAAGATTTGAAATACGAAGAGGTAAAATCCACCCAACTGAAAAAGCAAGAAACCAAAAGAATCCAAAAAATTGAAGATAGTGTAAGGGGCCTCTGGGACAACCTCAAGCATACCAACATCTGAATTATAGGGGTGCCAGAAAAAGAGAGAGAGCAAGACAATGAAAACCTATTTGAAGAAATAGTAACTGAAAACTTCCCACACCTGGTGAAAGAAATTGACTTAGGAGTCCAAGAAGCACACCGAACCCCAATATATAGGAACCCTAAGAGGACCACACCAAGGCACATCATAATTAAAATGCCAAGAGCAAAAGACAAAGAGAGAATATTAAAAGCAGCAAGAGAAAAACAGTTGGTTACCTACAGGGGAGCATCCATACGATTGTCAGCGGATTTCTCAACAGAAACTATGCAGGCCAGATGGGAGTGGCAAGAAATATTCAAAGTGATGAATAGCAAGAATCTACAACCAAGATTACTCTATCCAGCAAAGCTATCATTCAGAATTGAAGGTCAGATAAAGTACTTCACAAATAAGAAAAAGCTAAAGGAGTTCTTCACCACCAAACCAATATTATATGAAATGCTGAAAGATATTCTTTAAGAAGAGGAAGAAGAAAAAGATAAAAAGGTAAATTATGAACAGCAGATACACATCTATCAACAAATGAATCTAAAAAGCAAGTGAATTAATAAGCTGATGAACAGGATAAACTGGTGAATGTAACAGAATCAGGGACATAGAGAGGGAATGGACTGACAACTCTTGGGGAGAAAGGGGGTGTGGGAAGTGCAGCAAGAGACTGGACAAAAATCATGCAACTATGGGAGAGGACAGTGGGGAGGGGGAGGGGAGGGTGAAGGGTGGGGTGGGTACCAGGTGGAGGGGAGCTATAGGGGGAAAATAGGGAACAATGTAAGTAATAAACTGAACAATAAAGATTAAAAAAAATAAAAGGCTTCTGCACAGCAAAAGAAACATCAACAAAACAACAAGAGAGTCCAACGCATGGGAGAACATATTTGCCAATGTTATTTCTGATAAGGGTTTAATCTCCAAAATTTACAGGGAACTCATACAACTTAACAAAAGGACATACTGAAGGCCAGGACATACTGAAAGCAGGCTCAAAGTTACTAATCATCTGAGAGATACAAATCAAAACAACAATGAGGTACCACCTCACACCTGTCAGAATGACTATCATCAACAAATAAACAAACAAGTGTTTTCAAGGATGTGGAGAAAAAGAAACCCTAGTGCACTGCTAGAGGGAATGCAGACTGGTGCAGCCATTATGGAAAACAGTGTGGAGTTTCCTTTAAAAATTAATAATGGAACTGCCATTTGACCCAGTAATCCCACTTCTAGGAATATATCCCAAGAAATCAGAAGCGTCAATCCGAAAGTATATATGCATCCCTATGTTCATAGCAGCACAATTTACAATAGCTAAGACTTGGAAACAGCCTAAGTGCCCATCAGCAGATGAGTGGATTAGAAAACTGTGGTACATCTACACAATGGAATACTATGCTGCGGTAAAAAAGCAGGAACTCCTACCATTTGCAACAGCATGGATGGATCTGGAGAGCATTATGCTAAGTGAAATAAGCCAGTCAGAGAAAGATAAATATCACATGGTCTCACTCATTTGTGAAATATAATTAACAACATGAACTGATGAACAAAAACAGATTCAGAGACAGAGAAACATCAAATAGACCATCAAACCTCAGAGGAAAGGCAGAGGAAGGTGGAGGGTAGAATAAGAGATCAACCAAAGGACTTGTATGCATGCATATAAGCATAACCAATGGACACAGACTATGGGGTGGTGAGGGCATGTGCTGGAGGGTGGGAGTGGCCAGGGAGATGTCAATGGGGGAAAAGGGAGACATCTGTATTACTTTCAACAATAAAAATTTACATTTTACAAAAACAAAACAGCTGAAACCAGATTGGCTCAGTGGATAGAGCATCAGCCTGCGGACTGAAAGTTCCCAGGTTCGATTCCGGTCAAGGGCATGTACCTTGGCTGCGGGTACATCCCCAGTAGGGGGTGTGTAGGAGGTGGCTGATCAATGTTTCTTTCTCATTAACGTTTATGACTTTCTATCCCTCTCCTTTCCTCTCTGTAAAAAATCAATGAAATATATTGGGTAAACAAAACAAAACAAAACAAAAACTGTGGCTATGACAGGAATGCCCTTATGTTTCTGTGAAAGGGGCGGTAAGACTCTAACATGGAACAGCTTCCATGGTGATAAGATCCAAGGTGTAGGTCATGTTGAGTCAAAGCTATGGTTGGGGTGGAAAGGTGAAGCAACTGGGAAACCAAGTATTGAGTCCAGTCTGTGTGGCTCAGTGGTTGAGCCTCCACCCATGAACCAGGTCATGACTAGATTCCTAGTCAGGGCACATGCTGGGTTGTGAGCTCAGTTCCCAATAGGGGACGTGGAGGAGGCAGCCAATCAATGATTTTCTCTCATCATTTACGTTTTTATCTTTTCCTTTCTCTTCCTCAGCAAGGTGGATCATATCTCTGAAATCAATAAAAATATTAAAAAAAGAAATTCTGTATTAAAAAGTCATTTGCAAAATGTGTACAAGAATGTTCATAGGAGATTGATTTATAATAGCTAAGAACTAAGAAACAACCCAATTGTACATAATGAAGTGAACAGACAAACTAGTATAATCTAATACTACTCAACATTGAAGAAACAAGCTACTGATAAATGTACAACAACATAGATAAGTGTCACAGACATTATGCAGAGTGAAGAAGCCAAGTATAAGAGTGCATACCATAGGAATTCCATTTACATGAAGTTCAAAAATAAATTAAACTAATCTATAGGGGCAAAAATCAGTGGTTGCTTCTGGGAATGGGGAGGGGTTGACCAAAAATGGGCATAGGAAAAATTCTGGGGTGATGGGAATGAGTTACATCTCAGTTGCAGCATTGTTGACATACATTTGCCAGAGTTCATCAAACTGTATGCTTAATATCTGTATATAATTACTGTATATAATATATCTAAGTGTTTAAAATGTCATCTACCCTGCCCTAGTTGGTTTGGCTCAGTGGATAGAGCGCTGGTTTGCGGACTGAAAGTTCCTGGGTTTTGATTCTGGTCAAGGGCACGTGCCTGGGTTGTGGGCTCGACCCCCAGTGTGGGCGTGCAGGAGGCAGCCCTTCAATGATTATCTCTTATCTTTGATGTTTCTATCTTTCCCTCTCCCTTTGTCTCTGAAATCAATAAAATATATATATTTAAAATGTCATCTACCTGAACATTAAGTCTTGATGACAGAGGTTGAAACAGAAAGGAAAGTGGAGAGCTGGGTGCCAGCTCTTGGTGAATGTGAAGGAAATTGGACAATGATACAGAAAGAGTGAAAGTGGCAGGGTCCAATGCTATGAACCTCAAAGGAGAGGTCGTGGAGAAGTACAAACTGGAACCATTAATTAATTTGAATACTTTTTTATATTTTATTGATTTTTCACAGAGAGGAAGGGAGAGGCATAGAAAGTCAGAAACATGGATGAGAGAGGAACATCAATCAGCTGTCTCTTGCACACACACCCCGCCCCCCCCCCCCCCCCGCTGGGGATGTGCCCGCAGCCACGGTACATGCCCTTGACCGGAAGCGAACCTGGGACCCTTCAGTCCGTAGGCCAACACTCTATCCACTGAGCCAAACCGGTTTCGGCAATTTGAATTCTTTTTAAAGGACTTGGCCAGAGAAGTCACCCACATCATACCCCTGCCAACACTGAGAGGAGGAGACACCTGCTGATGTGGGATCATTGGTGCAGGGTTCCAGGGTGCCTTCAGAGTTGTCATCTCTTCGCCTGCTCTGAGCTCTGTGTTGGGAATTTACTGGCCCAGATCACACTATAGTCAGCACACAGCTGGGTGTTAAAGAAGTTAGACCAGGGATGTGTCCATTAACTTTACAGCTTTTCCTTTAAAGGATATTTTTCTTGATTTCAGAGAGGAAAGGAGAGGGAGAGAGAGATACAAACATCAATGATAAGAGAATCATTGATCGGCTACCTCTTGCATGCCCTCTGCCTACTTGGGCTGGAGCCCACAATCCAGGCATGTGTCCTACAGGAAATTGAACTGGGACCTTGGAATTGAACCATCACCTGGTTCCTAAGTGGATGTCACACTGGCCAGGAAGCTCTACAGCTTTTCTCTTTATTGAGTCTTGAGTCCGTGGTAAACAGTTCTTTTCCAAGATTCTATCCTTTTGTCTGCTGAGTTAATTTGCACAGCATTTCCCATCCTGCAAGTTGAAGTTCCCAGAGCGCCTCAGAGTTATCGAAAAAGGCCCACACTAGTCCCAGGTTTATTCTAGACGATTAAATCTGCGTGTTGTCTTTGGAATCTACAACAGTTTTGGGTATTTAAAATCATAGGTAGAGGAAGAGAGTAAGACCCCCTTCAGTTCAGGCCAGCTGTAACATGGGTCATCCTAACCCAGGCCTTGGAAGAGATAGGGCTACACTGTGCTCAGCACAGCAGGGTCTGAAAGTAACAGATGCTGCTCCTACTTCACAGATGTGTCAGTAGTGGAATCAGGACTCCAGTGAGGCTGCCTCCTAGCCGACTGGCTGGGCGGTGGGGTAGTGCTCTGAGAGGGAGTGTGCACTCCGTAGGTGGCCCACTCCAGCCCCACCCCAGTCACTGAGTGGTGACTGTCCCTCTCTGTCCAGACCGTGAGCTTCTCAAAGTTGAGTGGAAGACACAATTTTCTCTACATTGACTCTGGGTGGTGACAGGTGTCGACAGGACAAGGCAAGGTAAGGAACAGGGTGAAAGCCAGGTGAGAAAAACCATCTCTTGGTGCCTTCGGCTTCCTCATGCTCAATGACCACCAGGGGGCAGAGCTTGCACAGCCTGGCAGCTCCATCCCACTGCTGGATGGATGGCCCGCAGGCAGCCTCAGCAGATGGGGAAGGGCGAAGCGGTCCTCCCAGGCTGTGTTGCACGCCTGCTTGTCTAATTGGTTCTGAGAAGTTACATTTGTTCGAGCTTATAGTTTGTGGGGAGCTGGCATTTGCACCCAGCCAGACTCCAAGCCAGCGGTATCAATCATGAGATGACTGCTTCTCCAAAACAATAAAAAGCTTCAGGTGGCAGAGGAAGGGGGTGTTAGCAATCTACACTGTATTGTGAACAGAGCTAGAAACATAGGCACAAAGAAAAGCAACGCATTAATCTAAAAGGGTACAGAGGGAGGAACCAAGATGGCCGCATAGGTAAGCACCTATACTATGGCCCCGCACAACAATTTCAAAACTACAACTAAAAGACAAAGCGGACATCCAGAACCACCAGAAAGCTGGCCGAGTGGAAATTCCACAAATGGAAGGAAAGATAAAAGGACACCGACTCAGAGGAGCTGCGGAGAGCAGAGCTGCAGAGACGTGTTGAGACAGAGGTGCAGAGACTCGCGTTAGTGGAAAGGGCGGACGGCTGAATACCCGGCTGGTTTTCTCGAACAGGGAGGGAGACAAAGGTGTCCCACTGCACTGATCCCCAGTTCTAGGTGAGTCTTATGGAACCCAGACTCATACGGGGTGAAACTGGATTGTAAGGAGCAAGCACACTGAGATTTGGAAACTGCAGAGGTGCACAAGCTCACAGAGAGGGTGCATGGCTGGATCTCTCATTCGGGAGGTAAAAAACAAACAAACCCCGACTGCATTGTTTTCCAGTTCCTGGTGAGACTTTGGGTGTGCAGACTCATTTGGGGAGAAACTGAACTGTCTGGCAGTGGGCAGAGCTCGGGGCAGCTTTCTCTCAGAGGTGCATGCAGCCCTTGCCGCAGGGCTCAGAGATCCGGGTGCTGCTTAGGGCAGGGCTGATGGGAAACCAAGGCTGACTGGTTATCCTGGAGACTCTGCCCATCCAAGCTGAGCACAGAGGCTCTCCCAGTGTAGACATAACTGATTCTCACAGCCAATTAGCCTGGAGCTCAACCCCTCCCAGTGATACCAACAACAATCTAGGCTTAACTTCAACAAGACTGTGCAGCCCATAAAGGGGTGCACCAAGAGTATCCACCTCAGGTAACTGGGGAGGCTGAGCCACTGTCCCTTAGAGCCACCCACACCTACCATACAAAGCTATTCGACTAACTCAGGGAAGCAGCCAAAATGCAGAAACAAGGAAACAAATCACATTTGAAAGAAATGGAAGAAAGAAAACCACTGGACATAGAGTTCAAAACCACATTTATAGGATTTTTCAAGAGGCTCCTAGAAAAGGCCAATAAATTTAATGAGACCCTTGAGGGTATGAGTGAGACCCTCAAGGATATGAAAAAGGACCAACTAGAAATTAAGCATACACTGACTGAAATAAAAAATATTATACAAAGACCTAAAAGCAGTCCAGAGGACCACAAGAATCAAAGATTGGAAATACAAAGAAGCAAAATCCACTCAGCCGGAAAAGCAAGAAGCCAAAAGAATCCAAAAAATTGAAGATAGTGTAAGGAGCCTCTGGGACAACCTCAAGCATACCAACATCTGAATTATGGGGTGCCAGAAAAAGAGAGAGAGCAAGATACTTAAAACCTATTTGAAGAAATAGTGACCAAAAACTATTGTGAAAGAAATAGACTTAAAAGTCCAGGAAGCACAGTGAACCCCAAACAAAAGGAATCCAAAGAGGGCCACACCAAGACACATCATAATTAAAATGCCAAGAGCAAAAGACAAAGAGAGAATATTAAAAGCAGCAAGAGAAAAACAGTTAGTTACCTATAAGGGAGCACCCATACGATTGTCAGCGAATTTCTCAACAGAAATGATGCAGGCCAGATGGGAGTGGCAAGAAATAGTCAAAGTCATGAATAATAAGAACCTACAACCAAGATTACTCAGCAAAGCTATCATTCAGAATTGAAGGCCAGATAAAGTGCTTCGCAGATAAGAAAAAGCTAAAGGAGTTCGTCACTGCCAAACCAGTATTATATGAAACTAGAGGCCCAGTGCATGAAATTTGTGCATGAGGCGGGGGATGGTCCCTCAGCCCAGCCTGTACCCTCTCTAATCTGGGACCCCTCAAGGGATGTCCGACTGCCCATTTAGGCCTGATCCCATTGGGCTGATGGCTCCCAACTGCTCACCTGGCTGCCTTCCTGATTGCTCCTACCTGCTTCTGCCTGCCAGCCTAATCACCCCCTAACCAGTCCCCTGCCAGCCTGTTTGCACCTTAACTGCCTTTCCCTGCAGGCCTGAGTCCCCCACAACTCTCCTTCCCTGCAGGCCCAGTCACCCTCAATTTCCCTCCTCTGCCAGCTTGGTCACCCTTAACTGCCCTCCCCTGCAGGCTTGATCACCCCCAACTGCCCTCCCTTGCAGGCCTGGTCCCTCCCAACTGCCCTCCCCTGCTGGCCATCTTGTGGTGGACATCTTGTGTCCACATGGGGGCAGGATCTTTGACCACATGGGGCAGCTATCTTGTGTGTTGGAGTGATGGTCAATCTGCATATTACTCTTTTATTGATAGGATGCTGAAAGATATTCTTTAAAAAGAGGAAAAAGAAGAAAAAGGTAAAGATAAAAATTATGAACAACAAATACACATCTATCAAGTGAATCTAAAAATCAAGTGAATTAAAAATCTGATGAACAGAATAAATTGGTGAATATAATAGAATCAGGGGCATAGAAAGGGAATGGACTGGCAATTCTCAGGGGGAAAGGGGTGTGGGAGATGCAGGAAGAGACTGGACAAAAATCGTACACCTATGGATGAGGACAGTGGCGGGGGGAGAAGTAAGGGCAGAGGGTGGGATGGGTACCGGGTGGAGGGGAGCTATGTCGGGGTCGGGGGGAGAGGAACATTGTAATAATCTGAACAATAAAGATTTATTAAATTAAAAAAAAATAAAAGGATACAGAGAGCCCTGTGTGCTGGTATTCCCCTCCCTCCTCTCTCTCTCTCTCTCTCTCTCTCATCAATAAACATATCCTCAGGTAAGGACTGTAAAAATAAATAAATACATACATAACATAAAAGGAGCCAGAGAGAAGTGTGGTGAGGGCTGGCCTGGGTTTTACCCAGCCACATTACAGGTAACCCTACTGTTGCATGCTGGCTCCTCACTCGGCTCTGCCATGTCCGTGTGTGCCATATTCTTGCATTAACCCCTCTACAACCGTGAGCTGCGTGGAACACAATGTGTCCTTCATTATGTCTTTACAAATACATTCCATGTAATGGACACTGTTCTCAGTGGATGCTGGGATAGAGTGATGCAGCAGTAAATGAGTGAATTTACCAGTGGTGGGCCGTCCACACAGAACGCCCTGGTAAAGCCCGGCGAGCTGAACTCCTTCCATGGAGACTTGAATATGAAGGGTTTGAACTTCTCCATCAGCTGCACTCACCCCGCCAAACCTCGCAGGTCTAAGTTAAACAGGAAGCAAGTCCCAAGCAGACCTTAAAAATCGTAGGTAGAGGAAAGAGGAAGAGAGCAAGATTGGGTGGAAAGCGGGTTTGCTCTGGGCCCAGGAAGGCTCCCGGAGGTCTTCTGGGTTAAGGGCTGGTCTTCTTGAACATCGGAAGTTGGGGGAACCACATCCTGGTCTCACTTGCCAGACACCTAGGCCTCCACTCCCTCTCAAACACTTAAGCCACCTGCCCACAGGCTGCCCCGCCTCCTGAGACCCAGATCTCGCCTCCGCAGGAGCCTCTCTCCTCGGCCATCCATTTCCTGCCCAAGGTGCCGGGAGGCGAGGTCCTTGGCGAGTGATGTGTGAGTCCTGTGTGTCACAGGAATCTCCACGGCATTTGGTGACCAAGGCCTGCTCAGCCAGGGTCGCTCCTCCTCGGCCAGCCTCGCTGCTCAGGGCCCTTCGTCTGCTGGAATGCCCTCCTTCCTGGCCTGGACACTGCTGCTCGCCTGCACCACGCTCCATCCAGGTGACAGCTTCCTCCACACCTGAGGGGTATGGGCCGGGCGGGGCCGGGAGGCTGGCTGGAGATGTGTGGAGAGCAGGGTTGGTGGGGGCTGCAGCTTGAGCCCCCTTGGACGCTGACACCGGAGCTCCCCACTCGGTTCCCTCCAGGCTGCCTGCCAGCACGGCCATGGTCATTGCCACCATCACGGTCATGCCCAGCTTCCACCCGGAGCTCCTTTCTCCCCAGCCACCCACCCAATAAGATAGAGTTGAAAGAACCAGCAAAATTGGCTTGAAGTGGGCAATTTCTTTAAAGGGGTCAGTTTTAATCTGATGAGTTTATATCTCGGTGTAGAGATAATGAGTTTGGGAGACCTCATTAAATCTAAGTTTCCCAGTGAAACTGACTTTAATTCACTGAGAGACCTTCCCTGTCAGACCTATTCCTGGACTCAGACCTGTAGCTTCAGATCAGCTGGCTGGGGCATGCCCCTACCTGCACACCCTCCAGACCCACCGAATAAAAGTCTCTGGGGTGGGGCCCAAGGCTCAGTTTAACACAGATGCTGGGTGCTATCGAGTTTGAGAACCACGGAAATAGAAGACTGCCTGGTGACTTTCACTGAAGAATTTAACCAGGGATTTTAAGAATTGGTTTAATTCATCCATTCGGATCAGTTAAGTGGGGATCTCAGTCAAGGACAGCCAGGTCTTCACCTGGAGATTTAAGAACTTGATCGTCTTTAACAACACAAAGCAGCAAGGTGGGGGGCGGCCGCACCAGCCCCAGGGGCAGTGGTGCCTGGAGAGATGTGAACTGGCAGCCCATTCGCCAGGGAGCTCCGTGTCAAGACGCTGCTGCTGAGTGCAGCTGGAACACAATGAAAGGCGGGGGAGAGCTGGCACAGGGAAGACTTAGAAATGGTTTGATAAGCAATATTAAACATCAGCTCGGTGAAGAGAGAGGGATTGGTGAGGCTCCCACGAGCTGGGACACGCCACGCGAGCTCCCCTGCCGTTTCTCCTGGGTTACCTGGGTCTCCCCTCTGCCCCCAGCATCCTGCGCTCTCTGGGTGTCCCAGCCCCCTGAGATCCGTGCCCAGGAGGGTACCGCTGTCCTCGTGCCCTGCTCCTTCAATGCCAGCCAAGGGACACTGGCCATTGGCTCTGTCACATGGTACCGGGATAAGGTGGCCCCGGGGAAGGAAGTGAGGAATGGGACCCCAGAGTTTAGGGGCCGCCTGGCCCCTCTTGCCTCTTCCCGCTTCTTCCGTGACCACCAGGCGGAGCTGCACATCTGGGATGCCCGAGGCCGGGACGCCGGCGTCTACGTGTGCAGGGTGGCCGTGCTGGGCCTGGGTGTCGGGACAGGGAATGGGACTCTGCTGGTGGTGGAGAAAGGTGAGCCCCCCGCCCCGACCTTGGCTGGAGGCTCCACGCTCCCTGAAGGTGAGAGTCCTTCCCGAGGCTGCGCTGTCCCGCCCGCGGTGCACGCCTCTTCCCCAGGCCCTTAAGCCCTTCTCCACCGCCCAATGCAGGACCCCCCGGGCCAGCGGCCCTCACAGCCCTCCTCCTCCGGGCTGGACTCTATGCCTGCAGTTTTCTCTCCGTGGCCATGGGCAGCACCGTCTATTACCAAGGCAAGTGTGAGTCACGGAGCCCTGATAATGGCCGAAAAGAAGGCCCAGCAGTGAGCGAGCCGGAGGGGGCGGAGACAGAGGCCAAAGCGAGAGGAGCGTCCAGGCCATTGCCTCCTGGGGACACTGCTGCCTCTTGGATGCCTCTGATGAGCGATTCCAGACCCCAGTGACCCAGCACTCTTCGGGGGACCCTAATAAATCGGCCCACCGCTAACTTCCAATGAGTCTCTGTTTTCTTCCCCATCTCCCAGGACCCCACTGTGCCCCTCTCTGGGTACTCCCTTCTGCTAAGCCTGGCCTAGGAATGTCCAAGGAGGAGCTTCCCAGCAAGTGTGCCTGGACACTCCCCCTCCTCCCCATTCCCCAGCCTGGGGCTCGACAGGAAGTGACCCAGCTCTCCCAGCCCAGGAGGCAGAGGCTGGTTCTCCTGAGAAATGAGGGCTATCAAATCTGATTGGTCCAGTTGTCAACTGCTCACAGACAAATACAATAGTCTTCCCCCATGGGGGTATGTTCCAAGACTTCTCATGGATGCTTGAGACCATGGTCGGAACTGAGCCCTCCATATACTGTGCTTTTTTCCCGTACATACATGCCTATGATGAAGTTTAATTCATAAATTAGGCATGGTAAGAGATTAACAATGATGATAAAATGAGATGGTTATAACAATATCCTATATTAGCCTATTATGCAAATTGTCCCCTTGACCAGGAGTTAGACCAGTTCTACCACTCGCTATGATGTGTGGTGGCCACCAGGTGGCAGCGAGGAGCATAGTGGGCGTCTGTGACAGGTGTTGGCAGTGGGTGGCAGCGGAGGTGCTGCTGGCCCCAATGAGCTCAGACAAGGGGACTGCCCCACAGATGGCGACCAGCAGCGGCAGCGGCGGGTGTGGCTGCTGCCTGGCTCCCAGATGTTGAGAGGGTCAAGTGGGGGCTCGATGACTCAGGCAGAGGGGGTTGTGTGGGGCCCCAGGGCGCCAGGTGCTGCCCATGGCCCAGAGGTCAGCTGGGACCTGTCCTTCCATGCCAGACACTCGTGCTTCGGTTGCTGGTCAGGCCTAGGGACTGCACCTGTGCACGAATATGGTGCACTGGGCCTCTAGTACTGTGATATAAATGATGTGACTGGTTTCTCTCTTGCTTAAGATATCTTATTGCCCTATGCTCACCCTGCTTCCTGTAGTGTGAGAGGGTACAGTGCCTGCCAATGTGGAGGAGGAAGTGAGGTGAGTGTGGGCACTGGACTGCCATAGGGTGACTTGAACACAAGCACAGTGATACCTCGACTGCTGACCTTGCAGCCTGGCTGGCTGCTCAGTGACTAGGCAGGCAGCACATCCAGGTTGGGTTCCCTGTGCAAACAGACAGGCCACGTCTCAGGCAGGATGCAGTGGGATAGGGATTTCATCACGCTACTCAGAATGGTGCACAATTTAAAACAGGAATTACTTATTTCTGGAATTTTCCGTTTACTATTTTCTGACTGCAGGTAACTGGACCAGTGTTTCCACTGTTTCAAAGCCAAACCATGGATAAAGGGGGGACTACTGTATTCTTTTCAAGCCTTCAGGGGAGCTTGGGTCCCTATACACCCTTCTTTAGCCAAGAAATCACTACTTGATCCCAGAGTGGGTGAGAAGGGAAGTCACTTAAGTTTGATGGTAGCAGTATTGAGGGGCTTGAGATGGATTGAAAAGCCTCAGACACAGGAAATTTGAGACCAAGGTGTTTACTGGGTGAGCCACAGGATGCACCGGGGCTGGGGGTGGGTGCTCAGGTGGGCTTCTTGTCAGCAATTAAGGTGTAGTCAGTGCTGGGGTCCTGCGGGGGGTCTTCCCTTTCCCGGCGGCCATGGCCAGGCAGCTCCCTGCAGGGCAGCCGCTGCAGAGATGCGTAGTGGAGGTCCTCCTCTGGGAGCTGGGCCTGGGCCTGGGAGGGCACACAGGCTGGCTGGGGTCACAGGGCCTCATCCTTCCCTGTGAGCTCTCCGCCCACCCCCACTTTCTTACTTCATTACTTCCTTGGCCTCCTTCTCCCTCCCTCTTCCTCCCCTCCCCCTCTTCCTTCTCCCTTCCCTCCTCCTTTTCCCCTTCCCTCCTCCTTTTCCCCTTCCCTTCTCCTCCTCCCCTCCCCTCCTCCTCCCCTTCCTTCCTCCTCTCCCCTCCCCTCCTCCTCTCCTTCCCTCCTCCTCTCCCTTCCTTCTCCCCTCCCTTCGATCCCCCCCCCCCCGCCCCCACGGCCCTCAGCTCTGGTCCTTCCCCTCATTGCCCTTCCTCATGTGTGTCTCACTCTCCCCATTCTTACTTTATCTTGGTGTCCATTTCCTTCCTTCTCTCTGACTTTCTCTTTCACTCTTTGTCTCTCATTTCTGCCTCCCCTCTCTCTTTTCTCTTATTTCCTCTTCCTGTATCTGCACCATTTATTTCCTCTTTTCTACTCATTCTCTCATTTCTCTTTTTGCCTTTCTTGTTTTCTTAGGGACTCACCCCCTGCTTGCTCTCTCTTCTCTCGCCTCCCCCATCTGTCTCAGGCCCTCTTGTTGCCCCTCACCTATGTCCCTGGTGGCCCCAGACTCACCCAGCTCCTCTCCAACTTCTTCACTGTGAGAAAGAAAGCAGCTCAGCATGACCCAACCCTGGCATCCCGCCCCCTGAGTGCCCCCCCGGCAGTGGTGGCTCCTCACTGCTGCCTTTCCTGGGGTTCCCAAAGCCAAAGCCGGGCTTCTCCATTTGGATAGCCTCCCTTCCGGCCCCCCAGCTTCTCACCTTCCTCCCCAGGGGTGTCAGGGTTGAGGAGCGCCCTGGGAAAGCAGTAGGAAGGGTGTGGGTGGGGGCCACACGGGGCATTGCTGGGGGGCGGTGAGGGGGGTCAGGGCAGGCTCACCTCTCTGATGGAGCCGACATAGACAGGCGGACAGAACAGCCACAGCCACAGCCAGGAGCCCCCCGAGCCCTAAGCCCGCATAGAGGTAAAAGGCACCTGGGGAAAAGGGGTGAGTGTGAGCGCCCCTTCCCCCTCCAGCTTGCCTCACCGCCTGGCTGGTGAGGCCCTCGGCGGCTCAGCAGTCTCAGGGGCAGAAAAGCAGGCCCTTGTCTCCCGGTAGGTAACCTGGCCTCCAGCAGGGGCACCGCCCACCATCCCTCTAACGATTCCTGTGATGTGAGAGGATACTCACCCTCCAAGGCCCCCCCTGCCACCCCCACTGCGGCCCCACTCCCCGCTGGCCCAGGCCTGCACACTCCTCCGCACCTGCTGTGCCTGGGCCGGGCGAGGCTGCCTTACCTAGAGGCTCAGCACCATCAGCTGCCATGGGGCAGGCACCGAGACTGGTCTGAGGGAGGCAAACTGGCCTCTGCCCAGGGGTGGAGGTGGCCTGGGCCAGTCACATATCTCAAGTTCCTCATCTGTCAAGTCTGCCTCTGTCTCAATCTCCCCAGACCCAGCAGCCTCGCTCCTGCCCAGCCCTGACCTGGCACTTCCTGTCACCCGCTCATCAGCACAGCATGGGGCTGATGCCCTCTGTGAGGGCCCCCCCGCCCGCCCCGCCCGGCTGACGGTGGTGCCTGGGCCGCTCCAGCAGGCACAGTTCTGGGTTCAGGAAGCGCGATGGCGGGGAGGACGGGGCGTGGTGTGCATGTGGGGACCGGTGGAAGGGCAGCTGGCAGCGTCCAGCCCTGGCAGCTCAGCAGGGTGGGCAGATCCTGCTGGCAAGGGCAGGAGCCTCTGGGGTCCCTAACTTCCCTTCAGGCTTCCTGCCCGGCAACCACTGGTTCCTGCTTGAGGGCAGAAAGGAGGCCTCGACCTTTACCCTGAGCCGGATGCACTGACGGGACGTGGAGCAGCCTCCTGGGCCCGGGGAACTGTTGTTGGGTGGGCCGGTGGGGCGGAGGCCGAGCGGCCACGAGGGGGAGTGGGCTGCTTTCCCTTTGGAGGGACCCCAGACGGAGGCCGGGCAGGACGCCTCTGGGGCCCAGGGAGCCTCAGAGCCATGCTGCCCGCTCCCCACAGCCCCATCTCACTCTCGGGTGTGTCCTCAATCCCTGCCAAGGATCCCTGCTCTTTCCCAGCTCACCTGGAGCCCACGGCCTGCAGGCGGGGGGCGGGGGCAGAGAGGGCGGGGGGGGGGGCGACTCTAGAGGACAGGACCCACAGCCGAGCAGCCTGGGGAAGCAAGTGCTCACTGCAGGCATCCCCACCCCCTCTGGCTTCACCTTCTCCCTCAGCCTTGAGTCTCCCCAGCATCATTAGAGAGAAGCTGGGCTGTGAGGGTTAGGGTTAGGACAGCCTTCCTTTCAGACCCTGAAACGGAGCACCTGATCAGCTCCGGCTGCCCTACTGACCCTGCAAGGAGCCAGTGACATCGCCTCCTCCGGGGCTGCCCTGGCCCACTTCCCCAACGCCTTCCCCCCACTGAAGCCTGACGGGGGGGGGGGGGGGGGGGGGACACGACGACACGACACACCTGGCTCCTGCATCACACCGAGGGCTCTGGTGGTTGCAGGGTGACTCACTGGTGTCTGGGGCGAGTCTCTCTCCCTCTCTCTCTCTCTCTCTCTCTCTCTCTCTCTCTCTCTCTCTCTCGACTGATTTACAAACTGCAAAGTCAAAGGCAGCCAGACTAAGTCTAATCGGCACTGCTGTTAGATCCAGGGTTGCTGACTGGCTAGTGTTTGGAAGGGAAGGATGGCTGACCGGGTGGACTTCCTGCGGGAGGCAGCGTTCTCAGTGGCTGGAGGCCCTTGGCAGAGGCCTGGACGAAGGCTTGGCGCCCCGAGGACTGCATGCGGGGCCCAAGGAGGCGGAGACTGGGGAGCCCCTGGGCAGGCCAGGGCTGAGGAGATCTGAGGCCTGGGTCCGTATGCAAATTCAGAAACTTTCTGCTACTTCCTCCCTCTCCCCCTCCACAGTGCTCCCCCTGCAGGACAGCAGGACGATATACAGTTTCATTAAAAAAAAAAAGATTTATTATTAAAAAGTTTAAATAGAGAAAAATGGGAAGAATTGAACAGTGAACATATTCCTACCACCTAGATTCTATAATTAGCATTTTTCTACATTTGCTTTATCGCTTATTATTCATCTCATTATTGGATACCTTTCAAAGTTGCAAACATCAGTACATTTCACCCCTAACCTCTGCCGTGTTTATCACTGGCTGGAGTTCAGTGTCTGCTTCTCCGTCTCTGTTTGGGAGGCGGGCTGAGGGAGACGCGCTCGCACGCAGTGAAGCGCCCAGACCCGAGGCTGGCAGTCAGCTTTTCAGCCGCCTGGTGGCCAAGGCTCTGAGCCAGACTGCCTGGGCTTCCAACCCTGGCCGCCATTACTGTGTGGCCGTCCGTAACTCCCTTAGTTTCTCTGTGCCTCTCATAGGGTTTTTGTCAGGATTAAAATAATTATTACATATAAAATGTATAGATCCATGGTAGACACGTGCTAAGTGCTATTTGTGTGTGTGTGTGTGTGTGTATATATATATTTGATTTCAGAGAGGAAAAGAGGTAGAAACATCAATGATGAGAGAGAATCATTGATTGGCTGCCTCTTGCATGTTGTACCGCAACCCTTGATTGGAATTGAACCTGGGACCTTCTGTCTGCAGGCCGACACTCTATCCACTGAGCAAAACCGGCCAGGGCCCTATTAGCTATATTGCTGTTATTATCCAAACACATATACATACCCTTGAGAAGGGGAGATGATGTGCAACCACCTCTAACTTCCTCGGGCCCAGCCTTTCCTCAGCCCCTACCGCCCTGTCTACCATAGCGTTCATTTGACCAGTGCTGCTTGGTTTTGCTTACTCATTCCTTTGTCATTTCTTCATAACATTTAGTCAGCACGTGCTCAATGGCTAGGACTCCTTCTGGGTGCCAAGCTCGGGGGGTGCCTTGTGGCTCTTCTGTGCACTCCGGAGCAAAGGAGGTGATGGTCCCCACCCCTCCTCAGCGGGGCAGGAGTTGGTGGTGAGGCAGCCCCTCAGCTGCCGTCGTTGCTGTGCAGCCAGGTCTGGGGGCTGGGGGGAGCATGCGAATGGAGGTCAGCCCAGTGCAGGGATGCCTCTTCTTGGGGACATCTGTCCCACAAGACCCCGTTCTGGACCTCAGGGCTGGGGTGCAGTCCCCTGTGCGGCACCCGCCTCAGGGTGCCGAGGCTACAGGCTGTGCTGGGCATCAGGAGTTTTGTGTTTTCATTGCAGCTTTGCTGCCAGGCTTTCTGCAAGCCACCTGCCCTGCTCAGGCCACTTCCCTCCCTACTGCGCCAGGAGACCTCTAGGACATCCTCCAGATCTACCCTGAAAGCCTGCCTCCTCGCCTCCACTCCCTCCCCAGTTCAAGGAACCCAGGCATCCAGCTGCCCCACCCCAGCTCTGGGTAAACAGGAAGCTGGGTGAGGGGAGCAGGGGTGTGTGGAAAGTCCCAGCCAGGTGTGTGGGTCTATGGGGAGGGGGTGGCCCCACCCCTGAGATATGAGAGCCCCCCTGCCCTGGCCCTGGCTCAGTCTCAATGGGGGCCCTGGGGCTGGAGGGCTGGGGGAGAAGGCCCCAGGGGAAGGGCTGCCTCCTGTTGGCTGTGGCAGGAGCCGCCTCCCTGGTGACCCTGCTGCTGGCTGTGCCCATCACTGTGCTGGCCGTGCTGGTCGTGGCGCCCCCGAAGCCGGGGCTGGTGAGTGGCTGCAGCGGGCGCCGAGGGCTTTGAGCTGCTTGCGCTCACGTGCCGCTGGCTGTGCGGTCCCGTGTCACTGCTCAGCTGGCCTGGCTGGCTCTCCTCTGTTCGGGTTCTTTCCCACGTTCCTTGATGCTGCCGCCTCCTGATGTCTCCAAGCCCCTTCCTGGTGTGCGTCTGCCTCCTTCCTCTTGGCAAGACATACTCGGCTCCTGCGGCTCGGCCAAGTGTATCTGCCTGGCTTGCGCTGGCTGGGAGGTCGGGGCTACATTGGGAGGGTGGGGTTGGCATCGGCTACGACTGACCTCTGGGCACTGTGACCCCCCTCCCCGCCCAGGTGACAGAGCCTCCTGACCCCGGAGCACAAGCCCAGGCCCAGCAGCGACTGAGTAAGAGCAGACCGGCTCCCTTCCGGCTCCCCGGGGACTCCTCGCCCCCATCCGTCTGCACCCCCACATACACTCTGCTCTTTCTCCGGGAATCCAGGGCCCTGGCGCCCAGCCCTCTCGGGGGACCAGGCGTGGTGGCCGCCCTGCCCCAATCCTGGGTTCTTCGCCCCTTCCAGGGTCCCAGGAGCTGCCGGAGCAGGACGCAGAAACCGACCCCGAGCCCGGGCCCCCGGCGGCCCACCTCATAGGTAAGGCCCCTCGTAGCCTGCCCGGCCCGGCACCTGCTGGCCCGCGGGGAGAGCCCAGCGCCCCGCCGAGCGGGGCGCCAGTTCCCACGGCCTCAGCGCCCTCCCCCTAAAGAGCACCCTTCCGCGCGCCCCGGCCCCGCGCCCCGGCCCGGCCGGCCCTCCGGGATCCCGGGCGGCGGCGCCCCCCGGGGGTGGCGGACGGGACTCGAGAGCCGCCTTCTCTCCGCAGGCGCCTGGACGCAGGGCCGCGGGCTGGGCTGGGAGGCGGCGAAGGAGGAGGCGTTCGTGCGGAGCGGCGCGCAGTTCGGCGCCGCGGGGCTGGCGCTGCCGCGGGACGGCCTCTACTACCTCTACTGCCACGTGGGCTACCGCGGCCGGGCGCCCCCCGCCGACCGCGACCCCCTGGCCCGCGGGCTCACGCTGCAGAGCCGGCTGTACCGGGCGGGCGGCGCCTACGGCCGCGGGGCCCCCGAGCTGCTGCTGGAGGGCGCGGAGACCGTGCGCCCCGCGCTGGACGCGGCCGGGAGGCTCTGGTACGCGAGCGTGGGCTTCGGCGGCCTGGCGCGGCTGCGGCGGGGCGAGCGCGTGTTCGTCAACATCAGCCACCCCGACCTGGTGGACTCCCGCCGCGGGAAGACCTTCTTCGGGGCGGTGATGGTGGGCTGACGCCGCCGGAGCGAGGGGCGCCGGGCCCGCGGTGGGGGAGGGCGGGCACGGGCGGCGCTGTGAGCCCGCAATAAAGAGCGCCGCCGGCGAGGCGAGCCCACGTGTCTGGTCCGCGCGCGGTTGCTTGGGGCGCCTCTGCGTTTCTCCGGACGCTCGCGACCAGTCGGGACTCCCCCGGCGGCCGGGCCCGTCCGCGCCTGGGTCTGCGGTCCCCCCACCCTCCGCCTGAATGGCCTTGCCTCGGCATTGGCCTGGTTGGAGGGTAGAAGGAAGGGGATCTCCTCAAACCCCAAAGCATCTCCCAGCACCCTGATTCTCAGAGCCGCACCCCCGCCCCCGCACCCCCAGCCACACACAGCTTTCTTCTCTTGGGTCCCCCCAGCAGGGAGAGCGGAGTCATTGCTGGAAAAGGCCAGCACACGCAGAAAGGCCCCGCGCAAGAGCAGCCCTGCCGATGCTGGCGAGCAGCCAGAGAGGCCCCGCAGGACCGCCCCAGGGCGGCTCGCCTCCCGCTGCAGGGAGGAGGCTGAGGAGAGAGGGGGGAGGGTGTTGAGAGAGAGAGAGAGAGATGGCTTGGGATGGTGTCTGGGGACACATGGAGAACCCGAGGAGGAGGAGAAGGGGGAAGAGGAGGGGAAGGAAAGGGAGGGGGGAGGAGGGGGAGAGGAGGAGGATAAGACGGAGAAGGGGGGGAGGAGAAGGGGGAGGAGGAGGGGAAGGAGGGAGAGGAGGGGGGGGAGGAGGGAGGGGAGGAAAGGATGATGCCTCCTGGGGGTGGGGATGGAAAGTTCTCACCTCATTATCGCACCTCAGGTCCCCTCCCCCCCGGAGTGGGCAAGTGTGAGGGCCTGGGGTGAGTAACAGGCCTCTCACCCCATGACTGACTTTCAGTCCCAGCGGGGGAAGGCGGAGGGAGACCCAAGGCCCTTATCTAGGTCACCCCAGTGGGTCACCCGCCCCTGCGCACACCGCGCGGTTTCCCCTCCCTGCTGTCGCCTGTATTTCATTTCTTCACTCTACTACTCATTTCCCCTTTTGATCAGGATTTTCTTTTAGAAAACATCGTAGATCAAACAAAACATTTTAAAGTCCCTTGATGTCAAGGTGGCAGTGTCTTGCTTGGACCTAGCGTGCCCCTAAGAATGGGGGTACGGGCTAGAGACATGCTTGCCTATCCGAGCTTATAGTCAGCTCAGTATTTGTGCCGATTTTTAGGTCGAAGCATTAGGAAAGGAGCAGTTGAGACATTACTAACATATATGAGTCTCAGGGACTAGGTCAGTTCAGTCAAACAGTTGTCTCTCATTTTAGGAGGCCATGATGCAGCGGCTCCCCAAATCACTGGGAGGCCTCTGACGCAAATAACCAGGTATTTACAAGGACGCCTCTCCTGAAAGCCAAAGGGAACAATGTGCAGATTGGCGCTGCCTGTCAGCCCACCCTGAGCTCCGAAGCAGCCAGTCCAGAAGGTTCCCGGATGTCTGGCCCCAGTGCCTTCGTGGAGCGAGCCGAGGAGGCTGAGCGTCCTGCTCTGCAGTTTGAATGTCTCTGGTGATCTTGCCTCCACAGGCACAAGGCTGGCTGTGGATGAGCTGCTGGGCTTTCTCTGACGTTTACAGCAGTCGTCCGCTTTGGCGGGCGTGACTTTGGGAAAGGGCAGTTTTAGTTATCAGGATGACAAACCCAAGGATGCGAGAGAGACAGGAAGTGTCAGTCTGGAGACGCACAGCCAGACGTTAGAGGAAACTAGAGGAATTCAGGAGCTGGCCCGGTGTAACTGTGTGAACAGACCCTCCAAAGAGCCCGTTCAGCTCAGTGGTGAGAGCGTTGGCCTGAGACTGAGGGGTCCGGGGTCCGACTGCCGTCAAGGGCACAGGTGGGGAGTAACAGTAATGTCAAAACAAGATAACGACCAGCATTAGAATCTAGTATCCAGAAAGGTGTAGTAAACAGTTTTGCTCTCGCTCTTTGGCTTCCTGCCGCTGCGGCAGCAGGGCCAGAGGGCCAAGCCCGGGCTTATAATAGAGGTTCTATGCTATTGCAAAAAAAAAAAAAAATTGCTCTCTAAAATAACCCTCATTTTTACCAAATATAGCCAAGACCAATTTGTTTGTGAAATAAATCTAGTTTCAATCAAGTTGGCTTGTTATTTACATAGGAACAGCAAGAATGGTGAGTAACGGCATAGGCTTTTAAAACTCTGCTTCACCCGGCCAGTGTGGCTCAGTGGTCACAGCTCAATTTTTTCTTTCTGGCTGTGGGCTCGATCCCCATGGGGGACATGCAAGAGGCAGCCAATCAATGATTCTCTCTCATCATTGATGTTTCCATCTTTCCCTCTAAAATAAATTAAAAATTTTTAAAAAATCTGCTTTGCCGGAATTTGTCATAAGGAACTTGAAAGGCCCCTGAGGCCAGAAAAGCCACTGCAAGGACTTGTTATCAGACAAACCTATAGGTTTGGCAAGTTCCTCTCTTTTTGAGGCCCCAGAGTGACAGGCCCTGCACCTGCCAGGGAGTGGCCCCCTCGCCGGTCTGGTGAGGCTGCCGACACTGCGGCGGGGCCTGGCGGCCGCCGCGGCTTCATTAGCTTCCACTCACTCCTAATCCCTTGAAGCTGTCGGCCCGCATCTGGATCTATGTGCGTCTCTCTCAGAGGACATTCCACCGAGAGCCTTGGTAACGGCCACTTTCCACAGGTGTCCTCTGACAGAGAACAGATTCTTATTAACGTTCGCAAGTAACAATGTTGCCATGAAAATCAGAACACTCACTGTGATTTCTGAGTCCTGGAGGAATCAAGTAGGTAGAAAAAGTCAATGTTTCAATTCTGCTTACAAAGGTATAATTGCTCTAAAACATAGGTTGCTAAAGAAAAAAAATGTTTATGTCTAGAAAAACAAAAAGTAAAGAAGCAGCAATACTTCAAATAAATAAAAAGTAATTAAAATTGTAATCATTCAGTCCCAGGTTATTAATTCTTGTTAGTCTTGCTCTTTTTGTTAACTTTGAGGAATGCAGGTTTTTAAAAATATATTTTTATTGATTTCAGAGAAGAAGGGAGAGGGAGAGAGAGAGAAACATCAATGATGACAGAATCATTAATCGGCTGCCTCCTGCAGGCCTCCAGCTAGGGACCTAGCCAGAACCCAGGTGTGTGCCCTTGACAGTCAGACCTGGGTGCTCTCAGTCTGCAGGCTGGCGCTCAGTCACTGAGCCACGCTGGTGAGGGCTCCAGTTTTTCTTCAGAGCTCTGCAAATCCTCATCCAGTCCTAAGGTGTCATCGAACAGTTAAACAGAAATATGTATTGTAGAGGAAATGTCAGAGTCCTCTACATGAATCTCTCTGAAGATGAAACATATTTGCAAAAAAATCAGAGTAAGACAGCGACCGGTAAATGACAGTTAGAATGATGTGGTTAAAGATCTGATCACAATGCAATTGACAAAGAAATTTGCTTTTCTCTGCAACACACAACATTTTGAGATAACTAGAATTACAAATGAAAACATCAGGATACTGAAGATTCCTAGAATTGTAATACAATGTCTAGAGCATTTATTTTAATAATAATGATATTACATATGAGCATAACATTATTATTGTTTCTTATTTGACAATGGTTCCCATGTAATTTTAGCAACTCAAATAGACCTAATTTGTTTATTTTCCTCCTTCTTTCGTTTTTAAATATGTTTTTTGACTTCAGAGAGGAGGAGGGAGAGAGAGAAACATCAAAGATGAGAATCATTAATCTGCGCCTCCTGCAGGCCCCCAGCCTGGGCACGGGCCGGGGACCGGAGCCGGAGGCGGACCGCCTGGTTCCCACGCGGACACGCACGCGCTGAGCCCGGCCGGCTGCTCCCTCCAGTGGAGGCGTCATGGGTTTTTGTTAAAAATCTCAAAAGTTATGTTTAGGTTAAGAATGAAAGGACCCCAATTTTTTAATTTGGGGAAGTTTGTCAAACATTTCAAAAGTTTAAAAGTAATCGGTCAGCTTTCTGAGGGCGCCGCGGGGCGGGGCTGGGCTCCGCGCTCGCCGCTGGTGCTGGGCGCCGTGGGCTCGGGCTCCCCGGAGGGCCAAGGCTGCAGACGGGGACACGTCTCCGCCCGGCGGGCGGACGGACGGGGCGGCTCTGGTGGAGCCGGGGTCGTCCGGTCCCTCAGCGTCACTGCAGCGGCGCCGTTTTGCCCAAACTGTGGCGTGTCCTGGGCCTCCTCCGTGCTCGCCACCGCGGCCCCCCAGCTCCGCCGGGCGCCCGGGGGGACCCGCGCTGCCTCCGCTCGCGGGCACGGCACTGGCCCGGAGGACGGCGGCACTGGCGTCCAGCAGACCACGCGGGCAGGAGGGAGAAAGCCGGGCCAGGGAATGGCTCATCCGCTCCTGCCCAATGCGCATCCCGCTGAGCCCTGAGCCGGCTGAGCCCGGGAGGGGAGCGAGGCGCCGGGGTGTGAGCCGGCTGAGCCCGGGAGGGGAGCGAGGCGCCGGGGTGTGAGCCGGCTGAGCCCGGGATGAGGAGCGAGGCGCCGGGGTGTGAGCCGGCTGAGCCCGGGATGAGGAGCGAGGCGCCGGGGTGTGAGCCGGCTGAGCCCGGGAGGGGAGCGAGCGCGCGGGGCAGCCGGCGCTGCGGAGCGGGCGGCTGACTCCTCAGGGAGCAGGCTCTGGCTGCCGCGGTGCCGGGTCTCCAACAGGCCTTTGGTTGTCACCCCAGGTCTCCAGGCCCGTGTGGACCCTAATGGTGGGGCCGGGCCTGTGCCCCTGGTTTATAAAGTCCCGCAGGAGCTGTTCCCGCAGGAGGGCCGCACAGGCCGGCTAGCCCGCAGCGCCTGCGTTGAGTAACACGGCTAAGCAGCACATGCCAATCTGTCATAGCTTTGGTTAATTTAAAACCACAAAAAGTATTCAAATGATTCTTTCAAAGTAATAAATAAATAATGAAAATAATGGCCAAATAGGATGATAGGCCCCTGTCAAGGAATACCGGTTATGTTTAATCATTGTGACGATTAAAGACTTCACAGGCAAATACAGAAAGTTAAATATTTGTTAACAAAATTTAGCTCTTCTAATATTAGGAAGACTATTTACCCAAGCAATTGAAGACCTGATGGTACAGAGGGCATAGATAATTTTAATAAAACACAGAATATTTGTTTTCTCTTTATAATTTACTAAGAATATACTGAGCCATAACTGGTTCGGTTCAGTGGATAGAGCATTGGCCTGCGGATTGAAAGGTCCCAGGTTCGATTCTGGCCAAGGGCCTGTACCTTGGCTGCGGGCACATCCCCAGTAGGAGGTATGCAGGAGGCAGCTGATTGATGTTTGTAACTCTCTATCCCACTCCCTTCCTCTCTGTAAAAAAACAATAAAAATTTATTGAAAAAAATGAATATACTGATATTCTGACTCAGGGCTTGAGCATCTGCCTATGAACCAAGAGGCCACAGACAAGTTCTGGTCAGGGCATGTGCCCGGGTTGTGGGGGGCGTGCAGGAGGCAGCCAATCAATGATTCTCTCTCATCATTGATGTTTCTGTCTCTCTCCTTCACCTTTTCTCTCTGAAATCAATAAAAACAAAATTTAAAAAAGAATTTACCAGTAGTATAGAAAAACATTGTCCTTTTGGAGGAGGAACCAAGATGGTGGCATAGGTAAACACCTATCTTGCTGCCCTACACAGCAATTTCAAAACTACAATTTAAGAAAGGAACAAATATTATCCAGAATCACCGGAGCACTGGCTGAGTGAAAATTCTACAAATAAAAGTGAAGATAGGACACTGTGACTCAGAGGAGCGGCGGAGGGCAGCGTTGAAGGTATGCACGGAGTCAGAGGTTTGGAGCCGTGTGCGGGCGGCTGCAAACTTGGCCGGTTTTCTCAAATCGGGGAAGGGGCGGGGGAGACAAAGCATTTCCATTGCACTGATTTTCCAGTTCTGGGTGAAGTCCGGGGAACCCACAATCATACGGGGTAAAACTGGACAGTGGGGAGGCACACTGAAACTTGGGCTCTGCAAGGGTCTGCGAGCTTGTGGAGAGGGCAAGCTTGTGCCGAGTGTGAATAAACTTGGGAAGAGCAGAGCTGCATGACCTCGCAGAGAGGACTCATGACTTACTCTCTCATTCGGGAAACCACTGGACTGCATTGTTTTACGACCCTGGGTGAGACGTTGGGTGTGCAGACTCATTTGGGGAGAGGCTGAATTGTCCGGCAGTGGGTGGAGCTTGGCGGCAGCTTTCTCTCAGAGGTGCAGCCATTACCACTGGGCACAGAGACCCAGGTGCCAGCTGACGCTGCCTGCTTGGCCCGGAGACTCCGCCATCCAACCTGAGCACGGCTGAACCTCATAGCCAATTGGCCTGGAGGTCAAACCCTCCTAGTGCTAACAACAATAATCTAGGCTTAACTTCAACGAGACTGTGCAACCCATATCCACCTCAGGTAACTGGGGAGGCTGAGCCACTGTCCCTTAGAGGACATCTACCACATAAAGCTAATCAACCAACTCAGGGAAGCAGCCACCATGCAAAGACATGGAAAGAAATCAGATGTGAAAGAAATAGAGGAAAAAACTGACTGGACATAGAGTTCAAAACCACGGTTATAAGGCTTTTCAAGAGGCTCCTAGAAAAGGCTGATGAACTTAATGAGACCTATAAGGAAATGAACAAGACCTATGAGGAAATGAATGAGACCTATGAGGATATGAACGAGACTCTCAAGGATATGAAAAATGACCAACTAGAAATTAAGCATACACTGACTGAAATAAAAAATATTATACAAAACCTAAAAGCAGTCTAGAGGGCCACAAGAACCAAGTCAAAGATTTGAAATACAAAGCGGCAAAATCCACTTAGTCAGAAAAGCAAGAAACAAAAGGAATCCAAAAAAATGGAAGATAGTGTAAGAAGCCTCTGGGACAACCTCAAGCACATCAACATCCGAATTATAGGGGTACCAGAAAAAGAGAGAAAGCAAGACAATGAAGACCTATTTGAAGAAATAGTGACCGAAAACTTCCCCCACCTGGTGAAAGAAATTGACTTAAAAGTCCAAGAAGCACACCGAACCCCAAACTATAGGAATCCAAAGAGGACCACACCAAGACACATCATAATTAAAATGCCAAGAGCAAAAGACAAAGAGAGAATATTAAAAGCAGCAAGAGAAAAAACAGTTACCTATAAGGGAGCACCCATACGATTGGAAGCAGATTTCTCAACAGAAATGATGCAGGCCAGATGGGAGTGGCAAGAAATATTCAAAGTGATGAATAGCAAGAATCTACAACCAAGATTACTATACCCAGCAAAGCTATCATTCAGAATTGAAGGTCAGATAAAGTGCTTCGCAGATAAGCTAAAGGAGTTCACCACCGCCAAACCAATATTATATGAAATGCTGAAAGATATTCTTTAAGACGAAGAAAAAAAAGGTAAAAATAAAAATTATGAACAACAAATATACATCTATCAACAAATAAATCTAAAAATCAAGTGAATTAAAAATCTGATGAACAGGATAAATTGGTGAATATAACAGAATCATGGGCATAGAGAGGGAATGGACTGACAATTCTTGGGGAGAAAAGGGGTGTGGGAGGTGCAGCAAGAGACTGGACAAAAATCATGCACCTATGGGAGAGGACAGTGGAGGGAAGGGGAGGGTGGAGGGTGGGATGGGTACCGGGTGGTGGGGAGTTATAGGGGAAAAATGTAATTAATAAACTGAACAATAAAGATTAAAATATTTTTTTAAAAAAGAAAAACTTTGTTTTTTTAACAGAGAAAACTAAATTCTAATTTTTGATACTTAAATTTATTTACTTAATTAGACCCTTTTTTGTTGTTGTTAATCCTCACCTGAGGCTATTTTTCCATTGGTTTTTAGAGAGTGATGACGGAGCGAAACATGGGGAGAGTCAGAGGAACATCCACGTGAGAGACTGCCTCCCTCACGTGCCCTGAGCCTGCAGTTGGTCTGTGCCCTGGTCAGATTCGAACCCACAACCCTTCAGTTCATGGGCCAATATTCTAACCACTGAGCAAAACGGCTAGGGCTTAATTAACCTAATTTAATCTTATTTAGCTTGACCAGACATAAAATTCTTTTCTCAAGATTCCTTTTTCACAAACCTTTCACAACTTTCCTGTCCCTCGTAACTTATCACTTCTCACTCATTCTGAAATAACTAACTTTATTTTTTTAACTTAAAAAATATTTTTATTGATTTTAGAGAGGAAGGGAGAGAGAGAGAGATAGATTGGCTGTCTCCTGCATGCACCCTTTTGGGGACTGAGCCCTTGATCAGAATCCAACCCGGGACCCTTCAGTCTGTAGGCCAACCCTCCATGCCCTGAGCCAAACTGACTATGGCTAACAAACTTATTTTGGGACAAACCATTTTCTTTTAATTTTCTCAAAAATGCATTTCCAGATGAAGTGCTTCGCACATAAGAAAAAGCTAAAGGAGTTCATCACCACCAAACCAATATTATATGAAATACTAAAAGATATTCTTTAAGAAGAGGAAGAAGAAAAAGATAAAAGTGTAAATTAGGAACAACAAATACACATCTATCAACAAATGAATCTAAAAATCAAGTGAATTAATAATCTGATAACAGGATAAACTGGTGAATATAACAGAGACATGGAGATAGAGAGGGAATGGACTGACAACTCTTGGGGAGAAAGGGGGTGTGGGAAGTGCAGCAAGAGACTGGACAAAAATCATGCAACTATGGGAGAGGACAGTGGAGGGGGGTGAGGGCGGAGGGTGGGGTGGGTACCAGGTGGAGGGGAACTATAGGGGGGAAAAAGGGAACAATGTAATTAATATACTGAACAATAAAGATTTTTTTAAAAAAAGAAGGAACCTAGTGGCAAAGAAAATCCAAATAAAATTCTATTTTAATTTTTTAAAAAAATGCATTTCCAGCCCTGGCTGGGTTGCTAAGTGGTTAGAGCTTTGCCCCTCAGACCTAAGGATCTTCCTTTGATTCCAGGTCAAGGGCACTTACCTGGGTTACAGCTTCCATCCCAGTCAGTCGGGGTGCATGCTGGAGGCAACCAATTGATGTTTCTCCCTTTCTTCACTCCCTCCCTTCCACTCTTTAAAAAATCATTGGGAAAAATATCCTTGGGAGAGGTTTAAGGAAAAAAGTGTATTTCCATACTTTATATCTTCTTTTCCTGAAAACACATATTATTTCCTTCCATATTAATTATAATCTTTTTCTTTTCCTTTTTCTTTTATTTTCTTAAAAAAATCTTTATTGTTGAAAATATTACATATGCTCCCTTTCTCCCCATTGACCTCATATTAATTTGAATTCTTAACCCTTAGGAACCTTAATTTCTAATGACAACTGAAAACTAAGCAATTAGCATGCTTTAGATTGGCAAATGTATGAATATATTTCATAACCTCTAGAAGCATAGTTTCCTTTACTGGCAAATATATTTTATAATTTTTAGTTTTTTAAAAATTGATTTTTAGAAAGAGGGAGGGAGAGAGAGAAACACCCACACGCACCCTGACCAGGAATCAAACCCACCACCTTTGGTGTGCGGACAATGCTCCCACCAAGCGGGCCGCACTGGGCAGGGCGATATTCCATAATTGTTAAGTACATATGCTTCCTCAGGTGGGAAACATGTCCATTAACAGATCCAAATTTATGTTTCAGTTTATCTGTAATAAGAAGTCTGTTGTGGGGTGACTTCCACGACCAGTTGCAAATGACCACAGAGGCGATTAAGTTGGTAATAAGCAGGCAAGGATTTATTGAAAACTGGCCAGGACGGTCGTGGGGGCACCATGCAAACACCCACGGCCGCCCCGCCCTGCGTGCAGGCAGGCCTTTTAAAGGGTCTGAACCATGAATGTTATTGCCCTGCGTTTGGCAAACAGTCCTCAAGGCCGCATCTGGGGAAAGGGTGCCAAAAGGTTATGAATGACCCTATTTTTTGCTCTTTATCTTCTAACTATGTTTTCTGCTAAACATGGGAATGTGGTCCTATCTTTGTAAAAACAGGTGTCTTATCTACATAATTGGTGCCGAGGTTACTCCTCTAGTTCTAGTCTTCAAAGTCACAAGCTGGGAACTAGAGCAATAATTCCTTTGTTTGAAGCAAGCAGGGGTGGACCGAGGCCGAAGTTTCAAACAGCAGTTTTACTCTAAATGTTCTTATGAACTTATTTCAAAGTCAAAAGTAGATAAACTTAGACTTGTTTAACAATTGATGTTCTAGTATTTTATCTTTTGGAGAAATGATCTAGATATTCAATGAATTTAACCTGACTCATCATTTAACTTAACTTGGCAAAACTCTGGGATACAGGTTACTAGAAGGTTTTTTAAATATACTTTTTATTGAATTTTTAGAGGGAGAGGAAGGTAGAGAAATGGAGAGATAGAAACATTGATGAGAGAGAAACATCATCGATCCGCTGCCTCCTGCACCCCCCCCCCCCAACACACACACACACAGGGGATCAAGCCCAAAAGCTGGGCATGGGCCCTGACCAGTAATGGGACCCGTGGCCTCTCGGTTTCTGGCTCAGTGCAGAACCTCCGAGCTACACCAGCGGGCCCAAAGATCCCGATGGGCCTCTCAGTAAACACACCGGAAACATAAGGCCGCTGAAAAGCTCCGTCACGTGAGTATCCACTGTTCTCAGGGACTGTGGTCCTCACGGACATTTCACTGCACAGAGCTGCTTTTCTTGCTGACAGATTCTGCAATGGAGACAGCGGGGGCCTACCCTGGCCTTGCCAACCTGCTGACTAGGGCGCCCAGGTAGAGGAGTGTTAACCTGTAGCCCTAAGGGTCTGCCGGTGTCACCAAACCAAACGAAACCAGCTCTCCTACCAGATATGCTCCTGAGCCCTCGTCCTGAGGAGCATGTGGATTAGCTTCTATCACATTTTTGAGAAATTGTATGTAAGCGCTTAATTTCTTTCAGGCAATTAAGCAGACTTTTCCAAATTAGCAATATTATCTAGGGGTAGAAACTTCTACACACCATACAAGAACACACAAACAGATGCAAACGGAGACCTGATACTTTTTAAAATTTCAGCCAGGAGTTAGTAAAATAAGGCAAAACCCCACTCATTTATTAGTTAGGTTTATTTATTCAAATGGCTAAGGCCTTTTCTTATTATATTTGTGAATAAGACAATTAAGACTTGTATTTGTCCTTGGTAAAGAATCTTGGAGTCAGAGCATCAGTTTGTGCTTTAAAAAAAATACTCATTCCCTTTTTCTTCCTTCAGCCTTAGGAATCGGAGATAGAGACAGGTGGACACTGAGCTGCTTCCAGAGCCGTATCTCCGGTTTCCCAGAGATTTGTAAGATAAGGACAGTTGCTCTCAATACCCAGAGTTGGGTTTTAACTTACGTGGCATCAGAGGTTGATCTACCCATCATTCCCAATTTGCCTCTTTCCCCCTGGGTGTGTAGTTTTATTTTTGTTTAGGGGAGGAGGCTTTTTAAAAATCCCCAACAAGGTTTGACTCTTTAGCTTCCAATTTCGCCAAATTTCTGACCATAGAATCATTACATTCTTTGAAATATCAGGTTTCTGGGGCGGGGGGGGGGGGGGGGGGCGAGGGAGGGTAGTGCAGGGTTAAAGTACCTGCTTAGATAGTCAAGCTTCTTTAGGATCCTTTTAGAACTGCTTTTAACATCAATTTGTCTTTTTTGTTAATCCTCACCTGAGGTTATTTTTTCCGTTGATTTTTAGAGACTGGAAGGGAAGGAGGGATGGAGGGGAGAGAGAGGGAGAAGGAGAGACTTAATTGGTCACCTCCTGCACGTTCCTGGACCAACCCAGGTATGTGCCCTTGACTAGGAATCAAACCTATGACCCTTCAGTGCGTGGGCTGACTCTCTAACCACTGAACAGCACCATCCAGGGCAAACTCAATTTATCTTTTATATTAGAAGCTTCTGCATATCAATCACAGAATTCATTCCAGTATCCCCAAGAGGTTTGAAATTCTCTCTTTAAGGGAAGCCCTTGAGGTGGCTTAAAGTTTTCTCTTAATGGCTATTAGAGTTTTAAGTTATTTGGCTAAGTTGGTCTATTTTGTGCCAAAAGGCACATGAGGAAGGACAAAAATGTTTGTCTATATAACTGGCTCGCTAGAGTTCCTGAGGGAGAAGCTTTGGGGACATTTAGGGGTCCCATGTTAAAGGTAAGCCCCCCTGAACGCTGTCACGGTGGAACGAGAAGACAAGATGTTGTCTATCCTGGCATCGCTTCATTTCTTGGAGGCCTCTAAATTCCAACTGAAAAATGCTTCTCATTCAGGTTGTTTAACATTCCTAAGATGTAACTAATTTTGGAATTTCAAAAGATCTCTAAAGTTGTCACTGCAGTTCTAAGTTGTGTTTGAGGTCCATTGGGATAATTATTTAGTGGAGAATAAATCCTAAGTTTTGCAGTTGTATACAGCTGGTGTTCCAGATGGGGCTGTCCTTCTGTAGCAGACTGAGACAGGGGCCATCCCGTTACAAACACCAGGGTCAGGGGGCCCAAGAGTAAAAGTTCTGAACTTCAGCCAAAGGGAGTGACACTGTTACGACAACCTGGTCGTCACTGAACCGGAACAGAGGGAAAGGAGGACCAGACTTCGGTGTAGACGGTTCTGGCAGGAAGCTGTAGTTGAACACTCTCCCAGGCCGTGCCCACTGACGACGGAGAGACAGTCAGGCCTGAGTGCTGTGGGAAGGTGCACCCGGAACAGGGAATGGGCCAGGACAGGCACGGCCACTGTGGAGATGAGAAGTGTGAATATTCAAACTTCTGAACTAGGGGCGTTCTCAATCTTGGCTCTTGGTCTTTGGCCCTCAGGCCCCCTCCGCACTCCGCCTTCACCCGTGTGGCGTGCGGCGAGGGGACTCTGCGCAGCGCAGGAGTGGACTCTCATTAGTTTGAGGCTGAGCGCGTCTGGCTGCAGCACGGGCGGAGCGCCCACTGGCCTCCTCTCGGCTCTGCTGGGCCTTCCGCGTGCCTCTTTCAGGACTGGGTTAAGGGCAGGGGGCTTCCCAACCCGAGCGATGGAACTCCATGCCTATAAAAACACTCATTCGCCAGTGCACATCTTAGAAAGTTCTAGAGACATTGTAAGAACCCCACTCCCACCGTACGGAAGGAATTTAACTCTGGTAACAGAAGGAGAGTCGCAACCTAGAGGACTCACCGCCGGACTCCCAGAGCTGTCATGGAGACGACACAGCACACAGGGCAAGCGCGTGCCGCTCAGCTAGGGCAGCACAGGGCAGAGCAGAGCGCTCTTCCGTCCCCGCGGCCACCGCAAGGCAGGCCGAGCGCAGCTGCGTCAGCGGCGTTGGCTGGTGGGAACCGGTGAAGGTTTATTCGACGGTCCTAGGCTTACAAACTGGAAACACCGCAGGCAAGACGCAGCGTTCAGAGGAAGAAAGCAAGCTGAGGGCTCTTATCAGAAACAGTACCTTCCTTTTTAAAAAAAGTATATTTTATTGACTTTTCAGAGAGGAAGGGAGAGGGATAGAAAGTCAGAAACATCGATCAGCTGCCTCCTGCACATCCCCTACTGGGGCATGTGCCCACAGCCACGGTACATGCCCTTGACCGGAATCGAACCTGGGACCTCTCAGTCCGCAGGCCGACACTCTATCCCCTGAGCCAAACCGGTTTCAGCAGGAAACAGTACCTTCTTAAGAAGAAACAGCTCCACATGCTCAGCCTCGGGATTGGTCCCAGAGAGTAACTCTCGAGATGTGACCGGGGTCTGTCCGCTGGATGCCAGGTGGTCCGGCTACGTGGACATTTGCTCCTTTATCCTTCCGGGACTCAGCAGAGGGTTATCAGGAGGTCTGTTGTATATCTAGATATTGACACACGACTGGGAAGTTCAAAAGTTTAAGTTCTAAGATTGGTTAAAGCAAGAATAAAATTGTTTCCTCCGGCCCCAACCCACTTAATTTAATAATTTAGCTGCTTGACTATAGTGACATTTTATTTCTTTGCTCCATTCTGCAGTGGCAGGAAGGAAACCCAACTTCGGAGCCCATTGACAGCTCCTGTTTCGGGGCCTCCATTTCTGACTCCACATGTGCTTGTGACTGGACCCAGAGGAGCCTCCTGCGGGTGCTTGTCTCTTTTCAAGGCCCCACCTCACAGCCACTCCTCATCATTTGCCAAAAAAATCCACAGGGAAACCAAGCTGCTGTGTGGACCCGTCACCCACATCTTATTGCCAGCTTTCTCTTTTCTTTTTTCTCTTCAGTCCTGACCACTGAGAGGTGGAGGGCACAGAATGGCTGGGGCTGAATAAAGGAGAAAAGCCAGGATTCACCCAGTGCCCTCGCCCCTCCCGTCAAGTGCTGTGCGGGGCGCCGAGGCAGCTATTCTCCGTGGCTGCGTCCTTGGTGGGCATCCCTCTCTCCATTTGACAGATGAGGTCAGTGACTGGCTCAGGTGGCCAGGTGGCCCAGGTGGGCTGGAGGCCCCCAAGGGGGTGTGGAGTCCGGATGCCTGAATGTCTGGAAGCCCTTGGCTGTGACTCAGGTGCCAGAGAGCTCGGCTCCTCCCCGTTCTCTCACAGCAGCCAGAAGTCTCCCCGCCACCCGAGCCCCCCACCCCCACCCCGTCCACACCCCCAGCACCTGAGCTCAGGACTTCCCCTCTCCACCTGGAATTCCCAGAGCTGGAAATTCCCATGCCCTAGGCGCGGCGATTAGGTTGAGCTCCACGTTCCTGTGGGTGGGGCTGTCTGGCTGAGGTCTGTGTTATGTGGGGTCTCCTGAGCCCCAGCAGTCCAGGGAGTTAGGACTGGGTCCAGGTGCTCCAAGCCTTGTGGAGAGAGGACATCAGGGAGCAAGCCCCACGCCCAATGCAGAGTTAATTCCAACAAAAAGACGGAGTTGCTTTTCTAAGCACACTTTATTTCTCGCCACTGACCAGTAGGGCGGTTACAGGCACAGCTCCCCTGGGGAGCAGAGGTTCGGCGATGTAGCAACAGTCAGTCACTAAATCAACATTATTTAGACACCTTGATCAGATCAATCTTTTTAAAAACACAAGCAAAGGGAGACACCGAGACCAGCAGGCCAGGTGGGAAGAGCCTTCGTTCAGCTCCATTTTCACGGAAAACATATCTGAGCTCAGGCAGCCCTTGCAGTGGGTCTCCCTGGACACCTGACCTCCCAAATAAATAATTTTATTAGCAAATAAATAAATAATAAATAAATAATAAATAATCACAAGTGCAAATATAAATAGAGCTGGCCCCCTGGGCCAGTGGTCAGCAAACTCATTAGTCAACAGAGCCAAATATCAACAGTACAACTATTGAAATTTCCTTTGAGAGCCAAATTTTTTAAACTTAAACTTCTTCTAACGTCACTTCTTCAAAATAGACTTGCCCAGGCCGTGGTGTTTTGTGGAAGAGCCACACTCAAGGGCCAAAGAGCTGCTTGTGGTTCATGAGCCGCAGTTTGCCGACCACTGCTCTGGGCGCTCTGTCTCAGGGAAGCTTCCAGAAACGTTTGAAGAAAGGAGGGCCTGAGGCCACTCGCATCAATTAGTAGGTGAGATCTTCTCTAGGGTGCTCTGAAGTGTCTGGCCAGAAGGAAATCTTCCCGGGCCCAGCCCAGCGCCCCAGGCTGCAGTCAGGCATCCAAACCTGCATTTGGACTGCTTGGAAGTGGCCAGTGGCCCGTTTTCCAGGCCGAACCACAGTGCATCCTAGGTTTCTGAGTGTTGTTTAAAGTTTTAAGCTTGGAGCCCAGCCCTGAGCCCCTATTCCCTTTTCTAATGGTCTGGAGTGGTCTGGAGGAGTGGGTAACACGGGGACTGAGGTGGACGGGAATGGACATCCTGCTCCCTCACAGGGCAACAATTCCAAAGTAGACCTGCCCGGACTCCGCAAAATCGAGATAGTCAGGAAGGTTGATCTCGGCACTGAGCCGATCGCCCTTCTCCAGCTGGAAGACCCCGCCCAGGTAGATGGGCTCGTACCAGGGCATGGCCTCAGCCCCCTCTGGGGTCTCCTGCTGGCAGGGGCTCTTGATGGCTGAGAGGAGGTGGATCTTGTCCTTGTAGGAAAGGGCAAAGCGGCTGACAATGTGTGTGAGCAGCAGAGGGGCGTGAGGGCAGCCTTGGCCCTTGAAGAGGACTTGGGAGTAGATCAGGTACAGCCCATTCAACGGCACCACCAGCTGGTTGTCTGTCAGGTTGACACCATTGGCCAGGAGTGCGTTGGCCACGTTGCTCTGCCACTGCAGCTGCCCCACATTTTGCTGGTTTGCTGGAGGGAGGGAGAGGGGAGTCAGGGTGACCCTGTCAGTTCCACTCCCACATCCTGGTCCTTGAGTTCTGGCCAACCCCCCACATCCCTTTCCTGTCCCCTCTGTCTCCCATATCCCATTTGCCCATGAGGTTCTGAGTGTCTCTCCCCCCGCCCCCCCCCCCCCCGCCCCCGCCGCCGCCCGCCTGTGATGCTTTTCCTCCCTCCCCCACCTTGAATTCAGTGAGTTCTTCTCACAGGGTCTCCAAGGACTGTCTATCCTCAGCCTGGGCTCAGCTCCCAAACCCTAGCCATCCCCAGCCCACCTGCTTCTACATACCCCAGACCATCCTCAGAACTCTTACCTACAACATGGGCCACAGGCTTGTCACCTAGGGTTCGAGAAGATAATCCTGAGGAACAAAGAGGGGAAAAAAAGATGAAACCCTTAAGTTTCCCCCAAAATAGCCTGCTACTTTGACTTCCATTCCTCACCCCCCTGCCCCCGCCCTGCCATGTAAACTTCCCGGCTGCTACCATCCAAGGGCGAACACCAACTCCACCCAAACCCAGAAGTGGGAGAGAGGCTGAGGCGACACTCACCGAGGGCCTGGGCCAGCGGGAGGGTGCCCGTCGGGAACTGCTGGGGAGAAGGAGGAGGGTTAGCATTAGAGCAGGTGGGGGTGGGGGTGGAGGGGAGAGAGCTGGCTGCTTACTAGTGTGTACTCCCTGCCCGATGTGTCTAGTTTTCTCTCCATTCATCCATTCATTCACTCACCCATCTATTGGACAATCTTTTGTTGAGTGCTTTCCATGAGGCAGATACCCTATCTTCATCTTTCCTTATTTCTCCTTCCTTCACCTCATCTCTTTCATGCCTCCCATCTCTGTTGATCTCCGCATCTTTATTCTTATCGCTTGTTTGCTTCCTAGCTCTCTACTCATGCCCCACATCCCTCTGCACATCTCTCTTGATGTGTGCTGGTCTTGCTCATCCATTCACTCAGCACATGTTAGTGAGCACCTTCTAGGTGACAGGTCCTCTCTCCAGCCTTCTCTCCCCAGACCTCATCACTTCTCTTTCTGCCTCCCTGCTTTCTCCAGTGTTCCCTCCCCACCTCTCACCCTCTTTCTCCCCCATTTCTCTCCTGGTGGCAGTGGGAGGGGGCCAAGGCTGGCGAGGCACTCACCTCTTCCCTCTGGGGGCCAATCACCCCCAAGTGCAGCAGGCAGAAGAGCGTGGTGGCTCCTGCCACAAGGAGGAAGGAGAAGAGGCTGAGGCACAAGCACCGTCTGGAGCCCTGAGGGCCCCCTGCCTTCTTGGGGAGCGCCTCTTCCGCCAGCTCCACGTCGCGGATCATGCTTTCAGTGCTCATGCTGTGTCTCCTGGAGGCGCAGGGCGGCTTCGGGTGGTGTCGTAGGGTGTCGGGGTCAGCGGGAGAGGTGCCTGCTGCTTCTCCGGGGGCGTGTCGCTGAGAGATCACTTCAGGGGGGCTGAGCTGGTCCCTCTCCCTGTCTCGCTGAGGAGCTTCTGCTGGCTGGCTGTGCAGGCAGCTGCCTTTATAGCCTGGGGAGAGGAGGGCGGGGAGGCTCTCGTTCAGCCCGCGGAAAACTTCCTTGGTGGAGAAACCCATGAGCTCATCTGGAGGAAGCGGTAGTGGGCCCTGCACCTTCTGTCTCGGTTTGGTTTCTTCTTCATTGCGGGGGTGGGATTTGGAAAGTTGGGGACACCCAGGCATCAAGGGTACTGGCCACCCTCCCGGTCTGGATTTGGAGGTGGCCTTACTGGGCCAGTCAGTGTTGTGAATGTAGGACCTTAAAGGCTGGACCCCAGTTCCCCTCTGCCCCCCAATTCCCACTGTCTCCATTCCTTTTGGGGACCAGGGCTGTGGCCTGTTTCCCTCCGATTTCCAGACAGGACTCACATAGGGGCAGCATTGGAAATGGGAGGGGTTTCAGAGAACTGAGTCCTTAATAGGAAGAAAAAGGGGGAAACCTGCTGGATCCTGCTGGGGCTGGGGTCCTTGGGAGAGAAGGGGATGGGGCCCCTGGAGGTCTGTGGGGAGAGCAGGGGCAAGCATGGGACAACCCAGAGGGAGCGAGGCAGCCTGGGAATCCTGAACCCCACAGGGCAAGCCTTCCCCTTTTGTTCTGATGACTCAACAGTGCTGTTTCAGTCTTGGCTGCAAAGGCACCTGAGGATCTGATTTTTGTATGAAGCCCCGTATATGGCCACATGACCCCGAAGAACTCCTGCTCTCTCGGATCCCTAGAAAGGGCCTTGTCCCAGAGCCCCTGGGTGTGACCACGCTCCCTCAAATGTCCCCTGGGTTTCCCAGCCCCTCACCTTGGAGGCTTTCAGGGGATCCCCACGCTCCACCCCATAGTCCTGAAGACCCTTCGGTGGGATCACTTCTCTGGAAGCTTCCTGTAAACCCACTTTCCCCCCATAGCCTCTACCTGTGGCCATATCTGTCAGGGCTCCCCTGACCTACTGACTCCAGACCTGAACCCACACTATTCCTTCACCTTCTCAGCTGTCCCATTGGTTCCCTGCGGGGCCTGGCTGCCCCTCCCCCACAGCGTGGCCCCTGCATCTCTGTATGCCCCCTGCTCCCCCCTCCAAGGCCTCTATCCTCCCTCCATTCCTTAAACGGCTGGAGACATTCTTCCCTCCCAGACAGAGGACAGAGGCAGGTGCATCTCACAGAAAAAGCTTTATTGGCCTCAGGGAGGTGTCGGTGGGGCCCTTCTCATGGGCCTGGCTGGCCGCACTGGCCCCTCCAGGGCGGCCGAGATGTCCCCCAGCCCATCTGGTGGGCACACTTATCACTGTCCCTATTTCTCCCTTCGCTCCATCCTCCATAAATAAATAACTTATCTTCTTCTCCTCATAAATAATCCCCCTCCCTGCCTCCAGACAGCCAACTGCTCCCTGCAGGTCCTGGCCCTCCCTGCCCGAGGCCTCACAGAGCAGAGGTCTGCGGGGGGGGGGGGGGGGGGGGGGGGAGAGAAGGGGGGCTCCAGGCTCCGGGCAAACCCTGGGTGCCCACAGCGCCTCCTGGAGATTGCTGGAATGGTCACAGGCAAGGTGGCCTTTGAAATGGTCAGGGTGGAGGCAAGATGCGGAGAAGGCCTTGAAACCAAATTTTTTTTTCTTTCTGGAATTTTCTACAGAGCGAAGGCTCCAAAGAAGACAGTACTGGGCCCGAGGAGCAGGTGGTCGATGCCGTCCGTGCTGGTGGAGAGCTGGTCGCCCCGGGCGAGCAGGAACACCGCCCCCTGGTACACCGAGCGCACCCAGGGCCCCCGCGGCCCGTGGCACGCGGACTTCTGGGCGCTGAGCAGCGCCACGTGGGCGGGGTACTGGGCGGAGGAGAGCTGCACCTCGTGCGCCAGGTGGATGGGGGCGGGCGCGGCGGCGGGCCAGCAGCCGGGGCCCGCGAAGACCACCTGCGAGTAGATGAAGTAGAGGCCGCTGGCGGGCACCAGCAGCGAGTTGTTGCGCAGGGAGAAGCCGTGGCGCAGGAAGGCGCGGTCCGAGCTCGCTCTCCAGCGCAGCGCGTCCCGGGCGCCGGGGTCTCCTAGGAAGAGCCAGAGGGGGTGTCAGGGCCCGGGCCTCAGAGGTCTCAGTCCTTGAAGAAGCAGGTGCTGGCCCAAGTTCCGGGGCTGGTTGGGAGGACAAGGAGTGGGAGCCTGTGTTTTGGGGGACAGGGCGGGGGGATGTGGAGTAGACAGCTGTTTGGGCGCTGAAGGGGGTAGCAGGAGGGGAGCGGCTGTGTCTGGGGGAACAGGGAGGTGTTTACCAACAAGGTGAGCGGCAGGTTTGAGGGTGTCTTGTGCGAAGTGCTTCTGGGGGTGCTGATGGGCAGTCTGCGCAGCTGAGAGGCCAACATTGGGGAGCCCCTAGGGGAGAGTACAGTTGGGGCCTCTGGGGCCCAAGGTTCGGCTGGGCCACCCCTGCACCCCCTTCTTCTGCTGTCTCACCTGGGCCACAGGTGGGAGGGCCAGCAGCAGCCCCAGGAGGAGGGGGGCGCCACACCCCCTCCGCAGGCAGAGACGTCCAGGCTGTGGCATGGGGAGGCCTGCAGAGGGGAGATGTGGGCGGGTGGGGCGGCCTCCTCCCCAGGCAACAGCCTCCAGGAGACAGGGTGACAGGCAGAGAGGATGGGGCAAGATGCAGTCGGGGAACCGAGGTGAGCGAGCAGGGAGACAGAGAGAGGGGGGGGTTGGGGGGGAGCAGAGCCGGGTGGGGGCAGACACAGGCTGTGTGGCAGACAGAGAGGAAGAGCCCGACCCCGGAGAGAGAGAGGGACAAACCAAAGCCGAACTGCCCAGGCCCAGGCAGCGGTGCGGAGGCGCTGGAAGAGCCGCGGGGCGGAGACGCAGAGGCTCACCTGCTGTCGCCCCGGGCCCTTTATAGAGGAAGCGGCAGCGGCAGGCGGTGCTGGGCCGGCTGGCCGGGGAAGCCCCCAGGGCTTAGGAGGTGCTGCCTTTCAGCCGAAGGCAGGAAGGCTGAGGCCCCGAGAGAACCAACCGCAGGCTGCGAGGACGGCCCGGGTTCTGGGAAAGGGTGGAGGGCCGGGGAATTGTGGGCTGGGAGGGCCAGGGAGTGGGGTCAGGCTTAGGAGTTCCAGAGAAGGACGGTGAATTCGTGGAGCCCAGGGCAGCAGCTGGGTGTGGGCTTGGAGACCTGGCTCCCTGGAGGCCGGTTCCCGGAGCGGCTCGGCATCCCTCTCACTGCAGGCTTCTCTCTGGGCCCACCCTCTCCGGCGCCCAGCGGGCGCTCCTGTCGAGGTTCACATCGAGGGGCCGGGACTCGGCCTCGCCTGTGACCCTTGGTTGTGTGTGTCCTGGGAGGCAGGCACGGCCTGGACCCGGACACCGAGCCGGAGCTCACTACCGCGGAGCCGCATCGCATGCCGGAGGGTGCCCTCCTCACCTGGCCTTCCCTCCGCGGCCCTATAGATGGGGCTCCACGGCCCCCACAAGCACGGCCCGGCGCCGCGTTGGGAGCCGTCCGGGGAGGGCCCGGCGCGGCCTGGTGTTGGCTGCGGGAGGGCTCCTCCCAGCAGCCCGGCAGGCTTCCCGCCTGGTGGTGGCCCCGCAACCGCCATGTTCCCGGGTCCCTCCCAATCAGCGCCCTCAAGGCCGGCCGGCAGCCACTCTGGCCTCTCGCATTGCCGAGCTCTTCCTGCTAGTGAGCAGCAGGCGCATGAAACCACACGAGTGCGCTAGTTGGTGTGCGGCTCCTTCCGGCTCCCTGCGAGCCGCCGGGCGGCTGTGATGAGGTCTGTTGTGTGAAGAGACTAACTGATTTGTCCGTTCTTTGGGCTCTTCCTGGAATCGGGCCGGCTTGAAAAACATTGATGTGAACATTCTTGAACACGAGCCAGTTTTCACTTAGCTTGTAAGTTGCAAGTTTAAAAAAAGTGAGGTTCCTAAAGGTGATTTTATCCATGTTTCATGAGACCGAGAACACAATCGTTACTCTCACTGATGTCGTAAGCTTCCATCCCCAGAGTTTTGGAGGGGCTGGTGCTGAGGGTGTTGGTGATGGAGGCGCAACCCTCTGCCTGGGCGCTGGGTGCTGGCCCCTCTCCCCCTGGCACCGAGCCCGGCGGGCGTCCTGTGCTCAGTGGCCTCCCGGGGGAGCACAGGCGCTCCCTGCTCCTGCCTGCGGCCCTGCAGCGCTGCCTTTCCTGCCTTATGGCCTGATCTATGATTTCTTTGCGTTCTCGTTCCATATCCTTAGTGTTTTCTTTGCCGCACTAACATTTATTGAGCACTTGTACAAGATCCCGAGAATGCAGATGCGAAGGGCAGGCTCCTGACCTCCGGGACCTCAAAACCCAGAGCGGGCGACAGGAAAGTTACCGGGGCACGACAGTAGGTGCGACAAGGTCCAGGATGGGGGCTCAGGGCAGCTTGTGGAGGAGCATGGTGCTCGGGGAGAGATGCTTTAGGCACAAGGCATTGAGGCCAGGGTGGTGGGGAGGAGCTCAGCCGGAGGGAGCTGGTGTGCACAGATGGCAGGGGTGTGTTGAGAGGTGTGCCTGGGTGCTGGACAAGGGAAGGGAGCCCTGGCACGTGGCTGAGAACTCCTCTGAAGGTCTGAGACCGGCAGAAGGAGCCTGCCCCTCGCCGTGGTTGGGGGGGCCTCCACACGGGAGCCCAGGATGGTGTCAGAAAAACGAGTCTGGCAGCTCCCAGGAAGGGATTGGCGCGAGAGCGGGAGGACTGGACGGGGACCCAGAAGTGCGCAGACCAGTGGGCAGGGCTCACAGTGACCCAGCAAAGAGGGGACAGGAGCCTGCATTTATCCGGGAGCCGAGCAGGAGAATGGGAAGGAGAAGAGTTTCTAGGCAAAACCTGGAGACCCCGGCGGCTGAGAGGTGTGACGGAGGGAGAACCGTGGTCCCAGATGCATCTTCAAACATCGCGATCTGCCTCTGGGGTTCCTGCCTCTTTCCTTTCCTCTGTGCCCCTTTCTTCTTCCTGTTGTCTCTCTCTGCCTCCCTAGCGGAGGGGCTGACGGACAGAGACCGCCGCCCTAGAAGAGTCTAAAGGGCCTTGCAGTTACGGGGAGAAAGAGAACTGTGAGGTCAGAGAGCAGGCCGGGGCACTGACGGGCAGAAAGGGGAAGGCGAGGCGTGGTGGGGAGGCGGGGGCGGCGGAAAGGAGGCGGCGAGGGCTGTGCTGAGGGCGCCTCTTCAGATGGGCCGATCTTGGTTTCGATCTCAGTTTCGAAGGAGGTTGTGTGAAATTTGGTTTCTTTCTTGGGGTGGCCAGCAGCTGGCCCGGGGCTTTCCCGAGGGAGTGCTGGGGCCTGGAGCCTGTGCCCCCCGCTCGGCCTGGCCTCACTGTGGTCTCGGCAGAGGCCAGGGGACTCTCCGAGGCTTCCAACCTGGCTGATACGGCACTCGCCTCAAACCTAAACTTGCCCTCAAAATCGAAATTGGGATTTAATACAGACTTTGACGCTAACCCAAATTTAACCTCAACCCAAATCACAGCTCATCCCCAACCCTAACGTCACATCTAAGCACAACACAATAAATGAACCCCAAACAGATTCTCTAAACCAGTGGTTGGCAAACTCATTAGTCAACAGAGAAATTTCTTTTGAGAGCCAAATTTTTTAAAGTTAAACTTCTTCTAACGCCACTTCTTCAAAATAGACTTGCCCAGGCCGTGATATTTTGTGGAAGGGCCACACTCAAGGGGCCAAAGAGCCGCATGTGGCTCTCGAGTCACAGTTTGCCGACCACGGCACTAATCCCGATCTTGTCTCTGGAGCTAATCTTGAATCAATTATCACCATGCCCAACCCTGTGGTTAAGCCTGACTCTGGGTGTAGACCCAGCCTGCACCACAAAGCTGGAGTGAGATTTAGCCTGCTTTCCCCGGGCTTCTCCCTCCCTCCACGGAGCCCGGGCACTGCTGTGGGCTGAGGGGCACAGTGGTGGCTGGTCAGCAGGGGCCCGGATCCTGGACCACACAGCCCAGTGAGGCGAGGTGAGGCAGAGGCAGCATGCCGAGGAGGGATGGGCCTGGCAAGAGGGGTGGGTTGGGAAGGGCCTCTCTGAGTAGGTGGCATTTAAGCTGAGGCCCAAATGACAAGTGACCACGTGAAGTTTGGAGGAAAAGAATTCCAGGCAAAGGGCTAGCTTCTGCAGTCTAGGAGGTGGGCGCAGCGAGGGGTACAGGGCAATAGAAGGGAGCTGGTGTGGCTGGAGCAGAGGAAGGGGAGGGTGGGAGATGCAGTCCGAGGGAGAGGGGAGAGCAGGCCCAGACCACAAACGGGCCAGGCGAGCAGGGTAAAGCATCTGGGTTTAGTCAACCGTGGGGCGTTTTGGAGGGTTCAGTGTGTGTGTGTGTGTGTGCATGTGTGTGCGCATGTGCAAGAGACAGAGAGAGAAAGGGGCAGAGAGATGTGAGGTGGAGGTGATTGGAGCTGTTTTTAAAAGATCCCTGTGGCTCCTCTGTTCAGACTGGCTTGCAGGAGGCAGCACTGAGAGCAGGAACACTGGTTAGGAGGCAGTTGCTGTAATCCTGGCGAGAAGATGGGGGCAGCCATGAAGGGTAGAACTGACAGGACAGGTGAAGGTCGGACGGACGGATGGCTGAGGGGGAGGGAAATGTGAAGATGGGGAGACGGGGAGAGCTGCAGGGGCCTGAGGGGGAGAACTGGAAGTTTGAGGTTGGATTTGCTGTACAGATGCCAAGGGGAGATGTCACTTGGCAGTTGGAGGAGTCTGGGTGCACAGGCCAGGTCAGAGGTCGGAGGCCACCCTGGCAATGTCAGCATTAGCGGGTGTGCCACCTGTGCATCCCAAGGCCCCTGGGAGGTGAGTTTCTCACGACGGCTGTGCGCCTTCCACGCTCACTTCCACAAGCAGCGCCTCCTGCTTCCAGAGACACAGCGTCCTTCTCCACAGGCACGCCCACACCCACTTCATGGTGTTCCAGGGTGCCTTCTATTCCAGCCCTCTACTTCATTTCTGAAAGCATCCTCCTCTGGCACCTGAAACCTGGGCTTCTTCTACCAAAGCTCCTTCTCTCATTGGTGAAGCCTGCCCTTTCTTCTACCCCGTCACCAGGGGCAGGGGCAGAGGCAGGGGCTGGGTCAGGTTCTGGGCAGGTTCAGGGGCCAAGCAGGGTCAGTGTCTGGGGCCAGGGTCAGGGGTTGGGTCAGAGTCAGGGTCTGGGCAGGTTCAGGGCCAGGGTCTAGGCAGGGTCAGGGTCTGGGGCTGGGGCCAGAGCAGGGGGTGGGCCAGGGTCAGGGGCAAGATCAGGGGTTAGAGCCTGGGAACCTCCCCCCAACACCTCCTCCTTGTCCTCCTCCTCCAGAGACCTTTCCTTTGCCACACTCTTCCTGTCCGCACGACAGTCTTCCTCACCAACATCACCACGCTCCTAACAACTGGCATGCCTAGCCGTTTCCCTCCCTCTCGCCCCGCCATCACCTCTAGAGCACTCGGGCCTCAGTGCTCCAGCGCTGGAGTCCCTCCCGACCTGATGTTCATTAAGAAGACCTTGACGTCATTTGGGTAAACATAATGGTCTCCCTCCCGTCTCTCCTGCGCTGCCAAGCGTGCAGGCGTCATGCCACCTGCCCACTGCCCCTCGAGGCCCTTCTCGCCTTCTCGGTCCGTCCAGTCCACTGCAGGGCCGTGGTCTCCGTGCTCCCCACCGCGCTTTGCCCTCACCTGTGATGCTGTCGCCTGTTTTTGTTTTTAATCCTTGCCTGAGGATATTTTCCCATTGATTTTTAGAGAGAGTGGAAGAGAGAGGGAGAGACAGAGACATCGATGTGAGAGGGACACATTGATTGGCTGCCTCCTGCATGAGCTCCAACCGGGCCTGGGCAGGGGAGGAGCCGGCAACCGAGCACGGGATCGAGTGCGCGGCCCTTTGGTGGGGAGGCTGACGCTCTGTCCACTAAGCCACACTGGCCAGGCGTGCTGTCATCCATTCTACCGAGCACAGGCCACCCAGGGCCAGGCTCCTGGCTTCTTCCTCTTCCGTTCATTGTGCTTGCCCTTCCCTTCCTTCCGACTCAGGGGGCACCCCTCCTGCCAGGCGGCCCTTTGTCCTGTCTCCCAGCTCCTCACCGGACCTTTCTCTGGCGTTTCCTCTTCTCTTGCTCCTCTTCATTCTACAAATCCAAGTCTTTTTCTTGAAAATAAAAAATCCTTCCCTGACTCTCTTTCTCCCTCCCATCTCTCACCTTCCTTTTCTGTGTGACGTCTCAAGAGACAACTAACCACCCTACCCAACTATTTTTTTGGGAACTGATAGCATTTCTCTCATCTGTAAAATCTGTGGGTTGAACTAGAGATGATTCTTAGTTTCTTCCATAGTCACCATTCTCTGACTGTGTACCTACCACCTCCCTTTCCTCACCTCCTACTCGCTCCTCGGCCTATGTAATGTGACTTCTGCCCTCTGGTAAGTGGAAACTATCTTCTCTCAAAACTTGTTCCTGAGCCTCAATGCCGTTTCCAACTCCGACCCGACCTCGCTGAAGCCTCAGAGGCGCTCTCCCCTTGGTGCCTCCCTGGTGGGCCTCATGGGACAGGAGTGACACCCAAGTCCACCCCTCTGGCCCAAGGCCCCTGGCGCACATCCTTGCTGGCTGGAAACCCCCCGCTGCCGGCCAGCACCTCCAGCTCCCAGGGCCTCCTCCCAGCACGCCCCAGGCCGCGGGCGCACCTCCCATTACTAAGCATGGTTGTTGCGTGCACACGGGGTGGGTAGTGTGTTTCGGCAGATGGCAAGAGCTGAGGGCAGTGGCCTCCTCTCTCTGCCCACTGTCTGGCAGAGCATCTGGCTCCTGTCGGCAGCTGGGAAAGATACTGGTTGTATCTGAAATGGACTCACCTTTCCCCGCAGCCAGCAACTCCTCTGTTCAGGAATCATCCCCTTTCTGATCCCTTGGCTTAAAACCGGGAGTCACCTCAGACTCCTCTTCCCTCACTGGTACCACCCCATCAGCTGTCTTGCCTTGACAGCCTCTTGAAGTGTATGAACTCTGCTCCCTCTTTTACTGCCATCTGCAGTACTGGGACCTACGGACTAAGTATCCGGTCTCATCACCGCAAGCGAATCGATGATGATTCTCTTGTTCCTCAGCTGTGTGGCCCCAAGCCACAGGACTCTTATCTGGACAATGGAGCCCTCCTGGACTGCCGCTGGCAGGGCTACTGGTTAGGAAAGATACCAGGTCATACACAGCCTTGGTTCAAAACACCACCTTCTTCTCCCCGAGGTGCGCGGGCAGCGCTCCGGCCCTGCGGCCGCTGCAGGGGCACAGCCCAAGCCCTCTGGCATCTTGGCATGCCAGAGCCGCACCCGCCCCAACACCTGCTCCCTCGCTCCTGGGCTTCGTCACCTGCACGTTCTTTCCCTCAACATACTCTGCTTTGGACTCCCTGCCTCTGCTCAAGCCATTCCGTGACCTCTGCTGCCCTCCCACTCACCGCATACAGAAACGCTACCCACTGGCCAGCCAAGCTCACGTGGCCCCGTTTGCTCAGGGCCCTCTCCTGCACCCACGGCCTCCTTCCACCATGGCAGCTGCTCCACCCCGCACCCTGACCCACTGGGGCTCCCTTAGGCTGCTTGTTGCGGGGCTGGGTAGAGTGCCTTCTGGCCCTTTCTTAACCAACCCAGACCTGACCCCAAACACCAAACAGACCTTCCACCTCACCAGTCTCATTCCCAACCCTGTTTCTCTAAAACTCAGATACCTCCCTGAGAACCAATTCCTGGCCCCATCTCCGGAGGACATGTGCTCTCCCACTTCATGGGAGGCAGAGTCACCCCGAGGTCCCAGGGCCCCTCCCTGCCCCCACCGTGGTGGACAGGAAGCCCACTGCTTGGCCCAGCGGGTCAGAGGAAACCAGGGCCTCTGAGGCTCAGTATTTTTATCAGCCTAGGAAAAAAAGACACTGAGCGGAAACCATGTGGTCAGAGAAAGTGAACAGCCCTAATCTCAGGGGAACCCCCAACAGGGCTGGGGGCCAGACACCAGGGAGGAGCACTGGAGAGAGAGAGGTCTGGGGGCCAGGAACAGGCCTTACTGTGCTATGGTTTGTGTAACTCTTGCAAAGGGCAAGTATGTGCTTAAAAACCAGAGAAAAATTTGGACGGAAGAGCAAGTTTGGACACCAGAGTTTCCTGATACTTACCTGTCAACTCCCAGTTGGACCCTAACCCCCACCCCGCCCCCCAACCTGAGCTCTTTGCATGCCACTTCCGAAACCCCCAGCTGTGAGTGGAACCGGACGCCTGGGTTGCTCACAGCCTGTCTCTTCTCTGAATCACAGCAGCTTCCTCTCATAGCCCTTCCTCCTCCTGCCCCAACATTTGGCGATGCCTCCAGGCCTTGGGCCTCTTGGCTCTGTCTCCCTGGGGTCTCGTGCTCACCCCACATTGCCATGCCACGTTCTGAGGCCTCTCCTTCTACTCCTGGCTTCTCCAGCCCTCGGAGATCGGGCTCCCAACCCGAAAGATCAGCTTGATTCATAAGCATCTTGAAGCAGACAACGCCCATGGACTCGTCACTCCTGTCTGTGCTACCAGGCCTGCCCTCCTTTTCCACTCCACTGCTGTGCCCTGGTGGGGGGCCTGGGGTCTGGTGCTGTCTAGTCCTACACCAGTCCAGGGTGCTGAGCTGAGCATGGACAGCAGGAGGGATGGTGCCCCCGTCCTCCATGGAACCCCAGGCCTTCTCCCTCTACCCTCAGGGCGTTTCTCTGGAGGCCAGGCCTGGCCGCCAGCGATGAGATCCAGGCTTCATGGGGGCAGAGGCTACGGAAGGAGCTGAGGATTGAGGTGTCAAACAAACTCAACGTGTCTGGAGGCTTTGGCTAGAAATACACGATAACGATTTATTCACAGGTCTGCAAACTAGAAGCACAACTAGGCAAAAACCCAGCAGTGTTTCCGAATTAAGAGGAAAAGCCGAGAGTTCTGGTGCGAGTGCGTCTTGAGAACGGCCGGCCGTCAGACCCAGGCGGGCTGGAGGGCGCGCAGGCCTGTCACACCGTTTGGGCGATGGACGCCAGGTCAGGCATGGTGAGGCCTTCAGGGGGAACGAGGGGTATCAGGTCTGTGTGTGCCAGGCACTGACACGGGCCAGGAAAATGGAGAAGTTTAAGTTCCCAGGCTGGTTAAAGTGAGCACAGTCGTTTCCTCAGGCCTCAACTGACCTGGCTTTAGTGACGGAGCAGCTTGACTAGAGTGAGTCCATGTCACTCCTCACCCTCTGCGGGTGTGGGTCCCTGGTTGCCCAAGAACAGACAACCCAGGTTACATAATTTGGCTCTTTCCGCTTACTTCCCCTGGTCCTAATTTTAGCAACCGAAATTCCACTCCCCCACAGGGCTCCTCCTCCATCCTGCTCCTGTCCCAACCTCTCACAGCCCCCTCCTGGTCCCCAGCTCCGCTGCCCCCCTTAGACCGTTCGGTGACTCAGCAAAGGGAAAGCCCTGTCTGCTGGGGAGGCAGTGAGCGGGGAGGAGGATGTGGTTCTGGTGGGGGGCTGGGGAGGGAGGGAAACTAGTTTTGTTCCCTTTTTTGGCCGGTGTCCACATTCAGCTCTTGGGCCCCGATTACAAGGGGAGCCCGGCAGAGGGCAAGGAGTGCGGCTGGAGGGCACGCCGGCTGCTCAGGGCCGCCTGGAGCCGCCGGTGGAGGGCCTCCAGCATCCCGTGCAGGCGGGTGTGCGTGCAGGTCTCAGGTGTGTAGAGCTGTGGGCTCCGCAGACGGCGGGAGCGATGTCATGGGCGATGAAAACCACCGCAGTGGAAAAAGGCAGAGCCCTGGGAGTGAGCCGTGGAACCAGATCTTATTAGGAAGTGGCAGAGCCGAGGAGCAGTGCCGGTGGCTGCCCTCCCACCCCCGCTCGTCACAAGTTTCGCTCCCACCCCACATCCTCTGCCGCACAGTGCGGTCCTGCCTCGTCCTCGTCACCCCACCTCTGATCATGCCCTTCCTGCCGGCTTGTCTCGAAGGCTGCATTCCCTGCAGTCCCTCCTGGTCTCCCTGAGGTCATTTGAGGGCCTCCGCATGGCGATTCAGGGCCTGAGAAAGGGCTGTCACAGCTCCCATCACGCGGCCCAGCTCCCAGGCCTCAATCTGGCTCCGGAATCGCTGTAGGAAGCGGTCAGGGTGCCAGCGAACCTGCTGGGCCCTCAAGTACCTCCTCAGAGGCTCTTTCTCTGTCAAGGGGGGACCTCTGGCCACCAGGGCTGCCGCCATGGCCTCCGGGTCCCCTCCCCCAGGGCAGGGCCAGGGCACATCACTGAAGCGCCAGAGGTTACCCCCGCTGACTCCCCTGGGTTGCGGGGCCCGGGGCTCCGGACCCCTGTGAGCCTCCTGAGGCGGCACCCGCAGCCGCCGGGCTCTGCTCTCCCGCACTTCCTCTTCCTTGGCCCTGGCCCGCTCTTGGAAAAGCCTCCGCTCCTCCTCCTGCCGCCGCCAGCTGAGACTGGAGCCCTCCGCCCCGGAGGACCGGCAGGCTCCCTTGGCCTCACGCTGCTGCTGGCACTTCTGGGCATGCTCCCAGGCCAGGCGATCTGACCAGGCTGAGAAGGACTCCAGTTCCTGGACCTCATGGGAATCATAGTCTGTTTGGGAGGGTGGTACAGGGGTGGTTGGGGAGAGGCCATGAGAAGGTCACAGGGCAAGAGAAGTGGGCGGCACAGGGTAAGGGTACAGGAGGGGTGCAGGCAAAGCAGCAGCTGGGAAGGGAAGCTGTGGGTGGGAATGGACTCCTCACCTTCAAGCCGCCCAGTGACCTCCTGCCACTCGTCCTCCAGCTCTCCCTGCAGCTTCTGCCTCCACTGGTGCTCCTTGGACGCCTCGTCTTCCTCCTCCTCTTCAGCAGAATCCCAGGGGGGTCCCCAGCCTAGAATTTGCCCTGGGGTCTCCCCATCCTTGTTCTTTATCCCCATGGCAGAGGGACAGTGACGCAGCAGTGGCAGGAAGAAGTCCGTGTAGGCTGTTGGTGGGAAAGCAGTGGGGAGTTAGCTGGGCTCTTGGCGGGGCGCCTCTGGGGTCCTGCCGGCCACGCACACCCTTGTCTGCCCACCTGGACCTGACACAGTCACTGACAGTTTATCACAGTTTTAACTATTCTGGTCTGTGTCTCCATGAACTATTTTATGTCTTCCGGTCTGCCTCCAGCCACCCAGCGCAATGTCAGAAACCTCTGACTCTGTATTCCAGTTTTGGCTGGAAAATACACTGAGTGGCCAGATTATTATGATCTCTGAATGCATAATAATCTGGCCCCTCAGTGTATATTCTATATAATAAAAGGCTAATATGCAAACTTTCCCCTCGACCAGGAGTTTGACCAGCAAGCAGGCCGGCCAACTGCCAATGTCCCCTCCCCCTGGCCAGGCTGGCCAGACCCCACCCATGCACAAATTCATGCACCAGACCTCTAATATGTACACACACTGAGTGGCCAGATTATTATGACCGTCCCATCAGTACTTCGCTGGGCCACCTTTTGCCCTCAGTACTGTGGTGGTTCTTCTTGGCATTGACTCCATGAGACGTTGAAAGGTGATGTGAGGAATCGGACACAGGCCTGATGAATACCTCTGTCCAGTTCTGTGAGATTTGAAGGTTGTGGAACCAGCTGCCTGATGGCTCTGTTAACTCCATCCCACAAATGCTCAATTGGTTTGAGATCTGGGGATTGTGGGGGCCCCTAAGCAAGGTAAAGCCTCCCTCATGTTCTTGAAACTGTTCCTGCACAATACGAGCACCATGGCACGGCGCACTGTCTTGTTGGAAGAAGCCATCTCCATTGGGCTATGCCATCAACATGATAGGATGAACTTGACCAGCAATGATCTTAGGTATGCTGTGCTATTCCAACGTTGTTCCACATGAACTAAAAGGGCCCAAGTCATGCCAGGAAAACATGCCCCAAACCATAAGACTGCCCCCACCAGCTTACAGCGTTGTACTCCTGCATGTGGGGTGCATGCTTTCATGCTGTTTCCGCCAAATTCTCACTCTGCCATCTGCATGATGCAACTGGAAACGTGATTCATTGGACCACATGACTTTTTTCCAATGCTCGACTGTCCAATCCTTGTGTTCCTTTGTGAATTGGAGACGTTTTATCTTGGTAACTGCAGACAGCAAAGGTGTTCGAACAGGCCTTCAGCTTCCATATCCCATACGATGCAATGTACAGCTAATTTCCCACATATGTCAGGTGGTCATAGTACTCTGACCACTCCGTGTATTGTCACTAGCCCAGCTGGCGTGGCTCCGTGGCTGAGTGTCAACCTATAGACTAGTAAGTTTGATTCCCAGTAAGGGCACATGCCCAGGTTATGGGCTCGATCCACAATGTGAGGCATGCAGGAGGCAGCCGATCAACGACTCTCTCTCATCATTGATGTTTCTATCTCTCTCTGGATTAAAATAATAATAATAAGAGAGAGAAAAGACAATATTGTCACCTGTGTTTCTCACCCCACATTATACTTCAGATTGGTAAAATACTTGAACATTCTACTCTACCATTATAAATATGCAAATATCGAATAGGTGTCTTTTTATATTACTTTTCAATAAACTGCATAAAATAAATGTTTTTAGGGGAATTTCCCTCAGCCAGCCTTCCCCAGGGCACACTGGGAGGGTGGAGGTAGAGGGCCAGATCAGCAGAGTTTGAAGCAGAGAAATACTCCCAAGCAATCAGCAAGCTCTTTCCAACGACTGCTGCCCTGGGGGAGGGGAGAGGGACAGAGAAGGGCTTCCACCCAGGAACTCCCCTCCCCGAGTCCCGACTTCCCTGCACTGGCTCCCGAGTGGCCACATGCCGAGTGCCATGTGCTCACTTCACTGCCTACCCAGGCCCACCCAGGTCACCCACCACCTCACTCCTGGGACCTGGAGGGTGCATGAGGCTCTCTTGCTGTGGGCCTGCTTCCTCTCGCCAGGGCAGGAGGGGCTGGTGGCCCCTCCATTTTTACTCTGTGGACTGGCTGTCTAGGAAAAGCAGGGGACAGAAAGGGTGTTCCCACTGCCAGGGAGGCAGGGGGACAGAAGGCCGGCCACAGCTCATGGCCCCTATGCATCTCCCGGCACATGGAGCAGCACCGGGTCTAGACACCATCAGGACGGGGGAGGGGCACTGCCCTCCTGACCAGGGTCACAGTGCGGGTGGCAGGTGCGCAGGCTAGGACGGGAAGGTTTTAAGGAATAAGGCTTCCAACTATAAAATATAAGTAAAATATGACACAGGATATTAAATAGTAGCTAAAAATGATGTGTGGATGGAAAAAGCTGGCTATAAACTGTACCTGGGATCTGACGGCAGGTGTGTAAGGAGAGAGCAGTGCTCTGGCTGAAAAGAGGCGCAGCCATAGAGAGGCTCTGGTCTCCGGGTGGTAGGTCTGCGGGTGGCTTCCCCACTCTTACTCGACATTTCAAAGTGAACGGCTATAACGAATGTTAAATGCCCTTTCCTCGTAAACAATGGAGAATACGTGTAATCACTCTGCCCACTTGGCTGCTCTTTCCAGCCCTATCTGGGTGACATAAGCCACACAGCGGACAGTCTCTGTCAGCGATACAGGGCGGCATTGTGTGTATTATTTGGCAACTTGCTCTTTTCATGGAGCACGTTTATGTTTTCCATAAACGGGGCTGGCCCTTTTCACGACTGCGTGGTGTTTCACTGTGCACGGAACAAACTACCCTGCCCCCACCCAGGCGACAGACTGTTTCCAAACTGTTCGGCTTCCTGCATCTCTGTGGGCTCCTGTGGTGTTTCTGCGGGGCTGTTTCTCAGAAGTGGAATTTCTGAGTCAAGACCTTAAGAGGTTTTGCCAAACAGCTCTTTCGTGGCAACACACACCCCTATGGAAATCTGTGTTGTCCTTTACTAAAACTGCATCTCATCAACCTTTTCATTGGGCCCATCTGACAGATTAAAAAAAGACTTTAATTATGAAAATTTCCTTTTCATATACTTTTTGGCTCTTTGCGTTTCTGTTGTGACTGACCTGCTCTTATTCATCTACTTTTCTCTCAGAAACGATAATGTAGAGCAGTGATGGGCAACCTTTTGAGCTTGGTGTGTCAAAATTCGCCAAAAAACTGAGCATAACTCGGGTGGTGTGTCACTTTGAGGGAAAAAACACATAATTTTGCAATATTTATAGTTTAAATAACAAAAACGTATAATTGTAATATATAACTGTATTTAATAAACCAAAAACAATTATTTAACTTTCCTGTAATGTTTCATCCTCGGCCTGCGGCCCCACACTTCTCTGTATGTGACCGCATGCGGCCGTGTGTCATTGAAAATAGCCACGCGTGTCAGTGCTGACACGTGTCATAGGTTCGCCATCACGGATGTAGAGATGCAGCCTTTATATGGTAGAGATCAGCCCCGTGTCTGTGCTACATGCATTGTAGGTATTTTCTCCCACTCCCACAAGTTTACGCCAGCGTGCTCAGCGGTTGGTGCTGACCTATGAACCGGGTTCGACTCCTGGTCAGGGCACAGGCCTGGGCTGTGGGCTTGATCTCCAGCGACTAGGGGGAGGGAAGGCGTGCAGGAGGCAGCTAATAATGATTCTCTCATTATTGATGCTTCTAGCTCTCTTTTCCTTTCCTTTCTTCTCTGAAGTCGACAAAAATACATTTGTACAAAAAGTTTGATGTAGTGAAATCTGTATCAATAGCTTTTGACTTTATTTCATTCTTAGGAAGGTTTTCTTCAAAGATTATAAAACAATTCCCCTACGTTTTTCTACTATACTTACTTTTATTTTTAGGAACCTAAAAATTAAAAATAAGTAGAAAGTATAGTACAATAAGCACCGCTATTCCTATCACAGGGTATGTTAATATATTGTCATTTTTGCAACATCATTTAAAAAATATATATTTTTTATTAATTCTTCACAGAGAGGAAGGGAGAGAGATAGAGAGTTAGAAACATTGATGAGAGAGAAATATCCATCAGCTACCTCCTGCACAGTCCCTACTGGGGATGTGCCTGCAACCAAGGTGCATGCCCTTGACTGAAATCGAACCTGGGACCTTTCAGTCCACAGGCCATTGCTTTATCCACTGAGCCAAACCGGTTAGGGCTGTTTTTTGTATGTTTTTTTTTTTTTTAATATATTTTATTGATTTTAGAGAAGAAGGAAGAAGGAGAGATAGAAACATCAACGATGAGAGACTCACTGATGGGTTGCCTCCTGCATGCCCCCCACTGGGGACTGAGCCTGAAACGCAGGCATATGCCCTTGGCTAGAATCGAACCTGGGACCCTTCAGTCTGCAGGCTGACACTACCATTGAGCCAAACCAGCTAGGGCATCATTTTGTTTAAAAAAAATAAAACCATCATGGATAAAGTAAAATTTTCTTTGATGCTGCCTTCTAAGTTTTATTCCCCCAGGGGAACCCCTCAAATGAATTTGGCCCGTGCCCTTCCTATCATATTTAGGTGAGCTGCAGGTCCCTCACGCAACTTACTTTTAAGTCAGGGATGAGGGAGGACTCTATTTTCCTGGATGAAGCAAATGCTCCAATATCGTTTGTTAAATAGCTCACCTTCCTCCAGTGACTTGCAATGCCAGCTTTATCGTCAGTTTAGCAGTTACAGATCAACTTTTCCCAGTGTGCTTTTCTATTGGGAAGAATATGAAAAAGCGTTTGGAGTAAAAATAGATTTTGTCTTAGTAATGACAGCACCGCTTTTCTCCTCCCCATAAGATGATTTCTACCTGAAGGCAGGTTCACGCTAACTGGCACAACTCACTCAAAAAGCCCAGCGTCAGAGGCGTATCGTGAGGACAGCGGCGGGGGAGGCAGAGGAAGGACAGGCGGTCGTGGCGGGCTCCGCAAGGGCCTCCGGGGGCGGTGGCTTTTGCTGGTCTGGGCAGGGAGAGTAATTGAGCAAAGTAGAAATCAGGCAGACGGGAAAGCCACAGGCAAGAGAGAGGCAGGCTTGTGAGGAACATGCCGGGGGCACTGAAGACACAGCCACGCCGGGCTGCGGCTTTCGTGTGTGCTGTGGGCGGTCAGGCTGGAAAGGCAAGTGGAAGGTGGACTGATGACTCAGCCACCTGTACACAGGGGCACAGCCCACTTCTGCTGTGCAGGTCGAGTGCCAATGGACAGTGAATGTCTGCCACACAGCAGAAGCGCAGTGAGCGTCATGTTAAAAATAATATATCTGGGAAAAAATCAGGTTGGCTCTGGATTTTATTCTTTTTGCAAAGACTGTGGGAAAAACAACCCTATTTCTGTGTTCGATAAGGTGTGTACACAGGGGTCTCTGACAGCTGAGATAACTTCCCCATGAGGTGATGGGTCCCAAGAGAAGTGACCAAAAGCCCAAGGCGGGGCCATTTGCCAGCACCTCACTGCTGTGACAACCCAGCCCAGCCAACGCAGCAGAACAGGCAAGTCCATCGGGCCTGGGCCTGCCGGGAGCTGAGGGGAATGCCCCTCCTCCGAGACCCAAGATCATTTCATCTGTTCAAACAGAACACTTGCTTTTAAGGAACAGTGGATTCTAAACAGCTGGAAACGGGAGACAGGCCCCCTGGTGGCAGGACTGGCAGGGACTGGGAGAAAGGAAAGGCTTGGGTGTAACCTGAGAGTGGGTCCCCCTTGGGAAGAAAGCGCCTGAGCCACCAGGCCGGTGCGGCCCAGTGGCCGAGCGTCCACCTAGGAACCAGGAGGCCCCGGTTCGATCCCCGGTCGGGGCACATGTCCGGGTTGCAGGCCCGATCCCGTGTGGGGTGTGCAGGAGGCAGTAGGTCAATGATTCTTTCTCATCATTAATGTTTCTACCTCTCTTCCCCTCTCCCTTCCTCTGTGAAATCAATAAAATATATATTAAAAAAAAAAGATCCTGAATTTCTAGGCCCTGCTTTCCTCACCTGTGAGACATAATATCAATCTTGCAGGTTTCTTGGGATTTAATACAATGAAGAAAGTACTTACCATGAGGAATATTTTAATTATTCAAATAGCCTTAATTAAGTAAAATCAGAATAAATATAATACTACTTCTCATTTAGTTAGTTCTAAACTGTACCAAGTACCTGCCTCTTCCTCTCACAACCTGCATTTAGAGGCAAATCAGGCTCACAGAGTGAGCTGCGGTCCCTCACCCAGCCCAGCCCAGGACCCCAGGGCCCAGGATGGAACCTGGGGGAGGGCTCAGCGTTTGCCACCTGCAATGCCGGTTGTGTAGTCAGCCACTGCACTTTTGCAAACCTCTTTTGTTTTTAAGTTTAAAACCTCCCCATGCGTTGGCCTATCTCACTTACGTTAAGAAACGTGAAAGAAAAGGGGAATTTTTCTTTACTATTAGGGTGTGGGGGTGGAGATGGGTTCCTATACTTGGGGTGTTGGGGGAGCAATCAAACTGAATGAAGGTTGCTCATCCCAACCTAGAGGTTCTCCTCGGATGTTCTTACCCTCGAAGGAAAATCTCCTGAGGGGGGCATACATGGACTGTTGCCTCCATTGCCACGACAGAGCCCACAGGCCCGCCTGGTAAGCACAGCGGCGGAGGCGTTGCACGTTCTGGGACTTGAGAGCTGACCTGAAAGTACACACTGTGTACTGGGTAGCCCAGGAGGACGTGGGCAGCCTCGGGGCCAGACATGGGCATGACAGACACACACAGTAGACGGCTCACTCTAGTCAGGTTAGGTTTGCCCTGAATGAGTTTGGTGGCAGGCTGGTGTAAATGCTTGCCTCTCAGAGCGTTTTTGTTTCAGAATCATTGGTAAGGGAGTACGGACGTGCTGATAACAGGCAGAACAACGGTTAGTATCTACTGAGTGCTTACCATTGTGCTGTTTCCGTTGACCCTTAGCACTCACCCAGCATGGGGTGGAGCACAGGCACGGCCACTATATTTCCCTAAAAGCCTTGTACTGAGTCGCCGGACAGCGCCTTCGCTGGCTGCCTGGTTAGTCACTGCCGCGCCATTTTGGCAAATTACTCCTCTTGTCAGTGCTTACACGGTTGTTGTGAGGATTAAATGAGTTACTTGGTGAGAAGTGCCTGGCACATAGCAAGGGTTGTTATTATGTAATTTTGCAAGTGGGTAAACTAAGCCTCAGGGAAGTTTGGCACTTTGCCCAAGAAATCCCAGCTATTAAGAGTGCAGCTGGGATTTGAACCCAGGCAACTTCTCTCTAAGCCTACCCTCTACGCTACTTTTTGCACTTACAGGCGAACCACTCAAGAGACAAAGTAGCTACTAATCTAGAAAGATGTGAAATCTTGAGTGTTGGGGTCTTCAGACAATGGTAGTTCAGTATTGTAACAGCACCAGTGATAGCCAATGCCAACTCGGCATCTACTCCCTCAGTCCCAGGAGGCTGGCCTCCATCTCAGACAGCCCAGGGCCTGTCCCTGCAGGCACACTCACCATCAGGACCTTGGTGGGCGGCAGCGTGCAGCGCCGTGTTTCCCCGGCGGTCCTGGTGGGCGGGGTCAGCCCCGAGCTGAAGAAGCAGGCACAGGGCAGGGGCATCGTGGCGGGCACAGGCCCGGTGCAGTGGCGGTGGCTGCCCAGCATCTACATCAAGGCCGGGGTGTCGCTGGAGGAGGGCCTGGGCCCGGGCCAGCCGACCTGCAGACAAGTACCGCCGGAAGCGACGCTCTTGGCGCCGGCGGTGGGAAATGGAGGCCATGGAACTCCTGGGCTGAAGGAAAAGAGGCATCAGAGGGGACCCAACCTTGGTCGGCCCCTCCCCGCCACCCCGGCCATTGCATCCCTCCTCCTTTCTGCCCGGTTCTCACATCCTGAGCAAGAGATGAGGCCTGTTCTACCCCACCCCCTTACCAGATGATCGGTTTGAAAACATTTTACTAAATTTTTAAATAAAGAATCTTGGAAAGGGGGAATAGGGACTGATGAAATTTTTATCAACAAATTAGAATTTTAAAGTCATGGACAACTTTAAGTAATGATCTAGAAATTGAATATAATGCACCCGGACAAGTGATGTGAAATAAAGCCTTCTCCCTCCGGGCCTGGAGTGTGGGGTCACTCATCAGACCTGCCCCCGTCCCCCGAAGTACCCTCAGAGCTGGCGGCCCGAGGCCGGGGTTCAGGGGCCGGAGAGAGGGAGGCAGGAAGGCGAAGACACTCTAGGCTGGCGGAAACGGCGCCACTGAGACGCAGGTAAAGGACGGAAATGACCTAGGAGCATTACCGGATGTCGTTCCTCCCCGAGGACGCGCGGTGGCGGGGGCGGGGAGGTGTGTTTCCGCGGTGTGGCTCCGGGGGAAACTAGGGAACTTAAGATAAAAGGGTCTCCCTGGAACCGGGAAAGTGGAGGGTGGGCGCAGAAAAAGGAAGGCGGCCTGGAGGTTTATTCCCAACTCCCCAGCTGGGAAGAGAGAGTAGTGGTTCCGAGATAGATGAAAAGATGAGAGAAGAGAGAAAACAGGAGAGAGAAGGGAAAACCACAGTGAAAAAGAAAAAAACACATTGAGGCCAAGAACAGGGGCAGATCAAAAAGAGAAAAACAGGCATGAAAAGACATAAAGGCAAGTGAGATGGATGCAGAAGTTTGGACTTGGAAAAGATAGAGAAGGGAGACGTGGAGGGGAGAAAAAGGAGGAGATGTTGGCCGAATTCAAAAGTCCAACGTGCTCTTCCCAGCGCACCATGGCTGCTGACTGCCTTACTTTCTCACCCAGTCTCAACCCCTCCATTGCTTCCTCCTCTCCCAAATACTCTCCTCTCAGCCCCGGTCCCCATTCCTAGACCTCCGGACTGGGCCAGCCTTGCGCCCAACTCTAGCGAGCAGCTTTGGGCCTGGTCTCTGCTGCCCCCGAGAGGTCCTTCTCGGTACTGCCAGAGTGAGAGGTGGGCGAGGAGGACCAGCCACCATCGGGAGGATCAGTTTAGGGGAGACACCCGGTGCAGGCTAAGCGAAAAGGGGAGCACTAAGACCCAGGGATAGTGGAGGACTGCAGCAACGAGCTGGAAGAAGAGAAGTAGGCGGTGGGGTGGGGGCTGGGAGCCATTTGGTACCTTGGTAGCATCCAAAACAGAATCTGCCATAACAGCAGAAATGGCCAGTCAATCCCAGGGTATCCAGCAGCTCCTGCAAGCAGAGAAACGAGCGGCTGAGAAGGTGGCAGATGCCCGAAAGAGTGAGTCTCCCCCTTCCTCCATTAAAAGTCTGGAAAGAAAATTGGGGGTGGGAGGACAGCAAACATTTGAGTCCTGAGGAATACCCAAGCCTGATGGGGAGAGAGCTGAGGGCTGGGGGGCTCGTTAGAAGGGAAGAAATGGGGGAATGTTAGAATCTAGCACCTGATTGGCTGAGCGCAGAATAACTTTCTGGGAAGGGCTGACCCCCACTCTCACATTTTATGTCGGGTTCACCCACTCCCACTTTTTTTGCTTCCAGGAAAGGCCCGGCGTCTGAAGCAGGCAAAGGAAGAGGCACAGATGGAAGTGGAACAATACCGGCGGGAGCGAGAGCTGGAATTCCAGAGCAAACAGCAGGCGGTGAGTCTGGGGAGCATTGGGGATGGCACCCCAGAGTGCAAGTTGGTGGATGCATTTGGTGAGGGTGATTCTACGATAAAATAAGATGGTCAAGGACAGAAGGGGATCCTGGTGGGGACCATGTGACATTGGTCAAGCTTCGTGATATTTAAGAACCTGAGCTTCTGAAGGACTTGAGCAGCTTGTGGGGGGAATTGCCATAGTCTGTGTTGAGTATGATGACATTTGGGTGGGGGGCAGAGTGCAGAGGTCATGGGTGGTGAGGGTGGGGATTGTACAGTCTGACATTGCATGCCAGGTCTTGGGGGAAAGGGGTTGTGTTGCTGTCCTGGTGTCTGGCTGTTTCTGTGGGTTGGGCAGTTTGAAGAGGGCCTTTCTCTCTGGCCTTGCTCTAGCATCTTTTCCTCCACATGCCTGGACCCTCTTTCTCTGTCTCTTCCTTTTCCTCTTCTACCCCTTCCTCACCTTCCAGGCCATGGGCTCCCAGGGAAACCTGTCTGCAGAAGTGGAGCAGGCTACCAGGCGCCAGGTGCAGGGCATGCAGAGCTCCCAGCAGAAAAATCGAGAACGCGTCCTGGCCCAGCTCCTTGGCATGGTCTGCGATGTCAGGCCTCAGGTCCACCCCAACTACCGGGTTGCTGCCTAGGATAAACCCTAGTGCCTGACTCTTCCTCAAAGAAATCCCCAAATCAGAATCACCTCCCATCCTAATCCTACTCTATTTTCCATTCTCCAGAAATTCTAAGAGGCAAGACCCAATAATTCTCCTGTGAAATATAGATATCCTACTCAGACCTGAATCTCCTTATTGTTTTTTAACCTTCACTGAGACCTTATAAATTCCCAAGTCACCCTCGCCCACTCCTCCTGTGAAATTTGTGGCATGAAAAAGCAGGGATATAGGAAATATCCCAACTCCAGCACCCTCAGGCTTGGACCCCTCTCCTGTCCCTGCTACTAGTTGACAGGCAACCAGGACAAGCTACTTAACCTGCAGCCTCAAAGCACCCCCTGGAGCAACAATGCCCACCTTTCAGGCTGCTGCAGTCATTAGGGATCATTCTCGCATGGTTTCTGGCATGTAGTAGTTATGAACCGATTAATGGCAACCCTGTGATATTATTACCACCCCATGTCCACCTGCCAAAACCTAAACACAGCTGTTTCCTCACTTCTGTCTGTGACTCTAACTCTACTCGTTCATTCTGTGATTCTCGTGACGCTCTGAAGAACTGGCTCTCCCACCTCTCTTTCCTCAGGCCTTATGATCCCTGAAAAGATAAAATGATGATTTCATTTAGCTCCTTTACTGTAGTTCCAGAAAGGTGGTGCGTTTTTTACTCTGTCCTTCATCTCTCTTAAGTTGGTCTTTCTCTTTATTGGTTTTCTCCCATTTCTTATTACCCCAAAGACCTATCAGATGATATGAAGTGAAGCTTGTCACCGTGTATGCATGGACTTCCTTTGTAACAATAAAAACTGTCAATAAAATGACTATGGGAAAATCCTTTTGTTTCATCATTTCTCATTTAGCCCCTCTCTTGTGTCTTGTTTCTGTATGCTCCGAACACCCAAAAGAGCTGCCCTTTGAAACTTGTTATAGAAACATAGCAATAATATATTATGATGGCCTGGCCCATGTGGCTAGGTGGTTGAGCATTGACCTAAGAACCAAGAGGTCACAGTTTGATGCCCTGTCAGGGCACATGCCTGGATTGCTGGTTTGTTCTCAAGTGGGGGGCGTGCAGGAGGCAGCTGACCCATGACTACCTCTCATCACTGATGTTTCTCTCTCTCTCTTCCTTTCCTCTCCCTGAAATCAATAAACATATATATTTTTTAAAAGAAAACATTACAAATCATATTTCTCTAAAGTGAGAAACATAAGTGATTCTTAGTTTGGAAATTGAAGACTTTAGATGGTGACAGTAGAGAAAAACGGGGTGTAGGAACAAGCATTTTGCCCCTCCAGTAACCAAAGAGGCTCAGGCTGTAATGAGAACAAAAGGCATTTATTTCAACAAAAACACTGTACTACCATGATGCAGATCCAGGTAACTACTCAAACTGCTTTCTGAGAGAACAAAGAAAGGCAGGATTTATTAAAGCAAATACGACAAAGTGCAATTCTTTCATGTAAACGAAGGATTGCTGGTTAGGGATTGGTTGGTTCTAACATGCAAATGAGGGAGGCAAAAACTATGAGGAGCAGGTAAAGCCCATGTGTCCCTGAAGCAGTTATTCCAAAATGTTTATGACTCAGCCTTGAACTGAGTGGTTAGCAACTTCACAGCAGCTCTGAGAACTGTCGCTCCCTCAGTGGCCTCTGACTATATTAGATGACTCTCTTAGCAGTGCCTGTTCCATTTTATTTTTTTCTATGATCACCTGGCTTTATTTTTCTTCATAGCACTTACTACTACTTGACATATTTATGTTTGTGTGTTGTCTGTTCTGTTGGTGAACACTGTAATGACAGGGCCATTCACTGCTATGTCCCCAGATCCTAGAATAGAACTTGGGACAGAGTATACAAGATAAATACTGTTGAATAAATTGATACATAAGGTTGGGAAAACTGCCCTTCTATGATACCATCCTGGGATCCTTGAATGGATCACTTACTGCATTTTTCTTGGCCACATAAAACAAGCCTCTTAACTAGACTCTAAGCAGCAAGGCAGGATATATCCTCCTATAAAATAAAAGGCTAATATGCAAATCCACTGAACGGAGGAAGGTCTGGGCACTATGATGAGCACTGACCACCAGGGGACAGATGCTCAAGGCAAGTGCTGCTCCCTGTAGGTCAGTGCGCTCCCTTAGCAGGAGGGGCTGCTCAGCCAGAAGCCCTGAGCCAGGTTCACCACTGGCGAGTGCAGCAGTGATGGTGGGGAGCACTAAGGACGTCAGACTGCCAGCTTATCCACTGAGGGCTCCCCAACTGTCAGAGGGCACATGATGGGCTGAGGGACACCCCCCCCCCCCAAGAGCAGGAATTTCATGGACCAGGCCTCTAGCAGAGAATAAGAAGTGTTTGTTTATATCCTGGTTCTGACACTTTACTAGCTGCATTACTTCCCACATGTTGTTGCTTTATTCTCTTCAGTCTGTGTTAATGGAATGGGAATAATGGTCTCCACTCCTCACTGTTAAATGATTGTTTAATAACAATTACAGGGCCAAACGTTTGTTGTCATTTTTGTCAAGCAGCAGACATCAAGTCTGTTTTATATAGCATATCAAAGACAGGGTGTCAGTTGCTTCATTCACGAAGAAATCCAGGCTGAACAATGGGGCTATTGGGGCAGGGCTAAGAACATTACAGTGGCATTAACAGTATTTAGGGAATGTTACATAACCCTCAAGCCCTATCATTTAGCACTTGGGACCCGATCTAGACCCCGTTCCCACTCTGAGTTCAGAACGCCTTGCCTCGCAGCCCCTGCCACCAGCTTGGGGCCCTTGGGACATGTACTATATGGGCCAACACTACTTTGGGGCAAATGTCAGGCCACGGTCCCCACGCCTGCCTATCTCCAGTGCAGACGCCCCAGGTCACCTTGACTACCGGACGGAGGACCCCGTGGGAACCCACAGCCTCGCCAGCCTCCCTCGACATAGAGGGGTGCCCAGAGAGAAGACCTGCGTGGCAGGAACCCAAACGAGGAAGCGAGGGACGCGGAGAAAAGTGGAACAAGAGAAAGGGGATGCTAGTGGGAGGGGATGCTAGTTTCCTTTATGTCTTTTGTTACGGCAATAGCGAAGGAGTTACAAGTGGCTTTTTAAAAAAACTTCAGACAGGCAGTTTCTAAAGGCAACCCCGGAGCCCCCGGAACTACAGAACCACGAAAGGTCCTTTTTCCGGTCCCTTGACCCTGACGCTAGCAGCCGAGAAGGCGGGAGGCCGGGGTAGAGGGAAACTGGGAACCGGAAGTGAAGGCAGATTGCCTCCTTCGTCGCTGTTGCTGCCGCCATACGCGTTCGCCTTGCTCAGGTAAGCTTTGGCCTTCGGTACCATCCATTTTCATCTGCGTTTTCCTGCAGCCATCCTACCGTATGGAATCCTGATACCCCTTCCACAGGCGATGGCCTGGTCGCTGGGGCCTCGTTGGGTCGTTATTTTCATCACTTGCATCCCATTCGAGAGCAAAGAGCTCTTGACGGGAGGTAGGGAAGCTAAAAAGGCTCAATCCAAGATGGTGGCCTCGCTTCATTGTGTCCCCTTAGCCCTCCGCTCCTCCGGCGGCCGCGTCTCCTAAAGGCCCTAGCGACGGGGAGAGGCGGCGCTGGGCGGGGCTCTCCTCCCCTCCCCGTGTTTCTGGCTGCTCTCGGCCGGCGTGGGTCTCGGAGGAGCCCGCTTCTGGGCCTAGATGGACTTCCTACCTCGACGGGCCCACGTTTATTGGGAGCGCTTTGCGAGTGCTTTCGGGAGATTGTGTTTTCGGAGTCTCCGCTGAGTGACGCAGCGGCGGTGGAGGCGCTCGGTAAAGGCTCGCCTCAGGCCGAGGCCGTCCGCTGCCTCTGACGCCTTGTATGATGGAGAGAGGTGGATGTTGCTTTCGGCGGAGCTATTCCCGCCATTGGCTAATTACACGGAGCTTTAAGCCGCAGGTGGGGTTACTGAGCGGGAGGCCGGGGGGCTTTGGGGGTGAACGGCAGCCACATGATGTTTTCATGTTGAAAGGTGAGCGCTCTGCGCTGTGATGACCTTCATCTATCACCCTGGACTGATGGCTGCTTACGCGGGGGCTTGACAGCTTGAGGCCAGGAAGCGCGGGTCTTCCGTGGAGGGTTTGGGGACTGCCTCCCTTCTCTCCGTCTCCACTCCTAGCACCTGCTTTTCCTCACCTGTTCGTTTTCCTCGTTGTTAGGGACGAGTTCCTAAGCTGCTCTCCCACCATCTGATCCTAGTCTTGCTGGAGCCTGTGACCTGACCACCACCACCTCCCCCCAAACCCCCTTCCCGGTCCCCGTTACTCTTGCCATTGTTTTGTGTTTGTTACTGTTTCACCCAGGTAAAGGTTTCATAGTTTAGGGAAAGTGGGAAGGGCGTGAGGATAGAAAAGAAGTGGCGAAGGCTCGGCTCGTGACTGATGTCCTTTTTTCCTGTTTTGTTTTGTTTTTCTCCTAGCTCTTCTGTCAAACTAGTGTGTCTTCTATTCCTTAAGCCTCACTTTCCCCCTTTCTTCTCACTTAATCTGCGTGAACCCATTCAGAGACCCTCCCTCCTCCTCCTGGTGGCCCAGTTATGGCGGAGAACGATGTGGACAATGAGCTCTTGGACTATGAAGATGACGAGGTGGAGACCGCAGCGGGGGGAGACGGGGCTGAGGCCCCTGCCAAGAAGGATGTGAAGGGCTCCTACGTCTCCATCCATAGCTCTGGCTTTCGGGACTTCCTGCTCAAGCCAGAGTTGCTCCGAGCCATTGTTGACTGTGGTTTTGAGCATCCATCAGAAGGTAAACTTTCTCTTGGGCATAGAGTCCTCATAAGGCACTTTGATGATCTGAACAGTTGTGTTCGTGGTATCTCAGTGATACAGGCCTGCATTTAGGATAGACCAGGAGTAAGGAAGTACCAGGAGTCCCAGAAATTATCTTAGCATTAGAAGAGGTTTATATAGGTTGTCTTTTACTCATGGTGCACAAAATTCGTGCACTAAGGGAGAGGGGGTCCCTCAGCCCAGCCTGTGCCCTCTAGCAGACCCAGAGCCCACGAGGGATGTCTGAGGCAGGAAAGGCACCGCTGCTGCGCCCGCCAGCCCTGAGCTTGGCTTCTGGCTGAGCAGCGCTCTCTCTCGTGGTCAGTGCACGTCATAGTGACTGGTTGTTCCGCCATTTGGTCAATTTGTGTATTGCCCTTTTATTATATAGGACAGAGTAGCATGAATCAAACGCAACTTAACAGGTCTGCTGTTCGTTTTTGTGAGTGCTCTTCTCTTCTCGTTTTGAATGTTGTCACTTTAGCTTGTAATTTTAAGTTTTTCCGAGAGGTGTTGGTGGCACTTTTAGTTCTCTGTTGGGTCAGGCCAACTCTGGTCTCTGGAAACCTTTATGGCTGTTCTAAAGGTGGCTGGCTTCTGGGTCAGACATCAAGGTTGCAGGGTTTCGTGATCCAAAGGACGGCGGTCTAAGCAGGAGATATGGCCTATAGCAGGCGCACAAGTGCCATGGGTTACGATAAAGGAAAACAAGGGCAGCCAGAAGCACCAAAGTGGGCTGTTGGTGGATGCAAATGGGTGGTTGGTGGGTGCTGGAGGAAGCTAAAGCTAGGAGAGACTAGGAAAGTCTGATTTGGAGATGAATTTGAAGGAGCATAGAAGTAGAAAGTGTCTAGAAATTGACAAAAACCGCTTAAGAACTGGGTGGCATGAAGTGGGTGTGGCTGGTGAAAAATGTTATCTGGAGACTGAAGCCCAGTTTATCTTTTTTCTTCTATATTTAGTTCAGCATGAGTGCATCCCTCAGGCCATTCTGGGAATGGACGTCTTATGCCAGGCCAAGTCGGGCATGGGGAAGACGGCAGTGTTTGTGCTGGCCACTCTGCAGCAGCTGGAGCCAGTTACTGGGCAGGTACAGTTGGGGAAAGTATTGGGGAGGGCGTCTGGGTTAGGAATGTTGGGGCAGAGTGTTTTTAGCTCAGCTACGTGATGTATTCACAACCATGGGTGCTTGTTGCTCAGGTGACCTCTGTCCTTGAGGCCATTGGGAATATTCTGTAGTAGTCGTAGGGTTAATGATTTCCATCTCAGAATTGAAGTCACTTATGTTTTTGTGAAAGTCACTTCCCCAGGCGGGTAGTGAAGGGAGACACTTTCTTTCTGCTTACCCCTCAAGGTGTCTGTGCTGGTGATGTGTCACACCCGGGAGCTGGCTTTTCAGATCAGCAAGGAGTATGAGCGCTTCTCTAAGTACATGCCCAATGTCAAGGTAAGCCAGGGTAAAGAGCCCGGGGAGAATGAGGGGCGGATAGTTGGAGGCATTTGGGACTTAGAGACCAGTAGTCTTCATGTCCCACACATGTTAAATTTCAGTACCTATACGTGAACCTCAACTACATCTAATAGTTCCTGCAAATTTCTATTTTTATTGATTTCAGAGAGGAAGGGAGAGGCGGAGAGAACCATTGATCGGCTGCCCCTGCACGTCCTGCACTGGGGACTGAGCTCTCAGCCCAGGCGTGTGCCCTCATGAATGTGAACTGTGACCTCCTGGTTCATGGGGCAGCTTTCAGTCACCAAGCAACGCCAGCTGGGTTCCTCCTGTCTTTATTTTTTAACACAGTGTGTGAATACGCTTGTGCATTAGGAGACTGGGTGGTTGGACTGCGGAGGAAGTTTCCTCAGGACCACTCTTTTGCTTACTGCTTTCTTAAGCTGACACTTTGAATCATTTTAGCGTGCTTTGGGTGACAGTTTGAGAATTGGGGGTGTATGGCAAGAGAATGCTGGAACTCCAAAATTGCTCTAGTATGATGTGAATTTTGAGAGTTATTTAAAAGTGGCAGAAAATTAAAAGATGTCTGGGAGCCATAAAGCTGAAGTTGTTCTCCATGATATAACCTCGATGTTTATAATCTCCAATCTTCCTGGTTAGGATGGTGTGAGGAATAGTATATTTTCCTCAAAAAAATTAAATATGGAACTGCCATTTGCCCAGTGACCCCACTTCTAGGAGTATACCTTAAGAAACACAAAACACCAATCAGAAAGAATGTATATTCCCCTATGTTCATAGCAGCACAATTTACAGTGTCTAAGATCTGGAAACAGCCCAAGTGCCATCAGCAGACGAGTGGGTAAAAAGCTGTGGTGTATTTACACCACGGAACACTGTGCAGCAGTAAAGGAGGGTCTCTTACCCTCTGAGACAGCATGGGGGACCTGGAGAGCATCGTGCTAAGAGAAAGAAGTCAGTCATAGAACGACAAGTGTCACATGGTCACACTCATGTGGAATCTAACAAAATAAACTGATGAGCAGAGTGGCTCCAGAGACGTGGAAGAGAGTGGGGAATCTCAGGGAAGGGGCAGACAATAGGGTGAAGAAAGCCTGGGGTCGGGGTTGGGGGCAGGATGGAGGAGGTTAATTCGGGGGTGGGGGAGAGGGCCGTATGTAATTCAACAATAAAGAATTATTTAAAATTGTATCGGTACTAACAACATACTGAGTGAGGCTTAAAAAGAGGAAAACTCTTTACAGTTGAAAGTGAAAGCTGCCTCCGGGCTATGGCTTTGCTAGCCAGAGCCTTTATTTCCAACGCCACAGCCGGCCACAGCCTGCCCGTGGCCCAGGGGCTGGGCATCTGCCTGTGGAGTCAGTTTGGTTCCTGGTCTGGGTTGCAGGCTGGATCCCCAGTAGGGGAACTATTCTGTCTCTCTCCCCTTCTCCTTTCCTCTCTTTAAAACCAACAAAAACAAAACACAAAACAAAAAAATATTTTTGTTCAGATTGTTATAATTTTTCTTGTTACATATTCATGTTTTTAATTTTTTTAAGAGAGAGAAACATGGATGTGAGGATGAAACACTGATCAGCTGCCCCTTGTCTTGCATGCCCTTTACCAGGGACAGAGCCCGTAACCTTGTTACCATAATTTAGAAATGATGTTAACAACTTAAGTGTTGCTGGTGGTAGCTGCCGGGTAAGAAGGCCTCAGAACTCCCAAGGCCTCACAGTGAAAGGGTTTGTGCTCTCCCTCTCCAGCCCTGCATCACAGAAGCGAATCACTGTTACTCTGCTTTGAAAATTCTGCTGGTTCTGTAAAATGAAGTGTTAGGTAGTGTTTCCTTGATTGACAAATTTATAAGCCTTTTCTGCTCAGCTCATTTACATTGTTTTTTTGAAACATTAATTCTAATTCTCTAAGTGTGTTCTGAATGCTGTGCATATGTAGGCATCCACATTATGCACACCTCTGTTTTACACTATCTATGCCAATAGCATTGACTTGTGTCCTTTCTCTGAGCACTCTTGTCTGGCTTGATTCTAAAACTTTGAAACCAGGAACAAGCTTCCATTGTTAAAACTATGGAAACATTTATCTTGGAGCTCTGTGGTGAGTTAGGATTGCACTTCCTAGCCATTTGACTAGGTGTATAGGTCCAACTCGTCACCTTTGTGCCTGTATTCTTGGTGTCAAGATCAAATACAAATTGTCATGACACTTTCCTTTGCCCAAAATTATGCTACAGTAACTTGAAGAGGCTGGGCCTGTTCTACAGAATGCCCTACCTCTGGATTCCTCTGGTTAGCTTTTAAATCCTTACCTGAGGTGATGTTTCTCATTGATGTTTTTGTTTTTATTTTTTTGAGAGGAAGTGGGGGGAGAGGGAGAGAAACATTGATGTGAGGGGGACAACCATCAGCCCCCTGGCCCTGGCTGTAATCAAGCCCGCAACCTTTTTGGTGTTTAGGATGATGCTCCAACCAACTGAGCTACTCTGCTAGGGCTTGTCTCATTACCCCTTTGTGGTAGTTAGCTTGTACTCCTGATACTTACTATAAACAAATTTTTTTGGCAAGAATTTTTAAAAAAATTTTTATTGATTTTAGAGAGGAAGGGAGAGGGATAAAGAAACATCAATGATGAGAATCACTGATAAGCTGCCTCTTCTGCGCCCCCTTCTGGGGATTGAGTCCGCAACTCAGGCATGTGCCCCTGGGCAGAGGCAGAATTGAACCTGGGACCCTTCTGTCCACAGGCTGACGCTCTATCCACTGAGCCAAACCAGCTAGGGCTTTGGCAAGAATTCTTCATGGGTGTCCTGTGTACCTCTTGTTTTGTTGTAAACCTGGGTGTTCCACATTTAGTGATTTTAGATTTACTATAGGACGAGGATTATGATAGCCTGATTCCTTGGTTGATCTTCCCCTCTTGAAACTAGAAAGCAGCTTTCGGTGTTATATTGTACTAAGTCCCAGATCCTCAACAACCATTCCCTTAATGGTTTTAATATGGAGTAATATGGTTAGCTTGAATCAGTAATTTCATAGGACGTGTACAGAGGAGTTTAAAAATCTGGGCTGAGTTAGGAAAACTTGATATTCCTTGAGCTTTGTGGTGGTCCTTGACCTATTGGTTCTTGCTGTTCCCATTCTTAGAGCAAAGCCTGGTCTTAGAGTCCTGGGAAGGAAGCGGTTAGTTAAGGTGGAGTGGCTGGAGGCTTGTCCTGACTGCTCAGGTCAGCCCGTAGCCTCAGGCAAGTCACTGGTTTCTCCCTCAGTGTTGAGGATAGTAATTTTAGCTCTGAAATGTTCAGGAAGTGGTTTAGTTGAAGTTGGAAGAATGGGGACTGTGGAGGGACTGGAATCATTGTTTCACTGTGAGACACTCTTCTCCCCGCTGGCAGGTGGCAGTGTTCTTTGGAGGTCTGTCTATCAAGAAGGATGAAGAGGTGCTGAAGAAGAACTGCCCGCATATCGTCGTGGGGACCCCTGGCCGCATCCTAGCCTTAGCTCGAAATAAGAGCCTCAACCTCAAACACATTAAACACTTTATCTTGGATGAATGTGATAAGATGCTTGAACAACTCGGTGAGTGGCGGTGCGGGGACTGGGCCTGTGGAACAAGTGCTGTTCGGTTGATACAGGACACTGTCATGCAGGACAACCCTTCATCTGCCACCCTCACGAGGGTTCTGGCTCCCGTGGTTGGTCTTGACTGCGCTCGTTAAGCAGCAGTCGTGCTCAGGGAGAAGGGCATTCTGTTCTCACATTCTGTGCTGGGTGTTTCTTTGTTTCTGAGAAGAGGGCTTCACGGGCGGTGGCCTCCGTCCATCCTATCCTTTCCGGACCCCTCTACTGGGTGTCTTGGGGTGAGACGCCAAACTGGGGGAGGGGGCGGTCTGCCCTCTGCCATCCTTGCACAGCATATGTCATGAGAATTTCTGGCTGAAGAAATCTGTACACTTAAGTTTGAGGATTAATGTGGAGAGTGTTGCTGAGTGTTGTGTGGCTTGGTATTCTAGTGTGCTGAGTCGAGTCACAGAAAAGACTCTCTAAGAACTCAAATCTGGTGAAGGAGAGAAGAAGGGCGTATGTAGCCTTAGGGATAAGTCATTCCAGATGATGTTTGGCTCTTCTAGATAGCAAGCTATGAGCCGGGCTCCAGGTAGAGATGTCTTGTTTCCTGGCTAGTAGGAAGTGCTCCAGAGGAAGCAGGGAGCAGATTGACCACTGGAGTATCAGGTGTGCCGTAGGGAGAAGGTCTTCTTGGGGCCCTGTGGTGGGCTCTCTCCTGGTTTCGTGGTTGTAGGCTTTGGGGCTTCATATTTCCTGCCTGTTTAAAACAAACACACAACTGGATTCTGATCCCAAATCTTGATTCCAAATTCATCGCTTTTTTTTTTAACATACTAGTGATTTCGTGAGGGTTAGAAGTAGAGTAGAGAGACCTGAGGCAAATCTTGCCTTGAGTGGACTCTGCTTGCCCGTTTCCAAGGGTCCAGACCTCGCTGGGAGGTCCTGATGACATGCTGCTTTTTCCCTTGCCTTACAGACATGCGTCGGGATGTCCAGGAAATTTTTCGCATGACCCCCCACGAGAAGCAGGTCATGATGTTCAGTGCCACCTTGAGCAAAGAGATCCGCCCCGTCTGCCGCAAGTTCATGCAAGACGTAAATACCTTCTCCCTTCTCTCCCTCCACTCCTGCCCACTGCCTCCTCCCCTGCGGGCCCGCTCCCTCCAGACTCCCTGTCCTTCAAGCGCCAAGAAGGGCACGCGCCCATCTGGGAGCGATGGCTCCTTGAAGAGACAACAGAGGCAGCGACAGCTAGCGCTAGGGTCTGCGCGGGTGCCAGGGAAATGCCGGAAGACTTGGTCGGGTTAACGTGAGAGCGGGTAGTGTTCGACTTTTTCTTTTCTTTTTTTTTAAATGAAAGCATTTTTGAACCTCTTCCTTTTGGGGGAGGGCAGGGTTTTCTGCCCTACCACCCACCCATCGTCTCCTACACATCCCCTACAGCCACGCACCCTCAAGGTGGCATCGAGCATACAACTGGAGCCTTCTGCTCCCCAAAACTCGTAACCTCCCGGTGGCAGGAGAGAAAGAGAGGGACAGACAGATGGCAAGGCATGTGCAAACGAAGAGCAAACAGCACAAATGAATCCGCTCCCTCCCCACCTCCAGGGGTGGGGGCCTTTGGCACCTCAATCCCCGACCCCCTACGCCTTCCTACCCGAACCTCCTCGCACCCACCTGGAACCTCGGCTGATGGGAGCCATGAGCCGGCAGCAGAGAGCAGCACTGGCCAGCGGGGGATTCAGACGGCACCGGCGTGGATGGGCAGCGGAGGCCGCGGGGAAACCTGACCAGGAAGATGAGGACCAACCCAGCCTCTTTTTCTGTTCCCGGTTTTTTTCCTGAACCAAGGCTCCTTGTTTCCACCATATGTGTGGGATGGGGAGGAGTGTCCTGATCGCGGGGGTAGATTTTCCCCTTCTATGTAATGCTCGGGAGAGGGGACAGGGAAAGGGAAGCGCTCCCTTGCTGTGACCAGGTGGGTTAGGATGGGGCTAGGCGCCCCTGGGTAAGCAGTGGAGTGTCCTTTGCCTCCCTGCTCTGCTCTTCCCATGGAGTGACAGCTCCTGTCTGTTAGCTGGACCTGGGCTGCTGTGAGCTTTGGAGGCCACAGAACTTTTCTTTTGGAAAGCCTGGCTCTGCGCCCGGCTTCTGGCTGTCTTGTGTGGCACACAGCTCTCCGCTGGGTCTTAATGCTGTCTGTGCTCCCGAGGCAGGGAAGAGTGCTAGGAAATGTGGGCTCTGGAGTTGGGTTTTGTCTCAATTTCTATCTACGATTTTTTATCTTTTTTGATGCTACCTTCCTCCCCTTCAGGGGTAAAAACATAAGTGCATATCTGCAGCTCTGAATTTCTTTTAAAAAATAGTGATTTCAGAGAGAAAGAGATAGAAACATTAATGATGAGAGAGAATCATTGAGCCTGCAACCCCAGGCAGGTTCCCTGACTGGGAATCGAACCTCAACCTCCTCTTTGTGGGTTGACACTCAACCCTTTAGCCAGGCAACTCTGCTTTCTTAGCACCGCTTACTGACGCCTTCCGTGTGACACTGCCGGTGGCTTGAATCTTAGTTCAGAGACCAGTGTCATCTGGAGCTGTGCGCTTGTAGTTGAGGGCAAGTTTCTCATTTTGAATCATTTTTGCTGCTTTGATGGCATGTTGATCATGTCCATCGAGGGGTTCCCATCCTCTTTACGAGAATGTGACCCCCAGCGGAGAGGGCACTCAGATGGGGCAGTCCTCATCCTCCCCGCATTCTTACACTTGCTTGGATGGACTTATTTTGATGTCCAGGCAGTATTTGCCATGTGTTTGAATCATGTTTCCCTTTGAGAATCATCTACTGATGTTCTTTCCCCGCCTCCATTTGAGGTAATGGCATCTTGCCATGGGGTGGTTTCTCTGCTTCTTTCCCTCCCTGCAAGTTCCTTCCTCTGACAGCTTTCAGTTGGGCATTCTTAGAACTTGATTGATAGGAAGGAAATTAGGTCAAAGGTGGAAGAGACCATGTGAAAACGGGCATGCTTTTGGGAGTGGGGTGAAGTTTTCAGTCTTCTCTTCTCCCCATTCCCCCCATGGGGTGTATTGGAGATCAACTTCCTCCACCCCCCCAGGTTTAACCCCCCCACTCTGCCCTCCTCCCGTTCCCCACCCCTACTTCCCCCTCCCCCTCAGCCAATGGAGATCTTCGTGGATGATGAGACCAAGCTGACGCTGCACGGGTTGCAGCAGTACTACGTGAAACTGAAGGACAACGAGAAGAACCGGAAGCTCTTTGACCTTTTGGATGTCCTTGAGTTCAACCAGGTCAGTTGTTGCAGTCCAGTGGGAGGATGAGCACGTCCCCAGCTGTAGCAGAGCTCTGTGTTCCATACCCTGTTTAGAGGACACCACGTGGGTGATGTGAGAGGATGGTGGAGACGGCCTCTCAAGTGAAATCTTCCTTTTCTTTAAATCTTTACCTGAGGATATTTTTGTTGGCTTTAGAGAGAGACCTCAATTTGTTGCCTTGATGTGTGCACTGCCACCAGGGATCGTACCTGTCATCTACCTATGTGTTCCGGGATCGAATCCCAACTTTTCTTTCGGTGTGCTGGGCAGTGTTCCAACCGACGGAGCCTCCAGGCCTGGGGTTAATTGAAAAAAAATTTTAAAGTATATTTTTATTGATTTCAGAGAGAAACATCACTGATGAGAGAATCATGGATGGGCTGTCTCCTGCAACCCCCACACTGAGGACAGCCCGAAACCCGGGCATGTGGCCTGCCTGGGAATCAAATCATGACCTGGTTCATAGGTCAATGCTCACCCACTGAGACACGCTGGCTGGGCATGAAATCCCTTTTAAAAAGAGTGTGAGTGTCTTAGAGCCGAGCGTGGGCAAGGTGGGGGCTGCTGTTCTGTTCCTGTGCCGGCACAGACAGGTACTCAGTAAATAAAAGCAAACCTCAAAATGAAATCCTTAAGGGTTTTAATAAGGTTGTAACGGTTCTGAAATATCTTGATCATCGTTTAGGTTTTTTAATTTGTTTTTCATGTACTATTTACTGAGGAGATGTGTTTCATCGCTTTATCTGTTTAGGATTTGTGTGTGTGAGTGTGTGTGTGTGTTTCTGGAGAGGGAGAGAGAGAGAAATCAGTGATGAGAGAGAATCACTGATTGGCTGCCTCCTGCATGCCCCACACTGGGAATTGAGCCTGCAACACAGGCATGTGCCCTTGACCGGGATTGAATCCAAGACCCTTCAGTGCACATGCCTATGCTCTATCCACTGAGCCAAACCAGCTATGGCTATTACTTAGTTTATTTGCAATAAAATTTATGTAGACTTGGGATAGGGTTACATTTAGAGCAGAAGAATAAACACAATAGGGACTGAAGAATTCCTTTAGAAGTGTAATTACTGAAAACTCCTTTTTCACATAACCTCACACTCGCATGGACCCACATCACACACACACAGGTGGTGATCTTTGTGAAGTCTGTGCAGCGCTGCATCGCCCTGGCCCAGCTCCTGGTGGAGCAGAACTTCCCAGCCATCGCTATCCACCGCGGGATGCCCCAGGAGGAGAGGCGAGTTGGAAATGGAGATACTTTGTGTTCTTGGGAGGAAGAGACGGGGTAGAAAGGATTCATAATTTTCTAATTTCCTTTCTCACAAAGGCTTTCTCGGTATCAGCAATTTAAAGATTTTCAACGACGAATTCTTGTGGCTACCAACCTGTTTGGCCGAGGCATGGACATCGAGAGGGTGAACATCGCCTTTAATTACGACATGCCTGAGGACTCTGACACCTACCTGCACCGGGTAAGCCCCGCGCCCACGGGCCATGCAGTGGCCTCACCTGCCCCGTACTTTCTGTGTCTTGATAGCACACATCTTCATCCCTCCTTTTGGGTGTTGTCGTCTTTTGGGTCTTCCCGTCCCACCTTCTGTCTCCTTTCAGGTGGCCAGAGCAGGCCGGTTTGGCACCAAAGGCTTGGCCATCACGTTTGTGTCGGATGAGAATGATGCCAAGATCCTCAATGATGTGCAGGATCGCTTTGAGGTCAATATTAGCGAGCTGCCTGACGAGATAGACATCTCCTCCTACAGTGAGTATTGACCGCGGACCAGCTGCCCCACCTCGTGAAATTCTCCTTGTTCCTCGTTGTGTTTGGCTTAAGTCCCATTATGTGGGTAAAGCCCCTAGTACCGTGGTCGGCAGACTGGCTCGTGAGCCCCTTGAGTGTGGCTCTTCCACAAAAGACCACGGCCTGGGCGAGTCTGTTTTGAAGAAGTGGCGTTAGAAGAAGTTTAAGTTTAAAAAATAGGCTCTCCAAAGAAATTTCAATCATTGTACTGTTGATATTTGGCTCTGTTGACTAATGTTTGCTGACCACTGGCCTAGGGCATAATGGGCACCTGACTAGCTCATGTCCTCTGAACTCGAAGTCCTGTTGGGATGTTTAGTTCACGTCTACTTGGGATCTGTTCACTCCCCCAAGTCTGCTCTTGAGAATAGACACTACACAGACATCGGCATGCATGAGCATGTGTTTCTGCCAACCTTCCCTTTTCTTTCTCATATCTTACTCCTTTTCTTTTTTAAAATAAACATTGACTTCAGAAAGGGGGGGAGAGAAACATCAGTGATAAGAGAATCATTCATCGGCTGCCTCCTGCACACACCCCTTTCCTCCCGCACCCCGGGATTGAGCCCGCATTCCCATTGCCCTGTCTGGAAATCCCGCGACCTCCTGGTCCATGTCTTTACTCAGCCACTGAGCACACCCGCCGGCCCCGGTCTCATTCTAACCGCCACATTGTTTCCAGTTGAACAGACACGATAGAGGACACGTCACCTGTTCTGGAATGTGACCGTCTGTTGCTCTTCAGGAGATGACACCAGGTGTGGGGGTGAAGGAGACACTACTGCCCCTTCCCCTGACAGCCCAGCCCCAACCCAGGCCTTCCCTCTTTTGCATCACCACTTCTAAATCCCCGCTTCCTTATTTGTGAGAACTTTTTTTTTAACAAAACAAAAAACATGCGTTTGTGGTGTCTAAGTGCTCCTTTTATTGGGTCTGGGGTGAGGTGGTTTTAGGTTATTTATGTGGGGCCAAGGTTGTCAGTGGGAGGGGTCACAGTGGGGCACGCGGCTAAGACTGTAGAGGTCATGGTTCCCGCTGCTTTCCAGTCTGGCCCTCTAGAGGTGTCTTCTTTTTTCTTAGTGGCCTGAGAGAGGCTGGTGTATTCCTGACATCTCTGGGCAGGTGGTGTGCAGTGTTTCCCATGTTGTAGGTGAAGGCACCAGAGCAGCCTAGGTTCCTCCTCCCAGGCTCTCTCGGAGTCTCCTCATCTGCTCCTTCAGCTTCTGGGTCTTGAGCACCAGGGCCTGGGCTTCCCAGACCCCCTCCTGCCCTTCCTGCAGGGCCTGGGCCAGCTCCAGCTGCTGCTCCAGCAGTTCCTCTGCCTGGGCCAGCTCAGCAGGGAGCCCAGGACCCTGGGGGAGGAGTGTGAGGAAGGAGCATCAGCCACGGCAGGGGGCTGAGGCTATCTGGGTGTCAGGAATTCTGCCTCCAGTTTTTGATGCCATTCAAATAAGGGTAGCTTCCTGTCTTAGGCATAGGCCTTTTGGGAAGCAGGGGCTAGAGCAGATAGAGATCACTGGCTCAGAGGCTGTAAGGACTGCCTGCCCCTTCCCCCACCCCCCAGAAATCATTAACTTACTGAGGGGAAATGTCTGCTCAAGGACAGTGGACTGCACAGGGAGTAAGCCCTGAGGTCCGGAGGGGTGGGGGTGGGGAACACACTGGGAAGCTAAGAATTGAAACTAGGCAACAGACTCCAGGGATCTGAGTTGGTATCTGCTCTAGGCCTGTGGTACAGGATGAGATTGGGGACCCCCCAGCACAAATCTCACACCTTCTACCCTTCCTCTCGGTGCCACTTACCGTGGTGGGGGACCTCATCTTCCCGCAGCCAGTGGAGCTGGCCTGCTCCTTTGTGCTTGTCTTGGGGTTTTGGGAGCAGCATCTCTGTGAGCCGCCAGGGGCCAGCGGCCTGGAGGCCAGGAGGAGGCGACAGCTGCGACACCGCAATAGCCCGGGCAGAAAGAGGACCATGGCGGGTGCGGCAGGAAGCTGTCGGCTGCTCAACTGCCACCAAGAACTGGCTTATACCGGGCCTTGGCCTTGGCCTTGGCCTTCGTCTTGCTTCAGTGCTTGGCCCTGCCCCTGCACTCACCTCCCTCCCAACCTGGCCCTAGAGAGACTCCTGTTCCTGATGTGAAAATACTGCCAGCTTAGGCAGAGCTGGCTTGAGAGCACATGCCCAGCCCACCACACCCCGTGCCTGTTTCCTTAGCTCTGGCTTGTCCATGCCCCAAGTACGGAGTACAGTCAACCTCCATTCTGTCTCCCATCTAGACCAGGCCACAGCAAGCTTCGGTTTTCAACCTGACAACCCTTTTATACTGATAGTAGAGGCCTGGTGCATGGAATTTGTGCATGGCGGTGGGTGTGGGGGCAGGTGTCCCTCAGCCCAGCCTGCACCCTCCAATCTGGGACCCATTGGGGGGTGTACAACTCAATCCTGTACTGCTGGCTCCTAAGTGCTCCTGCCAGCCTCACCACCCCCTAACTGCTCCCCTGTCAGCCTGACCACTCCCCGCTGCTCTGCCCTCCCCTGCCAGCCTGGTCCCCCCCAACCACCCTCCCTGCTGGCCATCTTTTGGCCATATTGTGATGTGTGAAGGTGTGCAATGCCACCTAGGTTTTTATATAGGATGTCAGCATGACAAAAATCTCAGGCCACAGAAAATATGCCGGTGTGACTCCGTTTACTGCATTAACATCTCAGGAAATTGTGCTGTGAATATATAATTTGCATTCATTGCTGGCAAAATGGATAATTAGCGCAATTTTAAAACAAAGGACATCAAGAGTGCTAATGTTTCTAACGTGTGAAAGAAACTGATCATAGGCGGTTTGGTTAGCTGGTGACAGCGTGAAGACACCCCATGCCAAGCGGAAAGACACCCTGGGCCAAGTGATGAAAGTGACTCGAGGCTAGTAGGGGTGGGCTGGTACATTTAAGAAGGTAAGTGTTTGTTTATAGATTAGACAGCACATTTGGCACGCACTGTACATAAGAAAGATGAACATGGAATCATTTGGGGGTCTGGAATGAATTCATTTTACATTATTTCTAAAGAAAATGGTTTTCAAACACATGGCTTCTTGAACAGCCTTCCGGAACGAATTGAGTTGGAGAACTGAGGCTCCCCTGGTTTTTCGGAGGAGGAAGCTGGCTTGGAGGGTTCATTCACTCGCTCGCATCCGGCAGGTGCCTGGTGTGCTCCAGGCCTCACAGCTGGAGGGTTCATGCCCAGGTCTACTTGACTTGAAAACTACCCATTGGCCTTAATTTCCTCTTGCTGGCCCGGCATGACCTTTCCTGTACCTTTGCATATGATGTGGAGGTTTGCCTTTGGTCGTTCTCTGGACTGTGGTCACCACTTAAAAAGTTTTTATTGATTTCAGAGAGGGAGAGAGAAACCTCAATGATGAGAATCATGCCTCCACTGTGGATTAAGCCCACAACCCAGGCCTGTGCCCTGATTGGAAATGAACCATGACTTGGTTCATACGTTGACACTCAACCACTGAGCCACACAGCTGGGTCACTAACACATTTTTTTTTTAAGAATTTTTAAAAAATATATATTTTACTGGTTTTTTACAGAGCAGAAGGGAGAGGGATAGAAAGTCAGAAACATCGATGAGAGAGACATCGATCAGCTGCCTCTTGCACGCCCCCTACTGGGGATGTGCCCGCAGCCAAGGTACGTGCCCTTGCCGGAATCGAACCCGGGACCCTTCAGTCCGCAGTCTGATGCTCTATCCACTGAGCCAAACCGGTCTCGGCATAACACATTTTTAATGTATTTCTGTGTTTACTGTCAGTCCCTCCTTTGTGGCCAAGGAGAGGAACTTGATTTTCACAGCTGCATTTCCATTGCCCCCAAAGGGCCTAGTTATTGATTTTACAGTAACTGTTGAGTGAATGAATTGGTGAAGGCATCCTCAGACTCTCCACCAACACAGGCTCAGAACCCACAGGGACACATCCATGTACACACTATGACATAATGACATACATTCTCACACACACACACTGCTATACACCAATACACAGATACTATAACCATGGGGACACACACATACTGACATTCTCACATGTTCTCATACACTCACACTAACACTTTCTGACACACGCTAACATTCTCATACACTCACACTAATACACATTATCACACTGACACACATGCATAATTAAAGCCTACTTTTTATTGAACATTATGTTGTGAATGTTTCACATGTCATGCACTATTTAAAATTTTTTCTCCAAATTACTGTGAAAAATTTCAGATACTTAAAGTTTGAAAGAAGAACACTGGCTGCCAGGTTTAATCATTTTAATATTTTACCATATTTTCTTTATGTAACTATTAGAGGCCTGGTGCACAAATTCATGCACCAGTGGAGTCCTTCAGTCTAGCTGTGGGATTGTGCCAAAACTGGCTCCCCAATATCTCCCCAGGGGTCCTGGATTGTGAGAGGGCGCAGGCCAAGCCGAGGGACCCCACCACTGCATGATTGGGGCTGGGGAGGGATGTGGGAGGTTGGCCAGTTGGGGAGGGACCACTGCAGGAGGGCTCCAGGGCGTGTCCAGCCCATCTCACTCAGTCCCAATAGGCTGGACCCCAGCAGCAAGCTAACCTGCTTGGAGTGTCTGCCCTCTGGTGGTCAGTGCATGTCATAGCTAGTTGTTGAGCAACCTTAGCATATCATTAGCATATTACCCTTTGGTTGAACGGATGACCAGGCACTTAGCATATTAGGTTTTTTATTATATAGAATTTCTATAATTTTGGCTAAAATATTTGAAAATTGCCTGCCAACATCATGACCCTTACCCCTACACATTTCAGTATTTGTCTCTTTAAAAATAACCTTTTTTCTTCAAACACTGTTATTATTAGAGTGAAGAAGATAGTGGCAATTCCCTAGTGGTATGAAATTCCAGTGACATAGACTGTCTGTGTCATCCTTCGATGTTGCTCATTTTCAGCAGAGCAGCACTCAGGAGTCCTTTCCGCTCCCAGCCCTTCCTGCAAGCCCTCTCTCCATCCCCTCCTGGCAACACCTTGGGGAACTGAAGAGTAGAAATACTTTCTTCCACTCCCTATTTCTGTGACTTGACTCAGGCTTTGAAATAAAATCCTCTTATTTGCACACAATCTCCCACAGTGTGGGCAGGCACCGGACTCCCCAACCTCTGGCCCTGCAGCAGGGTAAGAGGGGCCCGTGCAGGGTCATGCCTGGTGCCCAGGGTCAAACCCCCGACAGCAGATCCCCCACCTTGGGGGTAAGAGAGGGCCATGCACATCCGCTAAGACCCATCCGCCCCAGGCACTGCACCCCATAACCAGGGGTCAAGAAAGGCTCCACACACAGGAACTAAGATAACCACCCCAAACCTCATTCCCAAACAGCCCAGCGAGAGCGCCAGCCCCTGTTCCTCCCACCTTCCTCACACACCACCATCTGCCCTGAATCCACCAGGACTAACCTCATTCTGTCATTTTCCCTGTTTGTCTGTCATCCCTGGTCCCCAAACACCCTGCACGCTCCTCTCCACAGGCCCGCACACCCCTCATCTGTCTTCTGCCCTCACACTGGACCCCCAGACTTCTCAGCCCAGGATGAGCCAAACCTGCGCAGCCCTCCCAGGAGGTCCCTGCACTCACAGCTCTGACAGACCGGGCCTCCCTGAGGGTACCCTTCCTCTGAGGTCCTCCCATGGGGTCTCCCTCCCCCTGACCTGGGGCCTTGGGGCCTGAGGTGGGTGAGGTCCTTGCTCCTCAGCTGCTTTGACCCTCCGTCTTCCCTAGCACCCCCTAATCCATAGTCAGATTGGAGCCGCCACCCCCTCACTGCAGGTACCCCCATTCCTTTTAGCTCCCAGCTCACTGTCACTCCCCAGAGTGCTCCCTCCTTGACCCTCCATGCTTTCAGCACAATCAGACAGGTGTCCAGGCCAATCCGTGGAGCCTGTGGGCAGTTTGCTTACATGCGGACTTGGGCGATGCATTGCGGTTCAGGACCTTGGACAGAGAGACACTGGGTTAGTGGGCTGGCCAGTCACCACTGGAAACCCGGGAAGCAGGCTGCAGCGGGAGATGCTGCAGGAGAGATGAGGGGCAGGAGGTCAGAGAGGTGGAGGAGGGGGGCGACATCGGGGGAGGGTCGGTGCTGCAGGGACCACGTTCCAGGGCCCAAGTCGTCCTCTAGGAGCTCAGGGGGGGGGGGGGGGGGCTCCAGCTGACAGCCAGCAAGGAACCGGGGACCTCGGTCCTACTCCGCAGGAATCTGCATTCAGACAACCAGGCGGACGGGCTGGGCAGTGGGTGCCTCCAGAGCCCCGGTGAGGAGCAGAGACCTGCCCACGCCCGGTCTGGCCCGGTGAGGACATGGGCTGTGCAGCCTACACGGTGAGATGATGAAGGGCCGTGAGTAAAGCCACTCGGTTTGTGGTGATTGTACAGCAGGGTCACACCGCGCCCCGCGGACAGGGGGCTCTCAGCCTGCTGCTCACGCCCCTGTGCTCCTCTCCTCCCTGACCTCCCGCTCGGCTCTCCCTCGGCCCCACTCCCCTGTCATTGTCAACAGCCCCGTCCTTCCACAGCGGCACTTCCTGCTCCCACGCTCGCCACCACCTCCCCATCATCCCCGCAGGCCAGGGCGGCCTAAGCTCTGGGAACTGGTGCGATTACTGGATCAGGTCTTGTAATGCAATATCAGCACCCCATTCTTCACAAATGTGCCTGCTTCACAGGCCAGAGTCCATTATGTGCTACATCAACCCCAATAATCCTTTGACCCCACCGGGATCCCCATTTATTATCCTCCCATCCATTCTCTGCCTGCACCCCTCGATGTCCTCTCCTCATCTCTTAAATTCCATGATGTACCATTTCAGTCCCTCCATTGGCTCTCCTGTGCTTTGACACCCGCTTGGAAAACTACACAGCCGGTGACTTCTACCTCTGCCTGGCCTGCACCTGCCCCACGAGCTACAGGAGGCGGAGAACTACACAGCCACGCGACACTGCCACGTTACCATGACCCAGAGCACCCGGGAGTCACACCGCTGCCCACAGTCATCTTGGCCCTGCACGGCTCTCTCAGCCTCCCCCATCCTCTGCTAGACATCCACTCTCCTTCCCCATCTCTTACTGCTGGTGCCCTTGTTTCCTGCTTCACTGACAAAACTGAGCACATTAGAAGACAATTATTACAGAAATCTCCAGCGCCGCCAGCTGTCCACACTCCTAGCCCAAGCCAGTCCCTGCTGGTGCTCAGGCCTCATTCCTCTCATACTTAGAGGTGTTGGTCCAGCAGTTCGTCCTCTTTGCTGTCCTTTATCATTGCTTTTTGTTTGCTTGTTTTGTTCATCCTCACCTGAGGATATATTTCCATTGATTTTTAGGGGGAGTGGAAGGGAGAGGGAGAGACAGAGAGAAACATCGATGTGAGAGAAACACACCAATTGGTTGCCTCCTGGATAAGCCCAGACCAGGGTCTCGGCCGGGGAAGAGCCTGCAACTGGGTATGTGCCCTTGACCAGAATCGAACCTGGGACCTTTGGTCGGCAGGCCGATACTCTATCCACTGAGCAACACCGGCCAGGGCTTTCATTATTTTTGTTCTCGACTATATGTGTGTGGACACCATGAGAATGCACACCCCAGGCCTTAGGAGGAGGAAGCATAACTGACTGACGGTTCCAGCTGGGACTGTCTGAATTCTATTGCCATATTTGTGCTGAGGCCACACTTCTGCTGGCTGATCTGGCCAGTGACAGAACAGCCTGGAAGCGGGACCATTGCTCCTCTGAGGGTTGAGTTGGCTGCCAGGCTCCCTGAACTCTCCTTACTCTGCCCTGGGTCTAGGATGCCTCCAGCCCCGCTTCTGTCTTTCTCTCCTCAGATGCAGACTTGCATTGAGATCTGATGGTTCCCCCAAGCTTTCTGGCTCCCTCCACATTTTCTCTTGCAGGTATTTTCTCTAATAATATCTTGCATATTTGGTACTGTATTAGTGTCTGCTCTTCATACTAACACAGTGGTGTCAGGAGTGGTCCAATAACACAGGCCAAAGACAGGGACTTGGGCTTGTTTCTCTTACTGCCTGCAGAGCACGAGGGCGTCGTCCAGTTTGGTAGGTGGGGCACATGATGGCAGCTGAACAGCTAGATGTCACTGTGGTGAGCTGAGAAAATGTCTTGGTTCGGGGGAATGCTCTGGAAAGTGCGATGATAAAAGGGTTTGTCAATCACGAGAGTGAGGCAGGGGGATGCTTGCAAAGACAGCAGAGTTGGCTGGTTACTGCAAGCTGTGTTCATGCCCTAGGAAGGATGATGAGAACCTGAAAATTGTTAACAAACCATCACTGGTGGGTGTGAGAGCCTCTGCAGCAGCGTACAGAGAGGCCTTTATTACACGTACAGGGCAGCGGGTAGAGTTGAATGGCAGCTGAATACATAATTCTTAGCACTCTAGATGTTTGGACACTCAGCCAAGTCAGGTCTGTCAGGTAAAAGTCAGTGCCTTAGAGTCTGCAAACTGGAACAGGTAGTTCCGAGGGATGCTTTCTGGACCTTCTGGGCTTTTCGAGGAGGCTTGCCCTTCTCTAGGAAGGCTTAGCTCTTCCACTCTGCAGGCAGATGCTGCAACAGCCTCACTTCTACGGACAGCCCACTCACTAGCTGCCCCACATCCTCTCCTAAGTAAGGTGGGGGGGGAGAGGCTTTACCTACAACTAATTGCAAGAACTTATCCAGCTTGTACATGTAGGAGCCCAAGGAACACTTCGAGGTTGGATTTTGAAAGGCCAGTATTGCCAGGTAGAGAAGCAAAATTTGATTGGCTTTCTCAAGGCATGGGTTTATCAAGTACTGCAGGGTATGAGGCTGGGGTGGCTCTATGTAGACTAGAAACAACAATGCCCAGCTCTCAATAGTGTAGACATGACTTAACTGCCTCGTAGCTGGTAGAGACGAGGACAGAGCCTGAGGGAAGCTTGCACATGAAGCGGGCCGTCGGGTCACGCTCCACAGGAGGACCCAGGGGGCACCTTTTTCACTCACGGCATCAGGAAAGTGCTGGCGGAAGGCACTGGCATCACCAGGACGGTTGGTAGTGTTGGCTCTGAAGGCCAGGAATGATGGTAGGAAAGTGGTCATAGAGTTGGGCTCATTATTTGTGGGAAAGGTATGACCCTGAAGAATTCAAGGCTGAGTGGTGGGCTGGTTTTGCCTGTTATCTCCATTAATCCCTAGAATTCAGGAGGCCACAGTAAGTGTAACAACTTTGGAGGAGTAGCCTCGACAGCTTGACTTGCAGGCACTTGTGGAGGAGCTTGTCAAGCATGGTGTCTCAAGGGCCCAAACCCTAGAGGAGTTGATATTGAGGGACAGTCAACATGGTTGCTGCTTAACATCCACGATTTTAAAAATCAGGAATTGAGGAAAAGGAGACTGTAGATTGTTGCATCCATAAAATATCATGATCCCTTTCTCAGTTGCCAGAACTGAGCCAATTTTCACATTCAAAGTCCATTGATTGAAGAGATATTCATATCCCCAAGAGGAAGGAAATGGATCGCCATGTAAGGATATATTATGACAGTTTCTCCAGTCCTTGTGGGAAAGAGCCTAGGACCATTTATTTACTCAGGTGACTATACCCTGGAGAAAGAATAACCATAAACTTCAAAGCCTAAGTCATTATTTTTAAATTGACATTGACATCCAGAGCATCAATCAAGTCCCACTATTATGATGGGGGATTTCAGAGGTCAAGTAATAATGGAGTCCCGATCAAAGTCCAGCTCAAAAACGGACCATGTTTCAGAACCTCCTGGTATATTAAGTACCCGAATCATCTCTTCATTCCCTGAGTAGATAATGGCATTGACATACTTGGCAGTTTGAGCAAACTTCATATTGGATCCTTGGTCTGTGCGATAAGGACTCTAACAAATGGAAGGGCTAAGGGGAAACTTTGAAACTGGCCTCCCCCTGCTCAGCCCAGAAACAGCACAAGTGAAATGATCAAGTCTGAGAAAGAGAAAAACAATTAGACAGATGAACAGAGCCTAAGGGAGCTATGGGACACCGCGGGAGCCATGCTGGCTTCTGCTCCTTCTGCCTCCCGACCAGCCCTGGTGCCTCCCCATGTGGCCCTGTGTGGTGTGCTGGCCCCTCCTCTCTGGAAATGTGGTAAGACAACCTTCTGCCTATGGCTGTGGTCCGCAAGCTGCGGCTCTCGAGCCACATGCGGCTCTTTGGCTCCTTGAGTGTGGCTCTTCCACAAAATACCACAGCCTGGGTGAGTCTATTTTGAAGAAGTGGCATTAGAAGTTTAAGTTTAAAAAATTTGGCTCCCAAAAGAAATTTCAATTGTTGTAGTGTTGATATGTGGCTCTGTTGACTAATGAGTTTGCCGACCATTGGCCCAGGGCGTTAGCCTTTCCCAGCATCACTCAATCACCTTTATAAATAAAAGCCCTGCACAGATTATACATGGTAACAAATTGTATGTGCTTCTTTGGACTGACAGTGTCTAAGACTTACACAAACTCAGGCCTCCAAATGATTACTTTTAAAATACAAAAACCTGGGGTCTTGGTTTGGGAAAGTGAAATTTAAGAGCTTTGTTTAGTTATTGCAGGGCTATTTAGACATGTTTATATGCCAAGGGTAAACCACGTTTATATGCCAAGGGTAAAACCACAGCTTTACAGATTAGCTTCCTGATGTTCAGGGGTTTTGAGCTTGTGTTCCCCACTGAGGTCCACAGAAAGGAGACTGGTCCCTATGGGAGTTTCTAGTGGTGCCCCGACCCCCCTGGTTCCTGTTTCTTCACCGACTTCCCAAGGCCAGCTTTGTATTGGCATCACACTCCCGGAGCGAGTGCTCTTCCACCAGGGTGCAGGGGAAGAGGTAAGGAGTAGGAGGAGAGAGAAGGGAGAAAAAGGGGGCTGGGCTCAGCCTGGGGGTCTCTCCCTGGTTTCCTCAGGCAGCCCCTCTGCCAGGACTCAAGGAGAGACGAAGCGACAGAGAGCTCTCTGTGCAAGTGGGGGGTGGAGGGTGCCAGGGCCAAGTCCCAGGTTCCCAGGACTGGCTCTCAGGGTCTCTGCTCAAGGGCGGAGTTTGGGGCGGGAAACTCAGTGTTGGGGAGTCCCATCTCCTAGGGTTTCACCCCGAACCCTCCTGCTGCCGTGGGGGGCCCTGGTCCTGGCCGACCCTAGGCAGGTAAGTGCAGGGTCAGGAGGGAATGGCATCTGCAGGGAGGACGGAGGGAACCCAGGGGCAGGCGCACCAGACCCCCGGAAGGTGCATCTCATCTCCACTGCCAAGGTCCAGACCACAGAAGATGCCCCTGCCTCCCAAGTCCCGCCCCATCCTCTCCAATAACAGCCCTTTCCTACTCCCCGGCCCTTACACCCATCCCTCCCTGCTCCCCTCAGGCCTGCCCCCTGAAATATTCCCCACCCCCCAGGCCCACACTCCCCAAGATATTGCCCCCACCCAGGCCCGCACTCCCTGAGATATCCCCCTACCAAGCTCACACTTCCTGAAATATCTTCCTCCCAGGCCCACACTTATCCCCCCAGAACCGCACTCCCTGAGATATCCCCCCAGACCCACACTCCCTGAATATCCCCCTCCCAGGCCCACACTTCCTGATATATTCCCCTCAGACCCACCCTCCCTGAGATATCGCCCCCCCCCCCAGGCCCGCACTCCCTGAGATGTTCCCCTCCCAGGACCATGCTTCCTGAGATATCCCCCTCCCAGGCCCGCACTCCCTGAGATATAACCCCCAGACCAACACTCCCTGAGATATCCCCCTCCCAGGCCCGCACTCCCTGAGATATAACCCCCAGACCAACACTCCCTGAGATACACCCCCCGCCAGGCCCGCACTCCCTGAGATATTGCCACCCCCCACACAGACAAACACTCCCTGAGATATTCCACCCCCAATGCCTCACTCCCTGAAATATTCTCCACCCCCAGGACTGCACTCCCTGAGATATCGCCCTCCCAGGCCCCCACTCCCTGAGATGTTCCCCTCCCAGGACCATGCTTCCTGAGATATCCCCCTCCCATGCCTACAGTCCCTGAGATATCCCCCTACCAAGCCCACACTTCCTGAAATATCTTCCTCCCAGGCCCACACTTCCTGAGATATCCGCCCCAGGCCCACACTCCCAGAGATATCCCCCCCCCCAGACCTGCACTCCCTGAGATATCCCCCCCAGACCCGCACTCCCTGAGATATCCCCCTCCCAGGCCCGCACTTCCTGAGATATCCGCCCTGCCCCAGGACCATGCTTCCTAAGATATTCCCCTCCCAGGCCCGCACTTCCTGAGATATTCCTCCCAAGTCTTGCATCCCTAATCCCCCCCCCCCCCCCCAGATATTCCCACCCTCCAGGCCTGCACTCCCTGTCTACTAGGCCTCCAGGGAGGTGCAAAGTCAGCTATTGCCTGGGGGCACCCTACAAGAGCTATCTGTCTTTGGATTAGAGATTCCTGGTAAGGCCCACCTGTGAAGTAAGTCAGGCCAGTTCAGGGTGTGGGCCTTTTATTGATAGGCTTGGGGCATGCTGACCCAGTGCATTTTTTTTGAGAGATTTTAGCAAAACCTGAAGCCTGAGCAAGGACAAGCCATTCATATGCAAACAGGTTGAATTGAGCTGAAAATTGGATGGGGTAGGTCTCAGGGAATCACCAGAGTGGAACAAACAGATATGGCTGCCAGTCAGCCTTGCAACCAGAGAGGTCCCAGGACAGAACAATGACTCCTGCAAATAGATAGCTGTCCTGAATTCAGAGCATGATGCAGGACAATCCAATTCCTCCTTGTATGTCTCTGGGTCTCCCAGAGCTGCAGCTCAGAGGAAGTGAGACATTGTAAGTTCAGTTCATGCACCAGCCCCCTTTTTAAAAAAATATATTTTATTGATTTTTTACGGAGCAGAAGGGAGAGGGATAGAAAGTCAGAAACATCGATGAGAGAGAAACATCGATCAGCCGTCTCTTGCACGCCCCCTACTGGGGATGTGCCCACAGCCAAGGTACATGCCCTGGACCGGAATCAAATCTGGGACCTTCAGTCCACAGTCTGACGCTCTATCCACTGAGCCACACCGTCTCGGCCTCATGCACCAGCCCTTTAAAGGAACACCTGGATCTCCAGAAGCCTCCATGTCACTCAGCCAATCTCTGCTCATTTTCTTTGCTGTTTTTTTTTTTCCTGTTTGTTTTAATTTTTTTGAATTGATTTCAGAGAGGGAGGGAGAGGAAGAGAGAGATAGAAACATCAATGATAGCCAAAACCGGTTTGGCTCAGTGGATAGAGCGTCAGCCTGCAGACTGGAAGGTCCCAGGTTCGATTCCGGTCAAGGGCATGTACCTTGGCTGCGGGTACAATCCCGGTAGGGAGTGTGCAAGAGGCAGTTGATGGACGTTTCTCTCTCATCGATGTTTCTGACTTTCTATCCCTCTCCCTTCCTCTCTGTAAAAAATCAATAAAATATATTTTAAAAAAAAGAAACATCAATGATGAAGAATCATCTATTGCCCCCTGCCTCCTGCTGGCCCCCTGTTGGGGATCAAGCCCACAACCTGGGCATGTGCCCTTGACTGAAATCAAACCCGGGGCCTTCAGTCCACAGGTCCGTGCTCTACCCACTGAGCCACACTGGCTGGGGCCTGCTAGATTTTACAGTGCTTGGCTCTGGGTCTTCTCTTCCCATCTCTGGAACCCTGGGCTGGGGGTCGGGTGTGGGTCTGGGACCGCTTGCTCCACCAGGTGGCCTCCACAGAGATGATCTCTCTCTTGATTAAAAAAGCGACACACATGGGTGCTGGTACAGTCTCTTCCTTGTTCCGCCCCTCCCACCAGTCTCAGTGTGCTTTCTTCTTTATTTCTCTCATCGCAGGACTTCCGTTCAGCCAGCTTTCAGGCAGTTCTGAATGATAGTTGTTCTGTATTTTACTTCTGAAATTTTGATGTGTTTGTGGGAGTCGGCGAGTACAGGCATTTACCTATGCTACCATCTTGGTTCTCTCTCATTATAGTTTTACTTACATCTCTCTGATGATTAGTGATGAGCGTTATTTCATACTAGAAGCCTGATGCACAAGGACTCGTGCTGGAATGGGCTTTCTTTCCCTGGCTGCCAGCACCGCCTTCCCATCCGGCCCAGCCCCTTTCCGCTCAGGCCTTGCCTTCCCCAGGCTGCCAGAGGCCCTGAGAGACGGGGTGGGCAGGACGCCTGCGTGGTCCCTCAGCACTGCAGGTCCTCATGGCTGTTAGCTGGCCGGGGAGAGAAACTCAGAGGTAAAAGGAGTGGAGAAGACAGCGGCTCACCTTGACCCACTACATCAAACCCTGAGCTCTCCTGCCTCTGGAGCAGGGCCAGGAGGAAATAAATGCAGCTCCCCAGCCAGCTGTCAGTGTGCACCTCTGCCCTCCTTGGCTCTGTTTACATTTGCACCCTCTTGTGGAGAACGCACACAGGGAGAGAGTGGCATCTATGGGGTGGCAAGAGAGAAATCAAGGGGGACCCCTCAAGTCCCGGAGCCATTATTTACAACCCAGAGGAAGTTCCTCCCTAGGGTGTCTTGCAGACGTGGTCAGAAAACGGCCCGGGGCGGCAGCTGTCCAGGGAGAGGCTAATATTCGACAAAAGCATTATGAGACGCTCTAGTTAGAAACATGGGGGCTAAGATCCTAAACTTGACAGGCTGATGAGGGCTCTTCACTAATCAGGGACCAGTTCCATGCCAGCCGAGGCTGTGGAATAAAGGGACCTTCCTCACGCATGCACTCTGAGCTCTCACACTCAAAACCAATTTGTGACACATCTTAAAAAAGCTGATAGACACAGTAGGGAATGCAATGCCAGTCAACTATCTGCTTAGACACAGACAAAGAAGGTACTCCCACGCTGAGCAGCCCCTGTGCCAGACCCGAGGCAGGGGGTGTGGGCGCGGGAGCAGCCGGTTTTTCGGACACCCAGGAAGACAGACATGCTAACTAGCAAACTTTCCGAGGGATGAAAGGGGTACAGGAAGTTGGAGGAGTGCTGTCTTCAGGATGGCTGGCGGGGCTGGCGATGCTGCAGTTCTTACTCCAGCAGGCCTCTGGCAGGAGAGCCTCGGTAACTGGTGGCATTGCCACCGGCATGGAATCGGAGTGCACTCAGAGGCCTGAGGCCTCCCCCAGCACAGAAGGAGCGGTGGAGGCAGAGGAGGCAACTTTAGATCAGTGAGAACACAGGTTACACCGTGGGGATGGCTTAAGCCTGGAAACCCAGGGGTTACACTGGGGACGGGGTAAGCCTGGAAGACCGGGGGGCACATAGTAAGGACGGGTTACGCCTAGAAACTCGCACGTGAGAACGGCGCCTTCTCCAGGAGATGGAGTGGGGACGCCCCCCTCTCCTATGAGCTCTTCCATTCTCTTCAGATGGGAAACAACATTCAGTACCACAAGCCCCTCTTGTGGGTGCAGCCTAAAGAGCGAGGACAGCTTTGACCCTCAGACCTTAAGGAGAAGAAGATGGATTTTCTTTTCAATACAGCATGGCCCCCGTAGAAACGAGGAGATGGGAAGTGTGGCCTGAGGATGGGAGCCTACATTATAACACAATCTTGCAATTAGACTTGCTCTGTCGAAGGCATGGCAAGGGGACTGAAATACCTTATGTCCCGGGCCTTATGGCCCTGAGAAATAACTCCAACTGATACCAGAGCTGCAAGGCAGATCCTGACTCCAGCAGCCATCGCAAAGAACGACTACATCTTGAGAGTGAATGCCCAATGCCACCCATGGAGTCTCCACAATCAGCCAGCCGAGAACTAGCACCGCCCTATACTGAACCAACTGATTGGGAGGAGGATAAAGCAGGAAATACAAAATGAAAACAAAAATACCACTTCGACTTTTCCCTTGAGGGCAGCCCCAGGACAGGGGGGATAACAAGAATTCAGGTTCCATTTAGCACACAAGACTTCACGGGCACACAGGACAGGCCAGGAGTTGGCAGACGACCTGGCACCCAGGAGTGGAGGCAGCTCCGGGGACTCTTCTAACCCTCCAGGAGCCCTGGCCACCTCTGGAAGCTGCAGTATTCAGGGGAGGCATTAGCCGATGCAAATGAACCTCACAGCAGAATGGTAACTACCCCTCTGACCCTAATTGGGACTAGACTCAGCGGGTGGAGATGGGACGGTCACATGCTTTTCGTCTCCTCAGGGAGTGGATGCTCTGGGGAGATCTGCTAGTTGCAAGAGGCCAGCAGCCACTGACCAAGGCCTCCAAGAAAACCGCAGTCCTTCACGGCAAGGCTACGTCAGCCAGACCCGTCTAGACCCTGGTGGCCCTGCTGGCGCGATGGTCCCGAGAGGTGAGTGCACGGCCCAGTGGCCCCAAGTATGAGGAGGGAGCTACAGAAATCAGGGGAGGGGCCCGCTGCCCCGTGGGAGAGATGCTAAGAGCAGCATCGTCAGTACCTTACCGCGGGGATGCAGAGGAGGAGGAAGAGGAGAGCCACGAAGGCAGAGGCAGAAGCCACGAGCCACAGAGAGGGAGCTTCCGAGCGCTCTTCCTGGCGCAGGCGATAGTGGGGGCAGCTGGACCCTGGAAGAATGCCCGCCCAGGAGGGGCCACCTCGGACGAAAACTGTGCTTTCTGCAACAGGCCCGGCTGCAGCGGGGTGGGGGGTGGGGGCGCGCCTCGGACCAGAGCCCCAGAACCTGTGCACAACAGCTCAGAGCTCAGAACTCAGAACACCGGCACTGAGGCATGGAGCCCAGGGTGACCCCTCAAGTGGCGAGCTAACCTCCCACCCTCCGCCCAGGACCTCTCTTCCGCCAGCGGCTTTGCACAGGGGAGGAGGGAAACCCCAGGCACAGCATGACCCCACCTTTCCTTTGCCTGGGCGGGGCGGGCACTGCTCTCCTATCGTCAGGGAGAGATATTCTGAGCAAAGTCAAACCTCAGAGCTTTTCAGCACCGAGGGGCCCATCCCAGTGATGACTCGACTTTAGCAGGAGGGCGGCTGAGATAGACAGAGACAGAAGCCAGGGCTCAGCCCGGGTCTGGGCGCGGGAACGCCAGGCCGAGCGCACAGAGCACACCAGCCACCCAGCGAGCGCCGTGCCCTAGGGCTCCAGAGACCGGAGGGGGGGGGGGGGGCTGCATCGGTTAGGACAACGTTCCTTGGTCGTGGCTGCTGGTTCTTTGATTCTCCGGACACCCGCTTACCCACCAGGAAAAAGGACAGAACATACAGATCGGTCCAAGAGTCCCAGCGGTCAGCGGGGCTGTGCTTCCTACACACCCCATTGTACCAAATCCATGTACAATTGTAGGGGAAACTCCCTCTCAGACTCCACAGTTTTCAGTATTAGACTTGAAAGATGTTTTCTTTTGTATCCGATTAGACACAAACTGTCCATTTTTGTTTGCTTTTAAATGGGTAGACTCCCAGGGGCACCTCCTCACAGTCCCCTCACACTGCTGCCCCTCCCAAAGGCAGGGCCGCTGCTTTCTCAGCTCACCCCTCCACAGAGCGGCTGCCTGCCACACTGCTGACAGCCCTGCCACCACCAGGAGCGGAGTGGTGAGCCACAGAAGGCCTGTGCAAATTTACTAAAGGGACAAATGGAAAGGCAAACACTCTCTTTAATTTTTTTCAAAGCCGATTGTTAGCGCCCCACAAAAGCCCCAGGGACTGTGGCCCTTCACAGAGAAAACCTTGGTTGGTTTTCTGAGGACTCCAGTAAATTCACAGGGTTAGCCACTGACACCGACTTAACTTAACTTAGAATGATTTGTAGATCGTTCTCTTCCTGCCGCGCTACGAGAAAAGTCAACGCACACTACGAGTTATAAGGGCTTATGCCAATAAATTAACTGGTCATCATAGCCGACATCACAGTTACAGACCAGGGGAGATACCATCCCAGATCAGAACGCTAATCAACTAAGTCGAGCAGACTGAACAAATGAGGACAAAGGAGAGGACTCCAGCCAGCCTCTGCCCCCGCCCCCAGGGGCCTGGCACCCATTGCCCATCTGTCTCAAGAATGAAAATGACACTAAAGGCGAAGTTGCCATGTCACTTCTGAGTCCCCACAGCAACTTCAACCTGAGACCTCAAGCTTTCCAAGAAACAAAACCCTGTTACAGTAAGTAATGCAGTGGCTGGGCCTTCATGCAATTGTCCACAACCTTGTCAAGCTCGTCGCCTCTAGGAAACCACAACTCCAGTCAAGACCTGACCCCGGGGCTCCAGCCCCTCCCCATGTGGAAGGATCCCAGGGCCTCTCGGTGCCGGCTCAGACCCCCTCCGGGTCTCTCTCAGGTCAGACAGGGAGAGCTTCCCACCCTGATGCGGGCAGGGTCCACACCCCAACAGCGTGACGTGGGTATGGAAGACAGACTCTCCTCCCTCTTCAACCCTACAAGATTCAAGGCATGGACGTCTCTGAGGGGGAAGGTTACCAGACTCCAGGGCAGGAGGAAGAGGGACACTGAGACAGGAAAGTTAAAACAAGGCCAAGCAGCCATGGCCAGTTTGGCTCAGTGGATAGAGCGTCGGCCTGTGGACTGAAGGGTCCCAGGTTCAATTCTTGTCAAGGGCACATGCCCAGGTTGTGGGCTTGATCCCCAGTAAGGGGCCTGCAAGAGGCAGCTGGTCAATAATTCTCTCTCATCATTGATGTTTCCCTCCCTTTCCCTTGCTCTCTGAAATCAATAAAGAAATATATTTAAAAATAAAATAAAGTAAATAAAAATGTAAACTAAAAAAAGCACCCCCCCCCCCCAAAGAAAACAACACACACACAAAAACCCCAAAAAAACAAAAAAAACTAAGGCCAAGCAGTGTGGGCAATCTGCAGCCACCTGGTGTCTAACCAGCCTAGGAGCAAACGGCTGAGAGCCGCCCCGCGGAGGGGAGAGGATTCGGAAAGGGAGGGGAAGAGGAAAGGGAGGGGAAGAGGAAAGGGAGAGGATTCGGAAAGGGAGGGGAAGAGGAAAGGGAGGGGAAGAGGAAAGGGAGGGGAAGAGGAAAGGGAGGGGAAGAGGAAAGGGAGAGGATTCGGAAAGGGAGGGGATTCGGAAAGGGAGGGGAAGAGGAAAGGGAGGGGAAGAGGAAAGGGAGGGGAGAGGATTCGGAAAGGGAGGGGAAGAGGAAAGGGAGGGGAAGAGGAAAGGGAGGGGAAGAGGAAAGGGAGGGGAAGAGGAAAGGGAGGGGAAGAGGAAAGGGAGGGGAAGAGGAAAGGGAGGGGAAGAGGAAAGGGAGGGGAAGAGGAAAGGGAGAGGATTCGGAAAGGGAGGGGATTCGGAAAGGGAGGGGATTCGGAAAGGGAGGGGAAGAGGAAAGGGAGGGGAAGAGGAAAGGGAGGGGAAGAGGAAAGGGAGGGGAAGAGGAAAGGGAGGGGAAGAGGAAAGGGAGGGGAAGAGGAAAGGGAGGGGAAGAGGAAAGGGAGGGGAAGAGGAAAGGGAGGGGAAGAGGAAAGGGAGGGGAAGAGAGGCAGCAGTGGGCAGCTGCAGGTTTGTCAGGATAAAGTTGCCAGGTGTTACTCATGAATTCTGGGAAGGCCACAACAAAGTGAAAGGGACCTTGAGAATTACTCTGCACCAGTGTGGTCAGCGGAGGAGTTTGGAGACTGATGGGCAGGAGGGTGTATGACACCCCGGCCCCACGCTCCTCAGATCAGCTGAGTGCTGACCGCCCTCCTAAGCCAGGTGCGTAGGTGCACGCTTTACTTGCTTAAAACATTGGCTTTTCACAGCACAGGCAAGGTCTCCCGTATGGATTCACCCACGTGAGAACACAGGATCAGGCTGGGGACAGCCTCGCCCAGAGCGTCAGTGGGCTGTCCTGTCCCATAACCCTCCCTGGTGTGGGTGCGCGGTGCCTACAACAGTTCGATAGGAGGTAGCTTGGTTCCTCCACTTTGTTCTTTCTCAGGATGGCTGTGGTTGTTTGAGGTCTTTTGTGGTTGCATATAACATTTTGGATTATTTTTGGATTATCTAGTTCTGTGAAATACACCATTGTTTATTTGGAAAGAAATTGCATTGCTTTAGGTAGTGTGGACATTTCAATAATGCTAATTCTTTCTATTTATGAGCACAGTATATGTTTCCATTTATTTGTATCCTCAATTTCTTTCTTTTGTATCTTAGACATTTTTTATTTATTTTTATTTATTTATTCATTTTTACAAGTTTAAACATGTATTTAAAATACAATTTATAAAATGCTTAATCTGCCGACTCAGGAGCCCGCGGTGCGGGGTGGGGTGGGCAGCTGCCCGCTAGAGCAGCAGAGCGGGACTGCAGGGGCGCAGCCCTCCCTCCCATGCCCTTCTGTTCAGACACCCAAGGGGCCCATGTGCACCCTTGGAATCGCATGGCCAGAAAACAGGACCCCAGAGGTTTCCAGAGTCTCTGCTTAGCAGGGAGGATGGGGTGGCCCTACCGGCCCCTCCCTGAGCAGAGCACCCCCAGATGGGGCAGAGCAGGGTGTGGCTGGGCTGGACAGGGCAGGGCGGGGCAGTGGGCTCTGGAAGGGGCTGATGGTAGCAGACAGGGTGTTGCCTCCTGCCTGCAGGTGGGGAGCACCCTGACTGACTGGGCTGAGAAGGGCTGGTCACCAGGCCCAGACCCCCAGCTCCTTTGGTTGTAGGCTGACAACAGAGTAGTGGCTCATGGGAAGCAGTTAGCTGGAAGGTCTGAGGCCTGGCTCATGGGGTCAGGGAGGAGCTGGGGGAAGGGGACAGTACCATGAAGGCAGATAAAGGGGCAGCAGCCTCAGGTTTCTGCCCCCCACACCCCCCTGGGGTTTTCTAAGCCAAAGCCTGCAGCTTACTTAAAAAAGTTTTCTAAAAAAGCACTTAAGGAAAGTTACAACTGCCAACACACACACACACACACACACACACACACACACACACACCCCGTTCTCCCAACTCCCTTCCCACCTCCCCCGACACAATAGTTCACTGTTTTCATTTTTCTTTTTTAAAAACTTGCTACCTCTTCATCTGGGAAGCCACGGAGGTACAGGCACACAGTGGGCAGAGCCCCATCTTTGGCCAGAAGGAGGTGGGAGCACCAGTCCCTACTAGATCCTCAATCCAAAGACACCCATCAGCCAGTCTTCCCTCTGGCTCCACTAGGGGAGGGGGCAAGAACAGGTTGTCCCAATGGCTGGACAATCAGCACTCCTGGCCTTTCCATCCGGCCCACCTCTGTGCCCTTCTCCGACTGAAAGCACAGTCTCACTGTGGGCCAGAAACCATATTACATGAGGGATGGACACTACACATTCAGAATGAGGAAACTTGGTCAGGGCAGTGGAACGATAAAGACAGCAATCAACCTTCTCCCTTGCCCACGCCTGGAGGTAATTCCCTGCCAGAACAGTCTACGGCCACAACTCAACAACCTGGAGGTTCTCACTGACTGAAGCTCTGTTCCAGTTCCGCTCAGAGACGATTTCCTGGCTTCACACGGTTACAAGACTGTGCTGCGGACCAGCTGCTGATTCAACTGGCAGTTGGCCATTCCTTCTAAGGGGACAATGTAGTGGGACATGGCTTGCTGAGCCTGGCCTACATTCCCACAGGGCAAGGCCAAGGGCCAGGTGAACAAAGGTGGAGTGAGACTCCAAAACCTAGCTTGCCACCTTGGCCACCACAAGCTGCCCTAATCACAAACACATCATACCCACCACTCCAAACGCATCCACTGAGTGCGAGGCTGTCTGGCTAGCTGAGGGATAAGGCGCAGTGCAACATAAGAGACCAGAGAAAGCCCGAGAGGGCCGGACTGTACACACACACCGCTGCTCTGGGCAGCTGCCCTCGTAGTCTCTTCCACCTCAAGGAGCCAAAGCAAATCCCTAGGCTCCAGGGACAGAGGAGAAACTGCCTTCACTCTGGAAAAAGGGCGAAGGGTAGCCTAGGACTCTGGGGAACCAGGCTGTCATCACCAATCTGCAATGCATGGCTTTTCTTCTCCCACATGTATTCAGAATGGTCTGCTCCCAAGGTAGTGATTTCACAAAGGAAATGTACCAGCTGTCGTTACCGAGCTGATGCCGTCACTGGAGATGGCACGCCACAGGCACCTTCCGACCACACGAGGCAGGAGGCCGAGTCCTGAAGCCAGGCTCTCCTGGCTTTCCTTGTGCTGACAGCAAACACTGAGCAAGCCTCGCACCATTTACTTCTAAGCTCAGGAGTGCAGTCTCTCTCCCCGCTCTCTTCTAGAAGTAGCAAGCCTGGCTGGTAGGGAACCACCCTGAGGGGACTGGGAAGGGAAAGTCTGTTCACTTTCCCTGTCTCCCAAAATACTAGAAGTGGGGTGGGCACCCTCCCCAGGCTCTCTGAGCCTATAGATCGAGCCCAGTCTCCAGGTAGGGCCATGATGCCCTGGGACTTAGCTGGGGGGAGGGAGGTATAGGCATGGGGTGCTCATCTGTCCTGGCGGCTACAGAGCCCCGCCCCTTTTCTGGGCGGCAGTAGGAATACAGAAGCTAAGCTCACCAAAAACCTATTGGTTAATGTTTCTGGTAAATTTCCCAGAAACATTTTTAAGTAGACTACCAAACTACCCTTTCTTAATTAACAATTCATTAAACTGCTAAAACCCTTACCATGCACTTTTTCTTGCAAATCAGGTATCTGTATAAACAAACAAAAATAGGAAGGAAAAAAAAATGGGTAATTTTCAAATGGAACTTGCTTTTAAGTGACGAAGACATGCACTTGGGGGTGGGTGGATGGGAGTTCTCATTTGTTTTGAAATCCCAAATTAATGAGCATGATAAACTGTTATTGCTGGCACTGGCTTTACCCCAAGTGGCCCAGTGGCACTGTCTGACTCTCTACTCTTAAGTCCCCTAACCCCCATCCTTTCCCTTTCCATTGACTTGGGACAGCCCTTGTAGACATGCCAATCACAGGGGGAACGGGGTAAAGGGGGAGGTCACAGTGCATGGGGTTCAAGGTCACAGTGGGAGGAGCAAAGGGATCACAGTGCAAGTTAATCAGGTCCTTCCCTCTGCTCAAGTCCAGTTGTCTGCCACGGCAGTGCGACCCATGGCGGACGACCCAGGTGGTGACGGCGGCAGCACTCTTTCTTGCCCACATTTATCTGCGCTGTTTGAAGCCTTGCGACCCATCAGGACCCAAAGGCTGTCTGATCACATCATTGGGCTGCCTCTGTCTTCGGGTTGGGAGATCCTGGTTGGCCTGTCGAGGATGGGCTTCTCTTGTTCCTCCTCGGGGCTGGCGCTGCCCAGGATCCGCTTCCGAGCTTCTGCGTACTCTGCCTCCCGCTGTGCTAGGGACTGGACAGGAAGGGCTGGCCTGCTGGCGGAGGGCTGCTGACCACACCATTGCTGGTGGGCCTCTTGAGGATGCGGATCTGTGGGGGGGGGGGGGGGGGGGGGGCGGTGGGAAGGCTATCGTCCTGAATCACAATGGGCACTTTGGGAGATTTGGATTTCCTGCTCTCCTTTTGTGTGATCTTCAGTTTTTTCCAACCGTCTGTCTATTTCCCCGCTGTCTGCCGCCTCCTCCCAGCTCTCAGCGACCTCTCTTAGACTTTTTTATGAGTTTTTTACCTTCTTGGTTAAATTTTTTCCTAGATAATTTTTTATCTTTATTATTCAGTTTATTAATTACATTGTTCCCCCCCTTTTTTATCCCCCTGTAGCTCCCCTCCACCCTGTACCCATCCCACCCTCCATCTTCACCCCCCCTCCCCACTATCCTCTCCCATAGTTGCAAGATTTTTGTTCAGTCTCTTGCTGCACTTCCCACAACCCTTTTCTCCCCAAGAATTGTCAGTCCATTCACTCTCTATGTCCGTGATTCTGTTACATTCACCAGTTTATCCTGTTCATCAGCCTATCAATTCACTTGATTTTTATTTTTATTTTTATTTTTTATTTTTTTTTTAATTATTTTTTATTGATTTTTTGCAGTATAATAGTAGTACATGTTTTCCTTTCCCCCTCCCCCTTATCCTCCCCCCAGCCTCCCCCACCCCCCAGCACATATTCCCAGCTTCCCCCCCTCCCCGCCCCAGTGTCTTTCATTCATTGGTTATGTTCATATGCATGCATACAAGTCCTTCGGTTGATCTCCCCCCGCATCTGCCTCCCATCCACCCAAGCCTTCCCCTGTGGCTTGACAGCCTGTTCAAGGCCATCCTGCCTCTATATCAATCACTCTCCCCTGTTTCTTTTCTTCAAAAATATCTTGCCTCTGCATACTAGAAATAAATGTATAAGAACAAAAAGTGTTTCAGTCTCGGTTTCAATGTCCAACTTTTCTGAGTCCCAGTTTCAGTGTCAAATAATTCTTTATGTGTATAAGTCAGCAATGGTATCCAGATGGTGGACACATCGTGGCAATGCAAGATCCATCCTCTCTGGTTTTGTCCTGGGCTGCGCACAGACATGCACAGCTGCTGACTGCTAGCATGGCAAGGTGTCCTCAGTGTCCCCCATCTCTGGACCATCCTCGTGACTGGAACAGATCCATCAGTTCCTCACCGTCGCAGGAACCCACATGGTCTTGGAGTTGTTCTCTGAAAACACACAAACACATTCTCGACCAAAAGTTAACAAAGGGATCCTCTATGCAAAATAGACTTGGGATTCTTTTTAATTTTTGCCTAAATGATTTTCGTTTGGCTTATTTTGACACCATGTGTGTTTTTTCATGGGTGTCCTGCAATTGTTTTTACAAATGGAATTTACTGGAGTAAGAATTTTCTAGATGTATTTTACTTACTCGATATTTTTTTCCCTTACATGATATTACCCCCCTGTCCCCTCCCCTTTTTTGATTAATAGGGACTTTTGGAAATTTTATATTGCAGTCTTGATAATTTTAAATTTTAATTTTTGCACACAAAGTGACTGCTTTAGGTTCTTTGGTTGTTAGGCAATTTTACAGTGAGATGAACTACTAATAGATTTTTTAGTTAATGTTTTAGGAAAAGCTTTTTGTCCAGTACACTATAATTTTCTTGAGTATTCTCATATTTCACTTGGCCAATTTAAATTAATCTGAAAACTTGATTACTATTTTCCTGTCAATTTTAATACTCAAGCAGAAATCTTAGTTTACCCTGTGAATACTAGTGGAAAGGAATATTTGCAATTTTGAGTAGGTCCCGAGCATTCCTGGTAATAGACTGAATTTAGATATAGAGCAGCTATTGCTGGCCGGGTCTGTCTGCCACCTGGGTCCCCGTATGAGTTGTGTGTGGGAGGCAAAGCAGCCATGGGGGTAGGAGACCTCCCTTAGGAGGGTTGAGAATTCAAACCCTTGCAAGGTTTGTGGATGAGGGTCTGTGCCCCACCTCTGTTGACCTTTTAGTTCTCTCCTGTTGGCCCCTCTGCGACTGTGCCTGTCTTAGGTTGTTCCTTCCCTGAGGAATCTTACCCGTCTCTGGCTAACCAGCCATCCTCCGGGGCCAAACAGGGTGATGTGAGGTTCAATTCTGTCTCCTTTGTAGTCTATGCCCCGCTGTGGCCTCCACGTCCAGTACCTGCCTTGGGGTCCCCTCACCTGCTGGCAGGGTCCCGGTACTGATCACATATCTCGGGGGACCCAGGTTTCTTCTCCAGAGAGGGCCCAGCTCACACCATTGGTCGAGATACAGATCCATGGTGCCAGCTGCCCAAAGGCTTCAGCCACAGCTGGAACTGAAAACTCTGGCATCAGCTGTGTGTATTTGGATAATTCACTTGATTTTTAGATTCATTTGTTGACAGATGTGTATTTGTTTTTCATAATTTATATTTTTACCTTTTTCTTCTTCCTCTTCTTAAAGAATATCTTTCAGCAATTCATATAATATTGGTTTGGTGGTGATGAACTCCTTTAGCTTTTTCTTATCTGCGAAGCACTTTATCTGACCTTCAATTCTGAGTGATAGCTTTGCTGGATAGAGTAATCTTGGTTGTAGATTCTTGCTATTCATCACTTTGAATATTTCTTGCCACTCCCATCTGACCTGCATCATTTCTGTTGAGAAATCTGCTGACAATCATATGGGTGCTCCCTTATAGGTAACCAACTGTTTCTCTCTTGCTGCTTTTAATATTCTCTCTTTATCTTTTGCTCTTGGCATTTTAATTATGATATGTCTTGGTGTGGTCCTCTTAGGGTTCCTATAGTTTGGGGTTTGGTGCATTTCTTGGACTCCTAAGTCTATTTCTTTCACCAGGTGTGGGAAGTTTTCAGTCACTATTTCTTCAGATAGGTTTTATTGTCTTGGTCTCTCTCTTTTTCTGGCACCCCTATAATTCGGATGTTGGCATGCTTGAGGTTGTCCCAGAGGCCCCTTACACCATCTTCAATTTTTTGGATTCTTCTGGTTTCTTGCTTTTTCAGCTGAGTGTATTTTACCTCTTTGTATTTCAAATCTTTAACTTGGTTCTTGGGGTGCTCTAGAGTACTTTTAGGTCTTTGTATAATATTTTTTATTTCAGTCAGTGTATGCTTAATTTCTGGTTGGTCCTTTTTCTTATCCTTGAGAGTCTCCTTCATATCCTTGAGGGTCTTGTTCATTTCCTTATAGGTCTCAACCTTTTCTAGGAGCCTCTTGAAAAGCCTTATAACCGTGGTTTTGAACTTTATGTCTAGTCGTCTTTTCTCCTCCATTTCTTTCACACCTGATTTCTTTCCATGTCTCTGCATGGTGGCTGCTTTATGTGGTAGATGTCCTCTAAGGATCAGGGGCTCAGCCTCCCCAGTTACCTGAGGTGGGTACTCTTACTGCAGTCCTTTATGGGTTGTACAGTATTTTTGAATTTAAGCCCAGCTTGTTGTTAGCCCCAGAAGGGTTTGACCTCCAGGCCAATTGACTGTGAAGGGAAACTGTGTTTGGGTTGGATGGGCGGAGTCTCTGAGCTGAGCAGGCAGCCTCAGCATCAGCTCCGCCCTATGCAGTGCGTGGGTTTCTGTGTTGGATGATAATTGTTGCAGGCACCTCCAAGAGAAAGCTGCTAGTCTCTACAGACAACTCTGCCTCTCCCCAAATTAGTCTGCACACCCAAAGTCTCGCCCAGGGTTGTAAAACAAAGCAGTCCGGTGGTCTCCAGGACCAGGGGTAAGTCGCCAGGGAGCAAGTCGCGTGTCTGTGCTGTTGCACACTTTATGTGCCCAAATTGCTTTTCCAAGCAACCCGGTTTCTCCTCAGACTAGAAACCTCTGCCGCGCCCGGCTTCCAGGGTGCGTACCCCGGACCTCGGACCTCGCCTGGCACTAGGGAATCTGTGCAGTGGGACGTCTCCGCCCTCCCCATTGGAGAAATCCAGCCGGGGTTGTTGCTGCCAGCCCTACAGCCTGCGCGCGCCTGCATGGCTCCGAACCTCTGTTTCCACGCGTATCTTCAAGACTGCACTCTGCCCCTCTTCTGAGTCTCAGAGTCCTACCTTTGCTTTTTTTTTTTTTTAAATATATTTTATTGATTTTTTACAGAGCGGAAGGGAGAGGGATAGAAAGTCAGAAACATCAATGAGAGAGAGACATCGATCAGCTGCCTCTTGCACGCCCCCTACTGGGGATGTGTCCGTAGCCAAGGTACATGCCCTTGCCAGAATCTAACCCGGGACCCTTCAGTCCCCAGTCCGACGCTCCATCCACTGAGCCAAACCGGTCTCGGCCCACCTTTACTTTTATTTGTGGTTTTCACTCAGCCAGCTTTCCGGTGATTCTGGGTGATGCTTGTTTTGTAGTTTTGTTGTAGTTTTTGAATTGTTGTTCGGGGCAGAACAATAGGTGTTTACTTATGCTGCCATCTTGGTTGCTCGTCCCCCCTAGATAATTTTTTTATGCCTTTGAAAATGGGAATGTTTTTTCAGTTGTCCTTTGTGATAGTTCCTTACCCTATTTAATAAAAGAGTAATATGCAAATTGACTGCACCTCTAATCAAGCCACGCCCACAGCCATGCCCATCAGCCAATCAGGAGCAAATTATGCAAATAAACCCCAAACAAGATGGCTGCTGCCACTGAGAGCAAGAGGGAGGCTTGGGCTTCCCCGGCAACAGAGGAAGCCAAGCTTTCTGCCTGCGGTGCTGGCCTAGGCCTCCACTCAATGCTACAAAGTTTCAATTATAGAAGATACATAATCCCAACAGAAATGGTGGCAGCCACGGAGCTAGAGAGAGAAGAAGCTAGGGTTGCCGGGGCAATGGAGGAAGCCAAACTTCTGCAGCTCTAGCCTAGTCCTCCACTCTAGGCTACAAAGTTTCAATTATAGAATTTAAATAAACCCAAACAGAAATGCTGTTGCCACGAAGCGAGCAGAAGGCTTGGCTCCTCTCCAGGCTACAAAGTTTCAATTGTAGAACATAAATTAATCCCAGATACTAGAGCCTCCACTTGAGTTTCTGGGGTGTGTGACCAGCCTGCAAACCACCATAGGCCCCTCGCCCAGGCTACTCCGTGCCCCAAGGGAACCTCCACCCTGATTTGGAACACCCTTCAGAGCAAACCAGCTGGCCCCCACCCATGCACCAGGCCTCTATCCTATCTAATAAAAGAGTAATATGCAGATTGACCATCACTACAACACACAAGATGGCTGCCTCCATGTGGTCAAAGATCCTGTCCCCATGTGGACACAAGATGGCCACCACAAGATGGCCAGCAGGAAAGGGCTGTTGGGAGGTTCCAGGCCTGTAAGGGAGGGCAGTTGGGAGCAATCAAGTCTGCAGGGGAGGGCAGTTAGGGGTGACCAGGCTGGCAGAGGAGGGAAGTTGGGGGCAAACAGGCTGGCAGGGGAGCAATTAGGCATCAATCAGCCTGGCAGGGGAGTGGTTAGGGAGTGATCAGGCTGGCAGGCAGAAGCAGTTAGGGGCAATCAGAAAGGCAGGCAGGCAAGCAGTTGGGAGCCAGCAGTCCTGGATTGTGAGAGTTCCCAGATTGGAGAGGGTGCAGGTTGGGCTGAGGGACACATCCCCCCATGCACAAATTTTGTGTACCGGGCCTCTAGTCTCTCTATAAGCTCAGAGGAGGTCCTGAGCTTGGGATGAGGACCCAGCTGGTGGCCCTGACCAGAGGACCCCCCACACTGCACCTGCATTTCTCACTAAGCAACTGTGAGCAAATAAATGGGGGCTGTTTTCAGCCACTAAGTTGCGATTATTTCTATATAGTGACTAGAGGCCTGGTGCATGAATTCATGCACCAGTGGGGTTCCTCGATCTGGCCTGTGGGGTTGGGCTGAAACCAACTCTCTCCAACATTCCCCAAGGACACAGGCCAGGCCAAGCTACCCCACCTGTGCATGATTGAGGCCGGGGAGGGACATGGGAGGTTGGCCATCTGGGGAGGGACTGCAGGAGGCTATAGGGTGTGTCCAGACTCGATCAGCAGGATCCCAGCAGCAAGCTAACCTACCAGTTAGAATGTCTGGCCCCAGGTGGTTAGTGCACATTATAGCTAATGGTTGACTGTCTGCCCCCTGTTCATCAGTTCACATCATAGCAAGTGGGGTTGAGTGGCCTTAGCATATCTTTAGCATATTACTCTTTGATTGGTTGAATGGCCATCTGGTTGACTGGACACTTAGCATATTAGGTTTTTATTATATAGGATAGAAAACTAACATACAGGCTCAACTGTGCAAAAAGCACACACACAACATTTTTTCCCACTGGAATAAATTTATGAACTGACATGTACAGTAGTAACATGTAATAAAATATTTCCTAACTTTTTTGTTTTTCTTTTATGGCTTTTAGGTAATGTAATTAAATTTCAACACAATTATCTTCCATTCAGTCATTTGATAATAATTTAATCCCTAGAATGTATCAGGAAATAGCTTCATGTGCTGGAGACACAGTTTTGACCTAAACAGTCCAAAGTCCCTGTGGTCACATGTCTTGCATTCCTCGGCCTTTATATGAGTGACATGAGAGCCATTAGTTTTTTTTTTAAATCTTTATTGTTCAGTTTATTAATTACATTGTTCCCTTTTTTCCCCCTATAGTTTCCCTCCACCTGGTACCCATCCCACCCTCCGCCCTCACCCCCCTCCACTGTCCTCTCCCATAGTTGCATGATTTTTGTCCAGTCTCTTGCTGCACTTCCCACACCCCCTTTCTCCCCAAGAGTTGTCAGTCCATTCCCTCTCTATGTTCGTGATTCTGTTACATTCACCAGTTTATCCTGTTCATCAGCTTATTAATTCACTTGATTTTTAGATTCATTTGTTGAAAGATGTGTATTTGTTGTTCCTAATTTACAGTTTTATCTTTTTCTTCTTCCTCTTCTTAAAGAATATCTTTCAGTATTTCATATAATATTGGTTTGGTGGTGATGAACTCCTTTAGCTTTTTCTTATCTGTGAAGCACTTTATCTGGCCTTCAATTCTGAATGATAGCTTTGCTGGATAGAGTAATCTTGGTTGTAGATTCTTGCTGTTCATCACTTTGAATATTTCTTGCCACTCCCGTCTGGCCTGCATCGTTTCTGTTGAGAAATCCGCTGACAGTCATATGGGTGCTCCCTTATAGGTAACCAACTGTTTCTCTCTTGCTGCTTTTAATATTCTCTCTTTGTCTTTTGCTCTTGGCATTTTAATTATGATGTGCCTTGGTGTGGTCCTCTTAGGGTTCCTATATATTGGGGTTCGGTGCGCTTCTTGGACTCCTAAGTCAATTTCTTTCACCAGGTGTGGGAAGTTTTCGGTCATTATTTCTTCAAATAGGTTTTCATTGTCTTGGCCTCTCGCTTTTTCTGGCAACCCCATAATTTGGATGTTGGTATGCTTGAGGTTGTCCCAGAGGCCCCTGACACTATCTTCAATTTTTTGGATTCTTTTGGTTTCTTGCTTTTACAGCTGAGTGGATTTCCCCTCTTTGTATTTCAAATCTTTAACTTGGTTCTTGGGGTGCTCCAGAGCACTTTTAGGTCTTTGTATAATATTTTTTGTTTCAGTCAGTGTATGCTTAATTTCTGGTTGGTCCTTTTTCATATCCTTGAGAGTCTCCTTTATATCCTTGAGGGTCTCCTTCATTTCCACATTGGTCTTGATCATTTCCTTGCAGGTCTCGTTTATATCCTTGAGGGTCTTGTTCATTTCCTTGTAGGACTCATTCATTTACTTTGCAGTCTCACTTATTTCCTTATAGGTCTCGACCTTTTGTTGGAATCTCTTGAGGAGCCCTCTAACCGTGGTTTTGAATTCCATGTCCAGTTGTTTTTTTTTCCTCCATTTCTTTCACATCTGATTTCTTTCCATGTCTCCGCATGGTGGCTGCTTCCCTGAGTTGGTCAATTAGCTTTGTGTGGTAGACTTCCTACTAGGGACAGTGGCTCAGCCTCCCCAGTTACCTGAGGTCGATATGGGTTGCACAGTCTTGCTGAAGTTAAGCTCAGGTTAATCGTTGTTAGCACTTGGAGGGGTTGACCTCCAGGCCAATTGTCTGTGAAGTTCAGCTGTGCTCAGGTTGGATGGGCGGGGTCTCCAGGCCATGCAGACAGCGTTAGCTCTGCCCTATGCGGCCCCAGGGACTCTGTGCTGGGGGTAATGGCTGGCAGCACCTCTGAGAGAGAGCTGCTGTGGAGCTGCACCGGCTGCCGGGGAATTCAGACTCTCCCCAAATGAGTCTGCACGCCCAATGTCTCACCCAGGGTCGTAAAACAAAGCAGACTGACGGTTTTCCGAATGAGAAAGCAAGTCACAGAGCGCTCTCTGTGCGGTCACGCAGCTGAGCTGTTCGTGCAAGCTGCCTTCTCCACAAGCCGGGAGACCCCTGCAGCGCACAAGTTTCGGTGTGCCCTCCCACTGTCCAGTTTTCACCCCGTATAATAGTGGGTTCCCTGGACTTCGCCCAAAACTGCAGAATCAGTCCAGTGGGAAGTCTTTGTCTCCCCGTTCGAGAAAACTGGCTGGTTTTCAGCCGCCCCCCCTCTCCGCTGGCGCGCGCTCCAAACCTCTCTCCGCACGAATCTTTCAATGCTGTCCGCTGCTCCTCAGAGTCACAGTGTCTTATCTTCACTTTTATTTGTGGAATTTTCACTCGGCGAGCTTTCTGGTGATTCTGGAAGGTGTTTGTTCTTTCGTTAAGTTGTAGTTTTAAAATTGTTGAGTATGACGGCAAGATAGGTGTTTTACCTATGCCGCCATCTTGGTTCTTCGCCATTAGAGTTTTATAAGTGAATAAATGACACAAGCTGACAAATTAGCAGGATTTCTGACCCCTGTGGGGAGAATAGTCTGGGTGACAGGTGAGGTGGTGGCGCTAGTGTGATAATCAGACAGGGTGATAGTGACAAAGCGGAGAAGAGGCCTGAGGGATGAGAGAGATGGAGAACTGGAGAAGCAGACAGTGGGGAGAAAAGCAGCAGAGGTAGACATTCTAAAACAGTGGCACTCTTAGGTTTAAATATGTTGTTTTATAGATTTACTGGAGGCCTGGTGCACGAATTCGTGCATGGATGGGGTCTGGCAGGCCCGCCCCAATGGGACTGATCAAGTTGGACAGTGGGAGGGAGGGGCTGTGGGAGATGGGAGGGGCCCTGATGAGGCTGGTTGGCCACTGCAGTGTGCGTTATTGTGACTGGTCGTTCTGGTCATCCCATCATTCTGGTCGCTTGGCTTTTATATATGTAGACTAGAGGCCCGTGCATAAAATTCATGCACAGGTGCAGTCCCTGGGCCTGACAGACAATTGAAGCAGGAGAGTCTGGTGTGGAAGGGCTGGTCCCAGTTGACTTCTGGGCCCTGGGTAGCACCTGGGCCTCAGGCCCCCACAAACTTCCCTCCCCCCGCATGAGTCATGGCACCTGAGTCCCCATGCAGAGATGCAGTGAGCATGGCTGGATGCCATGGACTGGGGCATAGTGTGGGCCTCACCCGGCTGGCCTTGCAGACAGCTCCTGCTCAAACCCACGGGGAACCCAACTGACCCCTGTGGTCCCAGCAGCTGCAGCCTGGCTCACTTGGAAGTGGCCGCCCAGGTGCAGGGCGGCTCCTCACAGGCACCCAGCACCTGAGTGCAGGGGCTTCCCCAGCACATGAGTCCTGGTGTCCTGGGGCAGGGTGGCAGTGGGAGTGAGAGGGAGCTCGACAGACACCCCACATTTTCACCAAACCTCCATCCCTGTCACCCCGCCCTCAGGCAGCCAGTGAGAGGTCGTAGCTCCCAGCCCAAGTGCCATAGAAGGTTGGTTGCCGCCCCCCCCCCGCCCCCCCGCCTCAGATCCCCATCTCAGCCTGCCTGGGGCCGGCCCCAATCAAGTGATCAGGGCCTGCCAGCCACTGGTTGACATCTGTGGGGAGATCAATCCGGGCCATCCCTCCCGTGCCCAGCTCCCTCAGTGCCCCAAGTCAAGTCTCATCCATCACCATTTATCCCCCTCCACCCTCCACTTTCCCTGTCCTCCTCCACCTGCCATCACTAAACAGTTGTCCATGTCTATGAATTCTCTCCCTCCTTTTTTTCTCAATTGATTCACATCACCCCCCTCCCAAACCCCTGACCCACAGCTGTCAGTGAGCTATCTATGACTCCATCTCTCTTTTGCTTGTTAGTTCATTTTGCACTGCTGCTGCCAACCCAGCCAACTCTGGAATCCCTTTTCAGCCAATAGGACTGAAGCTTTCCTCATCCAATAGGAGGTGCACAATCAGAGTGGCTCTATTCTGATCAATCAACACGGGAAGAGGTGGACTCCTTATGCAAATCAGGGACCAAGGATGGGGACTTCAGTCCATGTAGGCCAGCTCTGCTTTAGCTCTGAGAGCCCACTTTCTCTCTCCGTGGAGACTAAATTTCACTAGAGCAGAGCTAAGCCTACTGCCCAGGCCAGAGTAGAATAGTCAAATTGAACTGTGACCATTTTTGTGCCGAAAGTTTCTTCCTTCACGGTGCCCCAAATCGGGGTTTCCTGTTGCTGTTAAATGTGCGCCAACCACCCCGGGCAGCGAACGAAAAGGGCTGAGCCCAGCTGCAGTCTCTCTGGCTGACTTCCTCAGACAAACCCTGCGTCTCGACTCCAGGGGCAAGGCGACAGAGCTCTCTCCGTGCTGGAGCGGGGCCAGGGCTCGACCCCAGGGGCCCAGGCCTGGCTCTCAGCGTCTCAGTCCGAGGGGGAGTCTGGGGCCCGGAAAGTCCTGGTATTTACTTCTCAACCCGTGTCGCGTCCTCCTGCCTGGAAACTCATGATGCGTCCTCAGCTCTCACTCCCATTGGGTGTCCGGTTTCTGAAGAAGGAAGCCTCGCCGCGATTCCGGTTACTGAGCTCCGCGGGCCCGCCCGGACGGGTCTCCCTGCACCCGGAAGATGCGGGTCCAGAGTTCCCAACACCCCCTCCTGCTGCTCTCGGGGGTCCTGGTCCTGACCGAGACCTGGGCGGGTGAGTGCGGGTCGGGAGGGAGCCGCCTCTGCGGGGAGAAGCGAGGGGGCTCGGCGGGACTCAGGACCCCGGCTAAGGCGCCTGTCCTGCCACCGCCCAGACCCCAGATGCCCCAACTTGATCCCCGCCCACGCCCCCTCTCTGCCCGCCCCGTTCCGTTTCTTCGGCCCCTCGCCCCCCGCCCGGGCCCGCACTCCCTGAGATATCCCCACCCTCCCCCAGGCCCGCACTCCCTCCGCTATTTCTACACCGCCGTGTCCCGGCCCGGCCGCGGGGAGCCCCGCTTCATCGCCGTGGGCTACGTGGACGACACGCAGTTCGTGCGGTTCGATAGCGACGCCGCGAACCCGAGGATGGAGCCGCGGGCGCTGTGGATGCTGGAGCCGTGGGTGGAGCAGGAAGACCCTCGGTATTGGGACGTAGAGACGGGGAACATCAAGGAAACCGCACAGGCTTTCCGCGCGAACCTGAAGAACCTGCGCGGCTACTACAACCAGAGCGAGGACGGTGAGCACGCGGCCGTCCCCTCCTTCCCCGCCGACTGGCCGGGGTCGCCCCTAGAGTCGGGTCCCGCCCACCCCACCCCCACCTGGGAGGAGCCTGCGGGGAATTGGACCCGATTCACTTTCAGTCTAGGCTTAATCCCCGCGGGGCGGGGCGGGGCTGACCGCGGGGGCGGGGCTGACCGCGGGGGCGGGGTCAGGGTCTCACACCTTCCAGTGGATGTACGGCTGCGAGATGGGGTCAGATGGGAGCTTCCTCCGTGGCTATGACCAGTTTGCTTATGACGGCGCCGACTACATCGCCCTGAACGAGGACCTGCGCTCCTGGACCGCGGCCAGCGAGGCGGCTCAGCATTCCCGGCGCAGATACGAGGATGTGGATGAGGCGGAGGTGCAGAGGAACTACCTGGAGAGAGTGTGCATGGAGTGGCTCCGCAGATACCTGGAGAAAGGGAAGGAGATTCTGCAGCGCGCAGGTGCCAGGGGCAAAGAGCCTCCATCGCTCCACAGGCTGGGGCCTCCAAAGAGGAGAGGAGGAAATGGGGTCAGCCTCAAAACAAGGCCCTCCTTGCACGGGGAGACCGAAGATCCGGTAGCAGAGAGTGACCCCCAGCTTTCTCTCCCAGAAAGTTAGGGTGCAGTCTCTCTGGGAAAGGAGGGGGGACCACCCCTGAAATAATCAGTCAGGCTTCCCATGGGCCCTGCAATGGCTCTGGGACCCCCGGGGACCTTCTCTCTCAGGCCTTGCTCGCTGCCCCTCGCCCACTGTGTCCGAGGTCTGACCTCGGCTTTTCTGAGTTGTGGCTTCCACCCAGGTCAGGACCAGAAATCCCTTTTCTCCCCTCAGAGACCTGCCTCCTGCCCTGCGCTGTCACTCTGATTCTAGAGCTTTCTTTCAGTCAGGCTGGTGTGTGGGCTGTGTGCTCCCTCCTGCATTCCAGGTGTCTGTCCACTCTCAGGAGGGTCACATGGGCACTGCTGGAGTGGCCTATGATCGATGCCAAGTTCCTGAATATCCTCATCCTTCCCTCAGACCCTCCAAAGACACATGTGACCCATCACCCCGTCTCTGCCCATGAGGTCACCCTGAGGTGCTGGGCCCAGGGCTTCTACCCTGCGGACATCAGCCTGACCTGGCGGCGTGATGGGGAGGATCAGACCCAGGACATGGAGCATGTGGAGACCAGGCCTGCAGGGGACGGGACCTTCCAGAAGTGGGCGGCCGTGGGGGTGCCCCCTGGAGAGGAGCAGAGATACACGTGCCATGTGCAGCACGAGGGGCTGCCGGAGCCCCTGACCCTGAGATGGGGTGAGGAGGGGCCATGGACACAGAGCCTCCTCTCAGGGAGCGGGGCCCTGGGGGACCTCACTGGGGTCAGGGCTGAGGCCTGGGGTCAGGGCCCTCACCTTCTTCCCTTCTCCCCCCAGAGCCACCTTCTCACACCATCTTCATCATCATGGGCATGGCTGGGGGCCTGGTTCTGCTGGGAGCTGTGGCGGGAGCCGTGATGTGGGAGAGGAGGCGCTCAGGTGGGGAAGGGGTTGGGTCTGAGTCTCTTGTCCCAGTGAGGGGTTCAAGCCCAGGAAGAAGTGTGTCCCACTTCATTCATGGGAAGCACCAGCCCTACACATGTGCTTGCCCAGTGTGGGGCCCTATTTGCTCACACTAACTCCTTGGTAAGGCACGTGTGAAAATGAGGCACGATTTATCACCTGGCGATTCTACTGATGAAGACCAGGTCAGAGTGGAAGGTCCCTGCGGAGAACAGACCTCCAGGAGGGCAGTTGGTCCAGTCCCCACATGTGTACTTTCTTCAGGTTTCCTGATCCTGCCCTGGGTCTGTGGTCACAGTTCTGGAAACTTCTCTGAGGCCCAGGACTAGGGCTTCCTTTAGGACCTCATGGCCCTGCCTCCTCCCTGGTCTCACAAGGTGTTTGCTTCCTGCAGGTGGAAAAGGAGGGAGCTACGCTCAGGCTGCCAGTGAGTATGGAGGGATGACCCCTGAGGTCCTGTGACAATGCAGAGAAGAGCCCTTGGGGGTCCTCACCCCATAGTTCCTTCTTTAGTCTCCTGTCCTGCGGGCTCTGACCACATCCTGTCTTGTTCTACCACAGGCAGTGACAGTTCCCGAGCCTCTGATATGTCTCTCAAGGCTTCTAAAGGTGAGACCCTGATGTGGGGAGGGGTTGGGCAGAGGGGGGACTGGGTAATGGAGTTTCTCTGGGACATTTTGAGCATGAAGTGAACTAAGGAGAATGTCACCAGTTACAGTGACTGACCTGAATTTGTTCATGATTATTTTCGTCTACAGCCTGAGGCATGTGCCTTGTGGGGACTGAATGATTAGCGATTTGCTCAGGCCCCACATCCTGTCTCCAGAAGTGGATAGACCGTTGGCCTGTGGACTGAAGGATCCTAGGTTCAGTTCCAATCAAGGGCATGTATCTTGGTTGCGGGCACATTTCTAGTAGGAGGCAGCTGATCGATGTTTCTAACTCTCTCTCCCTCTCCCTTCCTCTGTATAAAAAATCAATAAAATACATTTAAAAAAAAAAAAAAGAACTTCTGTTTAGCCCTAGCCACTTTGGTTCAGTAGATAGAGCATCTGCCTAAGAACTGAAGGGTTTTGGGTTCCATTCCTGTCAAGGGCACATGCCTAGGTTGCAGGCTTGATCTCCAGTATGGGGCATGCAGGATGCAGCGAGTCAGTGATTCTCTCTCATCATTGCTGTTTCTATCTCCCCCTTTTCCTTCCTCTCTGAAATTTAAACACACACACACACACTAGAGGCCTGTTGCACGAAGATTTGTGCAATAGGCCTTCCTTCCCCTGGATGCTGGCACTGGTTTTCCTCTGGCTCCCAGGCCCAGGCCTTCACTCCAGCCACGGCAGGGAAGCCAAGCCTTGAGGCTAGGCTTCTCTGCTCCAGCTGCAGTGAGGCTTGGCTTCTCAACTCTGGCAGCAAAGGAGAAGCCAAGCCTCTTTAGTCTTTAGTCTTCAGTCTTCACTCTTCACTTGGGCTGGAGTCTTCAGTCTTCGCTTCACGCCTGTGTATGCAAATTAACCTGCTATATTTTTGGGTTAATTTGCATGCGTACTCCTGATTGGCTGGTGGGCTTTGCAGAGGTATGGTCAATTTGCATCTTTCTCTTATTAGTATAGATATATAAAGAGCCTCTGCTTAGGCCCGACTGGTGTGGCTCAGTGGTTGAGCATCAACCTATGAACCAGGAGGTCAGGGTTCGATGCTCAGGTTGCAGGCTCAATCCTCAGTTGGAGGCCTGTAGGAGGCAGCAGATCAATGATTCTCTCATCATTGATGCTTCTATCTCACCTCCCTCTCCTTTCCTGTCTGAAATCAATCTCTATATATAAAAGGCTAATATGCTAAGTGTTCTTTCCACTGTCTGTGCACTGACCACCAGGGAGCAGACGCTCGACTCAGGAGCTGCTGAGCTGCAGTGATTTGGCAGGTGATTCTCAGGTGATGCACTCTGAAACCAGAGAGGAGGGAGCCCGATTCCTCCCAGGGCTACAAGATTCCACCTTCAGCAGCGGGTTATGTTGCTGGGGCATGTTGGCCCAAATCTGGTTTACTGCACATTCGTGTTTGTGTTCCACATCCTGTAGGATAGTAGCTTTGCAGAGTGCCCTCTTGCACTCTGGGACTCCTAGGGGGATTTTGGAGAGCTGTTTTTCAGCCTGATTCCTGCAGACCAAGCCGAGGGATTCCACCTGCCAGAGGGACCTCAGTCACTCCACAGCTGCCTTTTGAACCATGGTGCCACCCCAGGTGCAGCTGGCCTGGGAGGGACTGTGGGAAGTTGGCTCCAGGGTGTGTCCCACTATCCCAGTCCTGCCCCACCAGCCACCTTCTAATTAATTTCCTTTCAATGTGCACGAATTTATGCACCGGGCCACTAGTATGCATATAAAGAAACTCTGATTGGGAGGCTGGCACACCTGGGCCCTCCGCATCCCTGTTTTTACTTGCTGGTGCTCTGAGCTGCAACTTCCTACTCCCCTATTAAGGTGAGACTCTGGATGTGACTTTGTTCACTTACTGTCATGAAGGGTAGATGGGGCTGTTGGACTGGGAACCACTGAGGTCAGTGACAGCTTGGGGCAGAGGGGTGGGGAGTCTCAAATCCATATTTGAAGGCCTATTTTTTCCTGAGAGAGAAAAGGGAAGACACATTGTCAGCTATGAGACGTGGAGTTGGGTGTTACATGCCATTCTCCTCACTGTGGGGCAGAGTCAGGTGGCAGCCTGGAAACAGGCTGTGAGTCAGTGCAGTGAGGTCGCGGAGTGTCTGCTCTCTGGAACTGCTCCCCAGAGTGGTTCCTTGGTGCCAACACTGTGACCCCATTTTTTTCTAGTTTAGACATGGAGTAGCATAGACATGATATTGGGTCTATTGGTGTTTGGGGGAAAGCCATAGGCCAGGCTCGAGGCCACACAGCCAAGAAGGGGTCCGCAGTGCAGCCCAGGTCGGGCCCACGTGGCCATTGCCTGCTGCTGGCACAGATGCCACTGCTCACACTGCTGAGCCCTCTAACCTGGGGCTAGGACTGTGCTTCTGCTGCTCCGGTCACCCGGACTCTGTTCCTGCCAGTCCTGCCTCCCCTGCCAGTGCACTCTGCATGGTCCCAGCCCCTCTGTGTCACCTCGTCCTGAGCCAGAGTTCAGCATGTGGTCACCTGGCTGTGGAGCTGCATGCCGTGTGCAGGTGTAGGAACGTTGGGGGAGGTGGGTTTCCTTCTTATGGAGGGGCGTGGTCTCCCACCAGGACCCTGCACATAGAATTCTCTTGTAGGAAGAGAGTTGGGTACTGTGGTGAGGAATGGAAAAGAAGGCCAATTTCAGCTCTTGGAGAAGAGACTGAGTGGAGCTGTCTTAGGACTTGACAGGCGCTCAGGTGTGGCGGGAAGAACTGGGAGAAATAAATGACATCTTTCTGCTCATTCCCTTGAGTCTATGTCTTGAATCCAGCTTTTCTCTACTCCAGTTTCCACTCTCAAGTAAGAGGGTGGGGTCGTGAAGTGGTTACTCAAATGTTCTTCTCCCTGCCTTTATCTCTTATTGGGGTAGAGCACTTGGGTCGGGGAGTCTGCAGTGGCTCTGTGTGCACCGATATCGTCATATATCTCCCTGTATATGCAAATATTTCTGGGGAGAGAATCTCTCACATCCCTTCTTATTGGACTGGCTCAAAGACTAAAAACCAAAACCTAAAACATGTTCTTGTTTCAGTGTAGTTGTACTCAACGTCTGGACCATGGTCAGCTTGGAGGCCCAAGAACATGGTGTAAATGCTTGTATTTGGATCTTGTGCTCTGGGATGAGATGAGGAAGAACAGTACTTGCTTAGTCTTTCTCAGTTTCTATTGGGGACCTTTCCAAACAAGTCTGTGCACGTGCAGACCCCAGGTGTTTACTGGAATCGTCATGCTCAATCCCTGGATGCCCTTGCCTAGAGGACAATGTGGACTCCTGTCATCCCGAGATTACTCACACTATGATTGCATCTAAAGATAAACATTCCAATAAAGGCCTAAGGAGGCAGGCAATCAAGGCTGCCTGGCTGCTATCAGCCAGGCTGTCCCTTAACTGTCTCACCCACAGTGAAACTGTGGAATAATCATCTGTCATTCAGGGGCTGCTAGACAGCCCCAGCAAGTTTCTCTGTCGGTTGGTGAGGGATGCTTTCCTCCACCCAACCAGTAATCTGTACCTCTGACACCAGCTGGGTGTCCTGCAACACAGGGTCAGGGCTCCATCCTACTCAGGGTACAAGCCACAGCTTCAGGTTCCCATGATACCAGCATTTGTATCTGACTTTGAGGCTGAGTTGGGGATTCCCCCTCTCCTAAGTGCATTAATTTGCTGGAACAACTTGCAGAACTCAGGTTATTGCAGAACTTGCTTTCTGTTATAGTTTATCATAAAAGATGCAGTTGTACAGCCTAATGAAGAGGGACCTGGGCAAGATGGGGAGGGCTCCGAGCACGGGCCTCTGTCGTGTGGCATTGGGTGTGTCCCACCCCCCAGTGTGTGGGTGTGGGCTCTGCTTCAGAGGCCCTCTGAGCCGGTTGCTGGGGGGTTGCTATGGGAGGTTCATGGTGCAGGCAGGGTTGATGAATCACTGGCCATTGGTGAGGAACTCTGCTGCTCTCCCGGAGGAAGGGCATGAGGCTCAAGGTTGGCCTCTGGTGCCAGCCCCAGCCAGAGGGAATCAGGACCCTTAGCCAAGAGCCATCTCATTAGCAATCAAAGGTCCTCTTCCACTCAGGAGGATCCCAGGGTTTCAGGAGCTCTGTGCCAGCGACAGGGACAAAGACCACAGAGCCACTAATAGCAAAAATGTCATAACCGTGTACAGATACTCTAACAAATGGGATAATGTGCCAACAAGTGGAGCCACACCAGAGAGGACCACTTTATTTCTTTGGCACCTGCTATTGAAAGAAACCTGTAAAACTGCTACCTGATGACTGAGATAATGCAATAGAGATTTTAGTTACCAAGCACGACAATGGCAGTCTTTAAAATATTAGCTAAGGTAGGTCACTAAGCTGAGAAACAACTAGAACCCACAACAAACAGCAAGAAGAGACAGACTCTGGGAGAGGAAGTGATGAGATTTTCAGTTACCACATAATATTCCAAGTGTCCAGTTTACAACAACAAATTATTAGGTTTACAAAGAAATAGAGCATCTCATTAACAGGAAAAAATAGGCTGTCTCTGAGAAAGTCAAGACATTGGATGTAGTAGACAAAGACTTTACAGCAATAATCATAACTATTTCAAAGAGCTAAAGGAAACCAAGAGAGCAATATCTCAACAAAAACTACCAAACGAGATAAAAATTTCAATAGGAAACTGATAGAAATTTTAGAGCTGAAAAGTATAATAAAATTTATAACTCACTAGAGGTGTTCAAAATATTCAAAGTCAGAAGAAAGATTCAGTGAACTAGAAGATGGGTGATTTAAATTGCCAACTCTGAGGAGCAAAGAAGAATTAAAAAAAAATAAATAAACAGAATCTGAGATAGAGACAACTAAGATGGCGGCATAGGTGAGCACCTATCTTGCTGTCCACGCAACAATTCTGAAACCACAACTTAACAACGGAACAAACAACGTCCAGAATCACCGGAGAGCTGGCTGAGGGAAAATTTCACACATAAAAGTAGAGGTGGGACACAGCGGTGACTCGGGAGCAGCAGTGCGCAGCTTTGAGGTTTGGAGCGCGAGCGAGCAGTGAGGGATGGGCGGCAGACAGCAAGCCCGGCTGGTTTTCTTCAGCGGGGAGGGCGAAGGCCTCCCACAGCACTGACCCCCCAGTTCCAGGCGAGCTCCCAGGTCGGGGAAAGGAGGATCCCGGGTGTGGCTGAGGTCTGTGTGTTTAGGGAGAGTGCACGAGTAAATTGGAGTGTGCAACCCGGCAGAGAACGCGCGACTCGCTCACTTGCTCAGAGACCACCATACTGCTTTGTTTTACAACCCTGAGTGAGACTTTGGCTGTGCAGACTCATTTGGGGAGAGGCAGAGTTGTCTGGCAACGGGGAGAGCAGCAGTGGATTTACATTCCCACCCAACACCGAGACCCGTGAGCCGCACAGATAAGCTGACGCCGCACGCCCATTAGACCTGAAGCGGTGCGCCACGAAGGGCGGACCTAAGGCTGACGCCGTGTGCTGCATAAGGAAGCTGAGCCACTGTTCCTTAGAGGACATCTACCACACAAAGCTAAGGGGACCAACTCAGGAAAGCAACCACAATGCAGAGAAAAGGAAAGAACTCAGCTGTGAAAGAAATGGAGGAAAAAAGACGACTAGACATAGAGTTCAAAACCACAGTAATTGGGTTTATGAAGAGGCTACTAGAAAAGGCTGAGAAATTTAATGAGAATTACGCCGAAATAAATAACACCTACAAAGAAATGAACAACGCCTACGAGGATATGAAAAAAGACCAACTATAAATTAAGCATACACTGACTGAAACAAAAAATATTATACAAAGACCTAAAAGCAGTCCAGACGACCGCAAAAACCAAGTCAAAGATTTGAAATACAGCCGAGACCGGTTTGGCTCAGTGGATAGAGCGTCGGACTGCGGACTGAAGGGTCCCGGGTTCGATTCCGGCAAGGGCATGTACCTTGGCTGCGGGCACATCCCCAGTAGGGGGCGTGCAAGAGGCAGCTGATCGATGTCTCTCATCGATGTTTCTGACTTTCTATCCCTCTCCCTTCTGCTCTGTAAAAAATCAATAAAATATATTAAAAAAAAAAGATTTGAAATACAAAAAAGCAAAATCCACTCAGCTGGAAAAGCAAGAAGCAAAAAGAGTCCAAAAAATTGAAGATAGTATAAGGGGCCTCTGGGACAATCTCAAGCATACCAACATCAGAATTATTGGGGTGCCAGAAAAAGAGAGAGACCAAGACAATGGAAACCTACTAGAAGAAATAGTGACTGAAAACTTCCCCCACCTGGTGAAAGAAATTGACTTGAAAACCCAAGAAGTGCACAGAACCCCAAAATATAGGAATCTAAAGAGGAGCACACCAAGACACACTATAATTAAAATGCCAAGAGCAAAAGATAAAGAAAGAATATTAAAAGCAGCAAGAGAAAAACAGATGGTTACCTACAGGGGAGCACCCATACGATTGTCAGCAGATTTCTCAACAGAAACGATGCAGGCCAGATGGGAGTGGCAAGAAATATTCAAAGTGATGAATAGCAAGAATCTACAACCAACATTACTCTATCCAGCAAAGCTGTCATTCAGAATTGAAGGTCAGATGAAGTGCTTCGCAAATAAGAAAAAGCTAAAGGAGTTCATCACCACCAAACCAATACTATATGAAATGCTGAAAGGTATTGTTTAAGAAGAAGGAGGTAAAAATATACATTATGAACAACAAGTACACATCTATCAACAAATGAACATAAAAATCAAGTGAATTAACAATCTGACGAACAGGATAAAATGAGGAATAGAGCAGAATCATGGACATAGAGAGGGAATGGACTGATAATTCTTGGTGAGAAAAAGGGTGCGGGAAGTACAGCAAGAGACTGGACAAAAATCATGCAACTATGGGAGAGGATGGGGGCGGGGGAGGTGAGGGCGGAGAGTGGATGGGTGCTGGGTGGAGGGGAGCTATTGGGGGAAAATGTAAGTAATAAACTGAACAATAAAGATAAAAAATAAACAGAACCTGCCCTTTCTGGTAGCTCATTTGGTTGAAGTGTCATCCCGTGCACCAATGGTTGTGGGTTTGATCTCAGTTTGGGGTGCATACGGGAGGCAACTGATCAATGTTTTTCTCTCACATTAATGTTTCTCTCTCCCTCTTTTCCTTCCACTCTCTCTGAAAGCAATGGAAAAAAATATCCCCTGGTGTGGTAAACAAAGCCAAGGTACATCACAAAGGCTAATATAGGTAGAATTTAACAGGGAGAAGAATAAGTGAATCAAAGATAGGTCAATTATAATTTTCCACTGAGCATAAGAAATTAAAAGGAATGGAGACAATGGGATTGAGGAGGAATTAATGGGGGGAGGAGTACATCTGTATTACTTTCAACAATAAAGATACATTTAAAAAAAAGAATGGAGACAAATCCTATGAAACATTTGGGCACCATAAAATACTTCTATATATAATCTATAAAAAAAGGCTAATATGTTAAGTGTCCAACCATCTGACCAGTCACCATGTTGGACACTGACCACCAGGGTTCAGATGCTCAGTGCAGGAGCTGCCGTGATGCACAACGGCCATTTACAGAGAAACGGCACTGAAGACCTGGCGCCCACAAAGCAACACTCAGCTCCCCGCAAATGGAAGACAGGCCCTACCAGCACCCCAGAGTGACACCCCACCAAATTGCTGCTGACGCTGCAAAAACCCTTTGGCACAAAATGTAGTCCACAGCCCAGCCCAGCCTGGAAACAGTTGCTGTGGGCTCTAGGTAATAATATCACATAGCAACGCCTGCTTCCTCTCCCTAGCAACTAGCCTCCTTGGAGTTTTTTCAGCCCTGGAACACGACTTGCTTTATAGTCAGGTGGAAACATTTTACACTTTAACCAAATGTCTGTGAAGCGTTTTCCCATGCCTCATCTCATTTGATCCTCACAGAAGTCCTGGAGTAGGTAGTTAGGAGACTCGGTGGAATCCTGTTTCCATTAGCTGGAAAACGGAGATTTAGAAAGCATAAAAATTTGATCTGACTGAAAAGAAGTAAGAAATGGTGGACCTTGAAAATGACTTCAGGTTTTCTCATTGCGCAGAATAGAGTAAAAAACTGATGCAGTTAAATATTTTACCCTTTGTTCTCCCTGCACGATCTACAATAATAATCTGCTTTGTGTCGATATTTACTATTGTGTTGCTGACAATTATCTGAAAGAGAAATTTGGGTGCTTCACTGGGCTGGAAAAAGTTTAGCTAAATCACAAAGCAGATCTAATTAAGCAAGTTTATCGATACATATAAAGCTCTCACTGGTGCCAATCACACGTGTGTGTTTCGATCTGTCACTGTTGATCATGAATTTGGTTGACACTTCTATTATAGAGAAAGGGCGAATAGTGATATTCAAATATTTCTTCTGATTAGTTTCCTTTCAATGTGCATGAATTTGTGCACTGATAATATATGTATAATAGCAATTCCTAAAGGAGAAGAGAAATAATATTTGAAAAAAGTCATGAATCTAAACATTGAGGAAGCATAGTAAACTTCAAGAAGAATACATTCAAAGAAATCTATACCAAGACACATAATATTCACACTGTTAAAAGAGAAAGACAGAATCTTGATAGCAGCAAGTAGGAAACAACTCATTATCTACATCAAACTATCCTTAAGATTAATAGCTGATTTCTCTTCAGAAAATATTGAGGTGGTTGGCAAAATTGGTAAGGTGGTAAAAGGGCACAAAATTCCAGTTATGAAATAAATAAATCCTGGGAATATAACGTGACTATCGTTAGTAATACTATAGTGTATATTTAAATATTACTAAAAGAGTAGATCTTAAAAGTTCTCATCATGAGAAAAATAATTGTAACTATGTGTGGTGATGGTAACCAGTCTTATTGCAGTGATTATTTTGCAATATATGCAAATATCAAATTATTATATTGTACAACTTAAACTAATGTGATGTATGTCAAAGAAAGGAACCACTGAGGCAAGAAGGGAGAAATATAACATCTTTAAAGTGCCAAAAGAATAGCACTGTCAACTGAAACGTCTAGTTCTGGAAAAATCTATCCTTCAAAAAGGAAAACAGATATATAGCTTCAGATTTGCAAAACAAAATAGTTCTGGAAAGAGAATGGTGTGCAATTTAAAAAATATAAATTGTTAAGGTTAATAATGGTCAAGATGGCAGAGTAGGTGGCCACTGTGCCTGCCTCTCCCATGACCATATTAAAATTGCAACTAATGGGAGAGGAACCAAGATGGCAGCATAGGTAAACACCTATCTTGCTGCCCCACACAACAATTCCAAAACTACAACTTAATGACAGAACAATCATCATCCAGAATCACCGGAAAGCTGGCTGAGTGAAAATTCCACAAATAGAAGTAAAGAGAGGACACTGTGACTCAGAGGAGCCGCGGAGCCAGCCTTGAAGATACACACGGGGTAAGAGGTTCGGAGCCGTGCAACGTCCATGAGCAGAAAGGGTGGGTGGTGGCAAACCTGGCCGGCTTTCTCCAACAGGGAGGGCAAAGGCATCCCACTGCACTGATTCCCCAGTTCCAGGCCAGGTCCGGGGAAGGCACGCTGAAACCTGGGCACGGCAGAGGTCTGTGAGCCTGTGGAGAGGACAAAATTGTGGAGAGTGCATGTAAACTTGGAGACAGCAGTTTGCACGTAAACTTGGGGACAGAAGTGCGTGACCGCATAGAGAGGACTCGTGACTTGCTCCCTCGTTTGGGAGACCATTGGACTGATTTGTTTTACAACCCTGGGTGAGACTTTGGGTGTGCAGACTCATTTGGGGAGAGGAAGAGTTATCTGGCAGTGGGTGGAGACCGGCGGCAGCTTTCTCTCGGAGGTGCCTGCAGCCCTTACCACCCCGCACAGAGACTCATGTACCTCACAGGGCAGAGCTGAAGTTCAGACTGCAGATTCCACCCATCCAACCTGAGCACAGCTGACCCTCACAGACAATTGGCCTGGAGGTCAAACCCTCCTAGTCTAACAGTAATAATCTGGGTTTAACTTCAACAATACTGTATAACCCATAAAGGGCTGCAGCAAGAGTATCCACCTCAGGTAACTGGGGAGGCTGAGCCACTGTCCCTTAGAGGACATCTACCACACAAAGCTAATGGACCAACTCAGGAAAGCAACCACAATGCAGAGAAATGGAAAGAAATCAGGTGTGAAAGAAATGGAGGAAAAAAGACAACTAGACATAGAGTTCAAAACCATGGTTATAAGGTTTTTCAAGAGGCTCCTAGAGAAGGCTGATGAACTTAATGAGAATTACAAGGAAATGAACAAACCTATGAGGAAATGAACAAGACCTATGAGGAAATGAACAAGACCTACGAGGATATGAAAAAGGACCAACTAGAAATTTAGCATACAGTGACTGAAATAAAAAAATTACACAAAGACCTAAAAGCAGTCCAGAGAACTGTAAGAACCAAGTCAAAGATTTGAAATACAAAGAAGCCAAATCCACTCAGCCAGAAAAGCAAGAAGCAAAAAGAATCCAAATAAGTGAAGATAGTGTAAGGGGCTTCTGGGACAGCATCAAGCATACCAACATCTGAATTATAGGGTTGCTAGAAAAACAGAGAGAGCAAGATAATGAAAACCTACTAGAAGAAATATTGACTGAAAACTTCCCACACCTGGTGAAAGAAATTGACTTACAATTCCAGAAAGCGCAGAGAACCCCAAAAATACAGGAATCTAAAGAAGACCACACCAAGACACATCATAATTAAAATGCCAAGAGCAAAAGATAAAGAGAGAATATTAAAAGCAGCAAGAGAAAAACAGTTACCTATAAGGGAGCACCCATATGATTGTCATCTGATTTCTCAACAGAAACTATGCAGGCCAGATGGGAGTGGCAAGAAATATTCAAAGTGATGAATAGCAAGAATCTACAATCAAGATTACTCTATCCAGCAAAGCTATCATTCAGAATTGAAGGTCAGATAAAGTGCTTCGCAGATAAGAAAAAGCTAAAGGAATTCATCACTGCCAAACCAATATTATATGAATTGCTGAAAGATATTCTTTAAGAAGAGGAAGAAGAAAAAGGTAAAAATAAAAATTATGAACAACAAATACACATCTATCAACAAATGAGTCTAAAAATCAAGTGAATTAAAAATCTGATAAACAGGATAAATTGTGAATATAACAGAATCATGGACATAGAGAGGGAATGGACTGACAATTCTTGGGGAGAAAAGGGTTGTGGGAAGTACAGCAAGAGACTGGACAAAATCATGGAACTATGGGAGAGGACAGTGGGGGGGGGGTGGAGGTGAAGGCGAAGGGTGAGATGGGTACCGGGTAGAGGAGAGCTATAGGGGGAACAATGTAATTAACAAACTGAACAATAAAGATTAACAAAAATAAAAAAATAAAATAAAATTGCAACTAAATTATAGAACAATCAACCTGAAGAACTATCTTCAGACTAGCTGAACAGAACTCCTGTAATTTAAGATATAAATAAGCCATATCAAGATTGGTAGCAAAAACAAATAAGCAAAAGGAGCTGGCCCCACACTTGATTGTGGTGGTTGGGAAGCAAGAGGGGTATCTTAACTGCAGAGGTCCCAACAGGGGCCAAGTGTGGGTCCAGGCCCCATACAGGCCTCTCCAGCCCCAAACACCAGTTCCAGGAAGAGAAGACACCAACAACATCTGGTTGTGAAAACCAGTAAGGATTTCCTCTGTCCAGGCATAAAGACCTATGGAACAGAACAGACATCCCAGAAATTGACTAAGCCATTACATTCAATTAACATTTGACAAAGGATGCAAGAGCATACAATGGAGTTAAGATCATCTTCAATAAATGGTGCTGGGAAATTGGACAGGTATATACAAAAAAAAAAAAAAAAAAAGGAAACTAGACTAGCAACTTACACCATACACAAAATAAACTAAAAATGGATAAAAGACTTAAATGTGTCATGAAACCGTAAATCCTAGAAGAAAACATAGGCAGTAAAATCTCAGACGTCT